>VZTX01007716.1:340723-398430 GCA_013400915.1 Pardalotus punctatus | reverse complement strand
CAGCCAGGAGGATGTGCCCTCCAGGAGACGGCCCCTTCCAGACGAAAGTTCACTCACCAACGTGAAGCAAAGCAGTGCCGATCCGAAGGAACTTTCTGCCGCTGGTAACTGAGGAGTCCGCAGTCCGAAGTTCCCCACTGCTCCCTCCGTGGTCGAGTGTTGTCTCTGATGACCACCTCTGCTCTTTCCTCACCACGCCCAGCTAGCTCTTTTGTCTCTTACAAAAGAAGTTAATGGTCCTTAAGTATCCAGTCCTTAGTAACCTAGCGACAGGGAAGGGGAAAAAATTCCACACCTCTCAACCTCCAACAATGTCACCTGCCTCCATCCTTGTCACAGCCTGCTCGGGAAGCTGGGCTGTTCCCTTTTTCTGCTTTTCAACCTGGCACCCACTGACAGGCCTCTGTCTTCCACTTTAAGGTATGTGATGAGACAGCCAGGCTGAATTTTCCTTTTTCCTTTTGGCTATCCTTGTGGACAGACCTCTTCCAAAAAGTCCTATGGATAACTTCCATTCCTTGTAGGGAAACTAGAAGTAGCAAAACGCTGCATTCCAGAAAGTCTGAGCTCCTCTGCCCTGCAGTTCAGTGGAGGTTTTTAATCTGGACTCACCAGCACATTCTGGTGTTGTGGATACATGGCAGGAAGCTATGATACACCTTAACTTCTCCCACAAGGTCTGGGAGGCCACCTCACCACAGTTTGAAAAAGGTTCCATGAGGTAAAAAAATAGAGGCTGCTCTTGCTGCAGCCTTTAGTGTTGGTTAATCTGTTCTCGCCAAGATAGACTCCTTTCAGGACAGTGGTGACCTGGAAATCAGAGGACTAATATTGTCGATCAATATGCCTTGAAGCCAAGCAATTAACAGGTCTGACACTGTGCTTTAAGACTGTGTTTATCTTTATTTCTTTAGTGACTGTACCTGTTATTTAAGCCAAAAGCAGATTTCACTTATAGCAGTTCAGGAAGTGTTTCGAACCAAAAATGATATAAAATATTAAGATGCAGAAAAGCTACATATACTCCAGACATAAAAATTAAGGAGTGAAATCCCTTCTAGTTCTTGCTGAATAAAATTGAATGAGATTGAACAAGCACCAAGCCAATGGAATTTCTATGATTTACACCATGAAAAATAAGAAAATGTTAAAGTATTGTGCAGTTCTAGTATCCCCACTCATTGTTTCTAAAGGCAAATTTTCTGGACAGCCAGATGGACAATTGTGTGTCTGTTTTATAGTTCATGCTGTAGCCATGAATGAATGCCAAGGGTATTTCTCACCTGTTAAAATCACAGTACACTTGCCAGCTTCCAGCTGTGAAATAACATGGCACCAGGGAAACACCAAGTGGTGGTGAGAAGCCCTTATGGGGTTCTCAAAAATTACATGAGTGACTCTGGAGCTGTAACAGTAGAGGTACAGAGAAGTTTCCAACCAGTGACATTTCATGTCAGCAGAGGCACTTTGCAGCTGAATTGCACTTTAGTTTACCAAAAACGTAAATAAACTGGGGAGACCCAGAATGTTCTGGCAACAACCAAAGGACATGAACCCTCATGGTTGAGGAAACAGCCTCAGCAGTAATTGACATTTTTCCCTCAGACTGAATTAAAGGGGTGCTTTGAATCACTTCAGCCAGGATTTAATTTTTGTTCTCACAGAAACAAGCACAAAATATCACAGTCTCTTTCAAGCCTACGTATCTTCCTCAAGTTAAAAATTCAGGTTTTAATCTGAAAAAAACAAACCCAGACATTTGGAAAAACTTCCAGTTTTGTGGAATTTTTTTTCTTTTTTGGCTATCAAACAAATTTTGAAGTGGCAAATGTTGATTGGATTGATCAGCATCCAGCATTTCATTAATAGCTCTAGTGATGAAAAGTGCAGCCTAAGCAATACCCATGTCAATAGATGTCCATCTTTATAAATCCTGAGCAGCCACCAAAGACAGATGTCTAATGGGGCACAATAAAAATGATTGGACTAAAAACCCCCACAATTTTACGTATTTTTATTCATAGCCTCACTTTGGTTATGCCATCCCAGCCTACTACATTATCTCTCATATGTTGTACTTTTCCAAAAAGTTGTCAAATTTGAATTTTTTGTCCCTCTTCAGGGAGATGCAATTGTGTATTGCATATTTCTAGGGTTCCAAACATGATCTGTTGGTGGCAGATATTCAAAAGTGTGAACAACCCACGTTCCAAGAACCACACCAGCAACACAGGAGGCACCCAGCTGCAAAGATCTGAATCTTTCCATTTTTTACAGCTCACCACCAGCTTTGGTCATGCTAAATTATCCTTTCAAACACATCTTCTACCAAAGAGGGAACTGTGTCAAACCATGATAATAAAAAGTCAGGTAAATGTCACTGCCTTTAATACCTATCCCAGACATTTTGGCTTAAATCGCTGCTCTGAATGTGAATATCTTTCCTAAACTGACTGAGAGGATGTTTGTTTGGAAGATAAGTTTACTGACCCACTAACATTTTACACAAATGAAGTTTCAGTCCAAGAAACCTCTCTTCATGCTTCAAAACTACATATTACTGGACCTGACATGATTGTTTACACTCTTTTCAAGAATTTCACCCCAGAAAGTTGTTATATACTCTGACCTGTAGAGTTAAGTAGCACTTTTCCAAGACTATTATAAGCAATTATTTTGGATGTTGCTGTTTTAGAAGACAAATAAATACTACAGAAGGTTTTTTTGAGATAAGCTTTCCTTTTCTCTTCCATGCCTGACACTTCCACTGTAGAAGTAAAATGTAACTGAAGCACAAAACTGTCAAAATGAGAGTTAAAAAACTAAAGTTGGTTCAGATGTTTTGAATTCTTTCATATATGAAAATATATATTTGTGCTTTGTACTATAAATATCCGTGTCTCTATTTGTACTGTATGGAGGAGGGGAAAAAAAACCAGTAAAACATCTAAGAAAATTTTAGAGGAATAATCATCAGGTTTATGTTTTGGTTTATTTTCTTTAATTATTGTTATTTTTCATGACTGACATTTGTCTCATGGCTCTACAGAATTAAGCAGATCACCTTTCTAGGCAACAGAAAAGAGAACAAGGAAACATCTTTTTCTGGCTTTGGAAGTTAAACCTTAATTTTATTTTTCTTGCAACACTTAACACACTAAACTGAAGACTAAAATATGTTTTTGTTCTTCTAATGAAAGTTCATTCCATGTTGCATGTCTATGGATTAGGACAGCTTTCTCAACAGCTGATTCAAAGCTGGTATCTTTGACTACCAGGAGTCAAGGAAAAAAAAAAGGAATCAAGGACCAGTGAGCAGGATGGTGTTAGCCACAACGTATAGAACTGCTGACAACTGCTTAATTCAGGCCATTGATCAAATTGCTCCTGTTCATTCTGGAGATCAAACACAATCTAAGGAGTTTTATTTGCTCCTTGTGGCCAGTGGGCAGAAACTGAATAGCACAGTGATGGACATGCATTGCTATGAGAAAACTTTCATTTTTATTACAGATTTTTACCTATGTGCCATAAAATTGTTATGCACATGCCTGAAAATACATTGAATATAACTCTTTAAATATCCAAAAATAATATCAATTTGCAGCATTTGAAAAGTAGCAAGGTCCCACAAATCTCAAAGCAGTCACTGTTCCCTGACGCAGAACCCTGGGTAAAATTTTTTCTTAGCCAGCATTGGACTAACTTTTTCCTTGGAAAAATGAAAAATACAAATATAAGCCCAAATCTTCCCAAAAGCATGACAGAGAAAAGAAATCCATCATTCAGTAAGAAAACTGGGTGAAACCAGAACTAAACTTCTTTTTTTAATTTTGAATACCATGAGTATTTACTAGTTGTGTTATGCATAGCATTGATTAGCCAGCAGTGCAAAGGTAAATGCCCCAGTATTCTAACAAAACTACTTCTGAAAGATAGAGAGAAGAGGTGCCAACAATGCAGGTGCCAACAAAAGGAATTTAAGCAGCTTTTTTTTCAGAGATGTAAACTGTAGCATGATCATTCTCATGCCTAAATTTGAGAGGACTGTGGAAAAGGTTTATTGCTTCAGTGAGGCCCTAGTCAGCTGAGCATAAGGGGTTTCTTTATTCCTCCTCTGAGAGGCACAAAGGAACCATTTAAAGGCATGGTGTTACCTTGCCTACAGAAATCTACACGACATCCTTTTGTTTTAAAGGCAGGCCTACAGCAGGGTAGAAAAGTGACAGGATAAGCTACTGCTTACATCCGGACATTCTTTCACATTGTTTGGGAGAAGGATTCACATTGTCTGACCAGGGATGAGATCACCCACAGCAAGAAACTTACCCCCAAGTAATAAGGTAGGGCTGAGTATGTATGAGGGGCAATTCACAGAGGGCATCAATGCACAGTCACTGGAGAGGCGCCAGTGCCAGGTCTGGTGTTTGGCTCTTGGAATACTTATTCTCATTACTTGCTCCAGTTCTGTATCCTGTTAGCTAAATTCAAGTCTCAAATTACTAAAACAGAATAGGTTTATGAGTATGCATTTGGTGCTCTGTCCTCACAGATGGGAAAGGAATCTGACTATTGGCATGATTAGTCATTGGAAAAAGTAACCTTTATAAAACCTTTCAATTTAACTGGTCCCTCACCTCCATGGCTCCCATCTACTACTGCTGATCCACCTGCTGATTGACTCTTGTCTTTTAGCCCCAGCTCTGCCCTTCAAGCTCTCTCTAGATCCTTGTTCCCATAGATCATGCAAGGCTGTCCATGAGCCTGATCTTTACACCCATAAAGCATGGTCTCGCTTAAAAAAAGCAAGTAACTTTTTGTGGGAGAGAAGGTGGCAAAAAACTTAAAACCAGCAACTCCCATGAGAAAAAAGTTTAGAAATATCCATATTCCCTCAGCTGGAGGAGATTATATGTACAAATAACATATCCATAATGAACATAAGTATTTACAAATATGAAGTGCTATTTTGGTAATTTTAACTCAGCCTTCATTAATTTCTAATGTATAGTTCTCTGCAGTATGAGATGCCCTGTAAACAGAAAGATGTGTTGGAATACAGGAAAAAACCCCCACCCTCTCCTAGATAAAATGTTTTCTGAACAAGCTGCAAACCCAACAGCTGGCTCCCATGAGAGCCATGCTCTCAGTGTGATTTATGCTGTTGAAAACTGGCAAATGGCCCTGTAAATGGGTGCTGTGCTTTAGCAGGCTCATACTCCAAATAATTCTGGTTGTGGCAATCCTGAAGAAACAATTCCACCATGAAGGAACTTTTGTCTGTAGATGGGTGCAGCCTCTCTTGAATCATGATACAATCTAGGAATGTCCTATGTGTGAAGTTAGTGGATTAGCTGCACTAATGCAGCACCAGCAGAGAACTCCTATGTGTCGGGGTAATTTGTAGCTGGATCTCTCATAAAAGGACCAGGATATGCCATGAGGCAGATGTACGCCAAGACAAGGCAGAGCAGGGAATTTCACAGCAAAAGTGAGCCCTTGGAGATTAGCAAATGCAGGGTAAAAATCTGCTGAGATGTTCTTCGAAAGCCCAGGAGATGAGGGTGAATGGCTACATGGGACTTGTTTTAGTGGGGCTGAAAATATTTCCCAGCCTGTATAAAATCCCTTCACCCTGCCCATTGCTGATTGTGGGCTGTTTAAATGCTGGAGATGTGAAGAATGGAAAACTGTGAGCAGATCTGAAGTAAACCAAGAATTCAACAGGAACAGAAGAAAAATAAGCTAATTTCCTTGGGCATGAGATGGGAGGCTCAAAGGTTCTAAAGGCATGTTAGTTTGGAAAACTTAGTAAACTTAGTATATTTAGAATCACTCAACAAAACAGGTACATACTAACATTTACTGAAAAAATAGTCTCTCAGAGAAATAAAATTTTCTCTGTAAGTGATCGCTCTCAAAAGCATTATTTAGACCTCCAGGTTCTAACTTTTCCCCCTGCCACACTCCCCTCCAGTGCTACAAAATAAAGTTCTAGTTCAGCAACTGGTTCTTATCTAGCTTGTATTAGTGTAACTCAACTATTAGGACTGTCCTGTAGAGATTACCATTAAGTGAAAAAAAGTAGCTCGAGGCCCACAGCTCATCAAAACTGGTGGTGCTACCCTCAGATGAACAATTGGAATACTCCTTCTTCCAGCCATGGTTTTACTCTCATCACTAAAATATCTCTTGTAGTAAAGTGGTTGTACAAGCTTATTCTCTATCCAGTTACTCCAAGGTAATGTAATTTAACCAAGCAGAAAATGGTGAAAGTCTACCTGCAGCACTGGAAACTGAGTTTAATCACTTTGAAATTATTCTGTTTCAATGAACCCGAACTCTCACCAAAGAGAGAAGGGGAGGAATAAATCAGTCAGCAGATCAGAGTTACAAGGAGAACCCGTACATCTGTAGGCTGGCAGAAGCTCATATTTAGGCTTTTAAAATCATGCCAGTCGCTCATGAAACAATCAAAAGCAACATCAGAAATTAAAATTATTTTGCTTTTAATTACCTTTTTTCATTACACAACTTCTGGCAAAATTTATTAAAGATGCCTTAAAAAATGATAAGCATTTAATGAATTCTTCAAACTTTTGAGATTTTGTGCTGTAAGAGGCAAATAAAATTAGAATGGTGACTCTCTTTCTTCAATTGTATTGTATTTTTATAATTGCTTCAAGAAGGCTGCTGATTCTCCTTTCCCTAAAGGGGCACCAATTTATTGTTGATATTAACCAGAAATTATATTGCATATGTTTAAGGAACACAATGCTGGTTTGATTGATTTTTTTTCCTGAATGATGGGTGTTGGGCTACAACCTGACCAAGAATATATTTTTTAATTGTTAGAAAATGTTTAATTTTTTTAAGTATATTCTACATAGAATGAATCTGTGTATCTATCTGCTATCATAATCCTTGTACACACCACATTAAAAAAAAAAATCTTTCCACAAATTTAAATAAAAAAGATAAGATCATGGCCAAGTTGCAGTAAAAGCTGTACAATCAGCTCCCAGTTTTCCATGTCATGAGCACATTCTTTCCAAAAAATAGCTTTGTTTAGATATAATTGATTTTCAAATATTTTAGTCATTATTTTCTTACTGTTTGTTTCCATATCCAAGCAGTGATAAAGCAAGACCTATCATGTATTGAGTTGCCACTAAATCTAAAAGTGCCCTTCTTAATTTCTCAAGGTGTGAAGCCAAGCATTCTTTCATAGGTATGACAGTTTCAACTTCAATGAATTTTTCATAATTAACCAGAACAGGAACATTTGTGGGTCTCTGTGAAAATATCACAAACCTTCTGCAGCTTCTTTTTTTTTACCTCAGAGAAAGCTGAATTTCTGGAAAGAGGAATCTCCTCCTACAGCACTGAGATTGATCAAAGTGAAATTGTTTTCTTTGTTTTGTAAAGGGTATGTATCCCATGGAACTGTCAGAGCAACATAGCCATTTTAAAGACTGAAAATTATGGCACGCCTGATCCTGTCTGTCTGAGACTGTACATTATCAGCAGCCTAAAAGCTCTCTCAGCTCAGAAATGGAGAGCTAACAATGTTGTTTTAGGCAACAGGAGACATCAACAACACAGCTGATTCCTTCTTGCAGAGTTTTGTTACCAACTTTTTGATTTATTTTTAAAAAGTCAAGAAGTTATCACTACTCAAGATCCCTGAACTTTGTCAAAAATTACATGTGATTTATAATCAACAAGTTCTCTGAGAGGGACCTTAAACCATGCAGTAAAACTCCATGAAGGGAAATTTATCATTCATCAAGGATTACTTTTCCCTCAAGATATATGATGAGGGAACAGGGGCAATTAGGGAATGAGAATTACTGTGTTGCTTACCAAACAGAATTATTCTAGGGATTCTTGAAGTGGACACCAGAGAGCAGCTGAACTTTACACACTCTTGTGGACCCCAAGAGAGCCTGTTAAATTTCACTGTACATCAAAAAATGGCCAAGAGGGGAAAAAATATACTTGAGCTGCAAGGACTGGAAACCCTAGCGACTCTTGATGGTTGTTTAATGATAAACTGTAACTTGGCAAAATTAACAAGTTTCTTTAAAAAATATTACCTCTGTGATCATTACAAGGCACACCTAATGGTTTATCACTCAGAGCAAATAGAAATGTGAAGCTGCACAAAGCCCATTGTGCTTCATGTCAGGGGGCACTCAATTACCTGTATGACTCACGAGACACCACAATATAGAAATCTGACACAGAACAAGGATCCTGGGGCTCAGCTCAGTGTGCCTCTGAGAGGACACCTTTTTTCAAAGCTGGGTACTTCAGAAGACCTGACTGACAAGGTGAATCCAGAGCTGTCTGCCATGCTCTGAAGACTTGTGCTGACATATTTCTTCTTTTAAGCCTAAAGCAACATTTAAAATACAAAGATCTCATAGTGACAGTGTCAAACCCAATGCATGTCCAACATCTGCACCTAAGGAGGCTGTAATTCAGCAGTACCCAGGGAATATAAAAAGTAGGGAGCCTGATGAACTTCAAGTTGACATGTACCGGAGTATCACTGACAGACATATCCATTTATCACTGTTAGGATGCATTCATCCCTCAGATAATTAGCACTTGGTTTGTAAGGGCCTGTTACTCACAAAAAGCCTCTGATTACAGTCAGATTGAATATTCCCAGCAAGTTTGACAGCTGATAGGAAAGTTACTTTCCTGAAACCTGTACTAATACACTTAAATTACTTGAGAAGGTATGATTCAAATGCTGTTGCTTTAATACTCTTTCATGGCAAGGGCTGATGGCTGGATCTGTGAATGCACTTCAGCTTCCAACTCCAGAACCACAGCCCTTGACCACTGATTCCAGCTAACACTTCTCCCTCCAGTCATCCGTGGACTACACAGAGGTCAATTTTAGACCTCTTGGGCAGTCAGGTTTCTACTGCTGAGCTTGAACAGGACTGTCTTCATCATAACAGAATATGACCTGGAAGCCCAGATCCTCAGGAATACTGGACACATGGTTCCCCTGCCAAAAGCTGAACATCTGATGAATACAGCCAGAAAACACATTGGGCTCTATATAAACCGTGCCAGATTGCTGGCATTAGTACTTTCCCATTTCAGTGTTTTCTCCTAAATTCATCCACTTATGCAGAATAAGAATTTTAAAAAATAAGAGTTAGATCTAATCAGCTCCTTTCCTAACAAGGATTCAAATTCATGTCTTCCTTGACTGAAAAGCAGACTAATTTCCAAGCAACAGGCAATGTTGAAGCATGGTGATGACATTTCTCCAGCAAGAAAGGCCTCACAGAAGCCAGAAGTATTCATACAATACCAAAGGCGGAGGCATTAAATATGCTTCAGATAGATGCAGTGGCCAGTTCTCAAATGGTGGGAAACCACTGCTAGTGTTTGGTAACAAACAGTAATCAGCTGAGTTATTTTCTTTCCCTCTACTGCAGACCTAAGATTCTCTATTATACCAGAAAAGCATGCATGCAAAGTTCAAGGTCAAAGGAGAAGTTTAAAGGTTAGGAATTGCAGTTGTCTGCGACAGCAAAGGCATTTCAATTTCCCCTATTTCTTCCCCAGATTGTTTGATACTGTTTTTCTTCAATACATTCCTTATGCACATACACCAACACAGTGTCCACTGTGCAACACCCCCTCCCAATAGAGACAAAGTTGTACCATGGTTTTCATCCCTCATTACTATCTGTCCTCATTAAATTAATCTTTATTTTCCAATGTATTTCCAAAACATAAATATCAGCAAGCTGATTAACTCAATTTGCATGCAGAGAAAGCTGGGCTCAGAGCAGACCTGGCCTTAGCAAAATGGTTTAGTCTTCCTCCTTCTCTACCAGGGCAGTACATCCCTGTACAAAATTGGAGAAGCCCTGCAGAACATCGGGCCGTAAAAAGCTAGCAGTGGAACTTCAAATGAAGCTCACGTACCCATTCAAAACACTTGACAGTGCTACTACAGCTTATTTCACACAACTGGAGAAACTGAGATGCAAGTCAAATAAGTAGAAATTGCAGCAAGGTACAGCAGCAGAAAACAAATCCAAGAGAAATTTCTTGTTGTCATAAACTTCCACTTTACTCCCAAGACTATCCATTCTTTCTCCAAAGCAATACTTGAATGAATTTGGTTAATTGATCATCAGCTTGAGCCACCTCTGTAATCCCATGAATCTGAATCCATTAAAACTTTGAAGATAAACAAGAATATCACACAAGCACATCATCTCTAATCATTACATAGGAAGAACCAAGAAGTGTTTCTCTCCCTGCTCAGCTAAATCTTTATGGTATTTAGTTGATGCCCAGAATTCAAGTTTTTGAAATAATAGTGCCAAATTATATTTGGCTCATCAAGTTTCATACCTCTTGGCTCGATAACTGCCTTGACAACTGACCTTCTGTTGGTTCTCAAATTTAAAGACTGATCTTATCTTATGTATCCATGAAGCAGATGGAGATGAAAAATTATGGTTTTTAAAGGTAAAGATGGTAAAAATATATAATTTTGGAAGTACAAGAAGTTAATCTTGTTTGTGCATCATATTTTTTCACTTATTACTATTATTATTATTATTACCACCAACATGATTTTATTCTTGCTGCAAGTTCCCCATACTTCTCAGGCTGCCTGGAAAGCACTTACTCTGACACTTCCTCAGAGGCACCTGTGACAAGAAGCGTGGGATAAAGCAGCTTGGTTCTGCAAGACCAATTCTGGGTAGAGAATTTGATTTTAAACAAATGCTGTGTCTTGGAAACACACACACACACACATAGATCCAGCCTATACATGCCACCTGTGCAATAAATCTCAACAGAGAAATCTAGCACCTAGAGGGCAGACTAACACTTGCAAAATAACACTTCACACAAAGTGCATCTTCAAAGTGCAAGTTCTTCCAGGGATATGGTCTGACCAACATTCTGCAGACACACCCAGTCTCTCGTTACGGCTTTAGTTCTCATTTGTACATTAATCACCCGAAGGAGTAAATGAACGTACCTGAAAAGCACAGGGCAGCCTGTTAAATGCACATAATTTGCTCTCAGTTATGGTGACAGCCTAACGCCAGCAGCAAGCAGCAAGATCTCAGCTCTATATTGTGCTGTTCATCTGAATGAATAAAAGCACATTCTCTTTTACTAGGCACTCCTACATGACCTTCATGGATATCCACAATTATATTAATCTCTGGATTTTGGGAAGGAGGAGCTAGTTGAAAAATACCCACAATTTGAATAAATATGTCATTGTTGTTAGTTTACTGGGAAAACCTGTCATGGGATTTTCAGCGCTGGCTGCACAGACTTGCAGCCAATAAATGGCACAAAGTAAATTAAGTGTTTCTCTGATCACCAGGTGCTGCTTCCTTTCCCTGCTTCTCTCCGTATTCTCACACAGAATCCCACTGGGGTCAAATTAGAGGAGGGCTAGATAAGCAGATAATCTTAGGTTTACCTGATTCACCTGAGACTCAGGAAACCTATATTTTTAATCCAATATGGGTTGCTAGCCTTTGCTGCCCCTTGGTCTATCACTTCATTTCCGTTTCTTTGGTTGCCCTCTGCCTGTCTCACTTGATGAGTCTTTGCTATTCCGTTTGCCTGTGGCAGAGTCACATCCCGGTCCTGTTCTCCCAGCAGAGGTCATCTTGTACTTCTGGGACCTTATTTATGTTACACTCTGTCATTTCTTCACCGCGTTCCTTCTGTGTAAGACTGAGAGGAGTCACCTGTCCTGCCCTGGGAATGCCAGAGAAGGCTCTGGGGGAGAAGCAACGCCGCCGTGACAAAGCTGCCTCCCCTCTCAGTGACACAGCCAACGTTCACAGCGTGCTGCAGTCACCCACAGATGACTCAAAGCTAAGGCAGGATCAGAAAGCAGAGCTGCACTTCCCAACCGGCAATTTGAACATTTTGCAGGCTTTTGTACGAATGGCCTCACAGTGACTATTGAGGAATAAGTTATAATAGAAACACCAGAAGAAAAATAATAATAATATAGGCTTGATTGGAGTGGGAGAAACTCCTCTATATTGCATCATAACTTCCCAGGTCTCCTTTATTTCATTCATTGTCCTCTGAATTAAATGATACTCATTTAAAATTACTAGGTTCATGAAGCATAATGTAAAATTAAGGGGTATGTCAACTTCAAATACACAGTTCTCCATCACAGCAATTAATTGCTGAAATTAGTCATTGTTTCATAAACTGAAAGCAAGTAAAATATATGTTTGCAATTGACAAAAATGTCACCAATATCCTTTAATTATTTTTCCAACTAAGTCATTAGTATTTTCTTCACTTTTATGAAGACATATTTTTCATAGTATAGTATTAGCTTGCAGGTATCACCACCTCTGCTTCCCAGGTTCCCTTTTTTGTGCTGAATAAATAGCACTAAAATACAGCAATTAAAAATAAAGACCACCTTCAGGATGTACATGAGTGGCTCCAGATTTACCACAGCATGAATAAAAGCAGAATTGTGCCTACCTTTCTAACTAGGTTCAGATTATTTCCTTTTCTTATTTTGCCTGTGAATAACACAGGGCCATAATGAAGCCAAACCATGTTTTCAATCAAATAGTAGGAAGGAATTCTACATTTTCTTAATATTTCTTCAAGATTTATGATGCTTTCAGTAGTTCATTAGTTCCTGACTGCTCCAGATATGCATGGATTGAAGAAACACACTTTAAAGAGAATGCTCTGCCACTGAGAACATCCATGGGCTAAGAACATGCTCTGACTTAATGCCCACAAATTGTCACTCTGAAGTCAATTACCACTGAGCACACACAGGTCATGTGCATTCAAGCAGCTATAACTCATTCATTTTGCTATTTGTGGTCTTGTAATATTGATCGGCTCAGACAGAGCTTTTTGACCCTTCTACAGCCACTGTTAGTGAAAATGAGATTTGACCCTGTGACATTGGAGCTTCAGCTTGTTCTTTCAAAATCCTTTTCAAAATACTTGTTCTTTTAAAAATACTTTAAGTCTGAAATAATTAATTGGAAGTAGCTGGATTTTACCAAATGTTAGAGCAATGCTTAGGTGTGTGAGTCTTGCTGTGGTTTTTAGGAAGCGAGGCCAGTGACACCACACGCACTGACTGACTCTCCATGGTGTTTTACAAAGCAGCAGTACCTTTGAAATGCAGCTGCTGCTGGGCACTGCAAAGCCGGTGCATCCATCCTCCAAGGCTGCCTGAAAGACCTTACCTTTGCACCAGGGTCTGTCTGTAGCTACAAGCACCAGGAGCACTCCTTCAGACTGACAGCTCCTGAGCCTTAGGGAAGCTCCCAATCCACAGCAATCTAGGGAGGAGAGAGAGGGAGGCTTCTATTGAGCTTGGGAAAAAAATTCGGCTCAGAAACACTGTATGGAAACAGCTGCATCATTTAACCTGAGAACTGCAACGACTTAAAGGTCACTGCAGGGATGCCACACGAGCAGCAGCTCATCCCCAAGTCGCTCACAGCACAAGCACAGGTCCAACACCCAAATGCTTGCAGCCCTATCTCTGGGAACTCACACCTCACTGAGAATCCATAGGTTTCAGAACTACAAGGTGCTGGTGTATTGTCCCCTCTAAGCTATACTATCTTTTGGTTTTACTATTAATAGCTTTAAATGAATACACATCAGCTAAGGGAATTCCATTCCTAGACTGCTGGAAGGGTCAGGACTCTTACTTTAAAATTAATTAGTGAACATTAATTACTCAACAACAGTTATGAAACATTTAAAAGGAAAATGAATACCCAGAAATACCATTAGTAAACATATTCCTGAGGAAATTATTTAATTAGTGTTTAATTACTATTAAAGAAATTTATTAGTTGCTAAACATTAATTACATAAAGCACCATTTTTAAACTGCTAGTGTTATTCATAATTTAAGTAACTTCTTTTATCTATGTATTTATTTTCCAGTGTTAAGTGGATTGTTTCTCATTAAGGGTAGAACATAGGAAATGCTTTATACATGGGATTGATTGCTATTCTGGCTTGACCCCAGCTGCAAGATTGGCATCTTAGATATATCAAGACACAATTCTTTGCTTTGACTTTGGAGTCAAAAAGCAGTTTTCTTATGCAATAGCAGAAAGCCATTTCTGTCATCTGTACAAACCAATATTGCCCCTTCATTGAAGAAATAGGTACTAATTAGGCAAGGTGTCCTGAATATTCAATACCTGATACCAGGAATTGCATCAAAAAGCAGATTTGAACCCAGGCTTGTCACTAATTTCGGCCCCTTTCATAACTGAGATGACTTCAGCAAGAGCACCAGGAATCCTTTGTCACCTGCACAACCAGCCCTCCACCATGATGACACTCCTTTGAGAGAGTCTTACACGGAATAATAAAACAAATCTTAGTATTATTTCTGGGAGAAGTTTGGGTACTGAGAAAGCAATACTTATTTTGGTGTGTTTGCACTTTGTGAGGTGTACTGATGATTCTTGTGTTCTGCTTAGGAACAGAAAAACAGTGGTTTCTCCCAAGTCTTTATATTGGACAACCTATAGAGGCAAATTTCAAAATAATTGCATTTAGTGCCAGTTTATCCAAACCGTTAGGGATAACAGTGGAATACAGTGGTCACTGAGGAATTAATATAATTCCTCCATTTTCCAAAGGGTATCTGGTATTGCCTTAGGTTTTATTCCATTCTTCCATCTGTTTAAAGATATTTTAAAGCAGCTTGACTCCTACTAGGTTTAATTACATCTCTTATCTTACAGATCTCCAGTTATGACTTTTTTCAAAATTCTTTGCAATTTCAAGATGAAGCAGGAAAGAAAAAAACTTATTTGCTCGTGACCCAGATTGCTCGGTTAAAAAAGAAATAAAATTCTCCTGCTGTTTTTTAATTGGAACCATCTGTTATTCCTTGTCTTTCCTGAGAAGAAGAAAAAATTTAAACTCTGGTCTAAGTGTCATCTATATGTAGCATGAAAAGTTAGAGTTTTAAGTTTGGGGTGAAAAGATGTTAGGACACATTGCAGCTGATATACCAGGTTTTGGCATTGTTAGAAGAGTCAAAGAAAAGCCTTGTTAAAATTCTAGAATAAAATTTAATCTTTTTTCCCCTCATATTCTTTGCTGAAAATGTTTGTGTGGTATTGTTATGTTTTTTTAGTTTCTTCTTTAGTGAGGGAAAACTTCAATACTGCAATCCCACTTTCTTTTGGTTTTTGGAAACATTCCAATTTTCTTTTTTTTTAAATATTTTTAGGGACGGAGACTCTACAGCTTCTCTGGTCATCCTGACACAGAGTTGAACCACCATTCTGATTTCTTTTTTTCTTCATATCCAACACAATTTGACTTGCTGCAGCTTGTATCCGACTCCCCTCAAAACCTGGTAATTTCACTCCCTAATGGATGATTCTGGAGGAGATGAAGACAGAAGATAGTACCCTTGGCTTTCTCCTCTCCAGGCTGAACAAACCCATCTCCTAGCACATCCAGGCGCTCACCCATCTTGGTGATTCACCTCTGAAGTCCCTCCAGTTAATCAACACCTTTCCTATACTGGGAAGTCCCAAACTGTACATTATCCTCCAGTTGTGGTCTAACAAGCACTGAATAGAAGGAATCAATCTTTCACCTCTGCCTGCTGGCTGAGCTTTTGCTAATGCAGTTCAATACACAGTTAAAATTTCATATTCCAAAATGATACATGTCATGGTCTATGGTAATCCCGCTAAAAATAGATTAAAAAAATATCTAGGACAGGAGACTGAAAATATTACATTAACATCAGGATTGTATATGAAATTGGACCAGAAAGAGGTGTAAAAACAGTTGAGGCAAAAAATTTATCCATTTTCAGAACAGGAAATATCAATGCAAGTAAATTCCATCCCAGGGTGCAAAGATGTAATCATCTGTGGTGGTTTACAGCTCTTACCTCATTGCTATTTCTGAAATTATACTATTGTTCATTTTCTTTATTCATGTTGATTTCCTCTGGTGATGATTGTGTACTAACACTGGGTCCACTGAAGTGGAATGGGGATAGGGGACTGGAGGAGGAGTCACCCTGTAGATAAGTGAATAAAATTACTAAAATTATTAATAATGAAAAACTATTCTCTGAATCAATTATAAGGAAAGCTTATTAAAATAACTTCAAATTTAATTTTGTTTGTTTTGGAGAATCATGGTTTTTATAAGTTTGCTATTAGATGATATCTAATGATCACTTAGCATTCTTTGTCTTTAGAGCTATTCTTTTCTGGTTCCATCATCAGCATACTACGGAATATACACTGGATACATGAAACTATTGTGAAAATATATTGTGTTTCAAAAGCCCTTTATAGAAACTTCTAGCCTAGGACAGCACAGAGCCAGCACAGTTCTGACAGGGTATGTTTTCTGGGGTCCTGCCTCACTATAATTTATAATGTGTTTTCACAAGCCAAGAAAAGAAAGAAACAAACAAAAACCCCCAAAACACTACACTAGTTTGGTTTTGCTTCCTAAGTTGCCAAACTCTGTATTTTAGGTTATTGCAAATCTGAAGTATTTTAAAATATTAACTTTGCTCCAGACAGTCAAAGCACACTTTGAAGTAAAACAGTGTTCCTATTGACATATCACTGACAGCTGACAGCTGTTGGATTTTTTTTCCCAAAAAATGTTTGAAGTCTTTGTAATGAAACCTGTTTTTTCCACTGACAATGACAATAAAAGTCAATTACAGGACTTCTTTTTCTTTCCTGACTCTCTTTGAAATGCTGTGTAGAACAAATATTTCTTTGTCAGAAGGCAGAATGACTGAAAAAAATAAGGTAGAAGAAGACACGAAATGGAATATTCATAAGGTGTTTGCATTTGACGTGATGCAAACTGCTTCTACTATTACTGCTTTTAAAACACCAAAGTATTCTGGATCAGCCTGCCATTCATTTTGTAATTCCACATAAAAATAATTATACAAATTGTATAGCAATCTTCAGGCTTTTTTTATCAATTCATGATACATGATATCAATCATATCCTTTCCTTATATAAAATTCAATACTGAACTTCAATAAATGCACCTTAATGAAAATGTCCTGAAAATGCTCTGCTCAGGTGGAATCAGCTTCATCCAGGTTTTAAACACCTAAATGAGGCGACTAAGTGTGAAACCCAGATGCCTGAAGCAAATTGTATAGTCAATGATGAGAGACAGGCATGCCCAAACTGCGATTCAGCTAATTTAAAATAACATTTTATTTAAAATAAGTGTCTAAAGTCAGATAAATTAATCTAAAACCTAAAGTTTTGTACATATAAGGTCAGGATTTAGGGTAGAAGCAAAAGGGGGCGATTGTTGACCATGCTTCCTCTCTTGTAGTCCAGGCTAAGTCTCAGGACAAAGTATTCCTGCTGATTATCTCTGATATTCGATTCAGTTCAGTTTTATATGAACATTTATTCATTAATGTGGCTGAAAAGTTTTGCCCACCCCTAATAGATAGCACAGGATGTTGGTGAAATAATTTAGAACTCAGTAGATGGAAATGAATTAGTAGTAAGGTCAAAAATATTACAGCGAAAGCAAAACTGAGATATATTCCAGTCTTGGTGTTTCCAAACACAGATTTATAGTTTCATCTATTGCCTAACTTCCTTCTGAATGCCAGTTATATTATTTGCAGACTAGATCTGGGAAAACAGAAATATCATAACTGGAAAAACCATAGAAAAGAGAGATTAAGGTCAAGGCCTTCAAAACAGTTTGATAATTTTGTTCCCTTTTCCAGACTCGGTTTATTGGATTCATTTTCTGCAATGGAAGGAGGCATCTAAAAAAATTAGAACTTTAAAAATGTGTCCTAAATAGCTTTCCATGGTGATATAGGATGTCTTTCATAACCTCTAACATGGAACCCAAATCTCCTTACTGCCACCAAAGAACAGTCAAAACATTATAAAAAGTAGAGCGAGCGACCCTGTTATATCTACCTATGCAGCACAATAAAGATATTAGCATTCTCCATTTGGAAGGCTGTTTCTGAAGAGCTAACATGTTTTGGCTTCAAGCACTCATAAGTCTCCTTTGTTCACATGTCAAAGGGCAATTGTCTACTAATGTTATCATATTCCGAATTTAGGATCTGCTGCATAACATTCTTCTCTCTCATCAGCTCTGCTAATCAGCCTTTGAGGGCCTCCCTGGCATTTGATTTGGGGTTTAGGGTGTGGTCTGTGTTAAGGCTCCTTGGTAACTTTGCCCAGCTGTCCAAACCAGAGCCCCAAAGACCTGGCCTTAACTTTGGCATTATTTCCATGACTGCCCTTTTTGATCAGCAACAAAGTAAGCCAAAAAGGAAACACCAACTTAAAAGCTGGCATTTGGAATAAGAGTTCATTTTGCTTTCATTTCCCTTTACCTTGTAATAATCTGTAATGCACGTCACTTTTGTGCTGTCTCTTCCTTTGTTTTCCTAGAATCTATTCCCAGAAAAAAAGTCAGAAACCAGACCATGGGTTCAGCCAAGCTCCTAAGACCTAAGTGCCAAGACCACTACATGTCTTCCTTAATGTGACACTTGAGACCAAAGGATAATCTTGGAACAAACATATACACTTTCCTGCTGGGGCTCACAGAAATCCCCCATCCTCTAATTCTCCTTGAAACTCTGTAGACAGTTGTGTTAGTTAACAACAAACGCAACAATAACTTGTCAAGAAGGACACGATCAGGAGTTAATATTTAAAGTGCAGAGGCTGTTTCATCAATGAAGGGAAAAGAAGCAAGCACTACGGCCAAGTCTTTTCAAGGCCTGCTGCCTCAGAGCATGATTTACGATTTGAAATGAAGAGACATGAATAACAAAATAAAACTTCACTGACACACTGCTGGCCGCAATTTCCAGAAACACATCTTCCCCCCTTTTTCTTTTCATTTTATAACTCCCAAGACACAAGATATGAAGAAAATCTTTAAATCTTTCCTAGGGCTTTACTCAGGATAAGCCAATACTGCAGTCTGCAGTTGTGTGAATACAGTGGATGTTGCTTTAAATGAGACAGGTTAGATCCTGGCCTCAGTCACCTTGCAGTAGCGCAATGCTCAATATGAGCAGATTCTTTCCACTTCTTCAGGTTACAGAGGGATTACTGCTAAGAAAACAAACACTCCTCTGGTTGGGAATACACAAGGAGGAAGTGCAGTGGTGTGTTTCACTCACACTGTCAAACAAAAATGACAGTGGTGGCCAGCCAGACATTTTTTGAAAAGAACAAGTTTCCATCAGTAAATTATGATTAACCCTACACCACAAAGAGTCCTTAGGAAGACAACAAACTTACTGGCATTTAAAATGAGAGAAAAGAGTTTAAAACAACTAAGGGTTTTTTTGGTCTGTATTACATATTTTATATTTCTGTTTGAATAAGATTGTATCAATGCTCCTTCCACTGCATTACTTTGTATTCAAAGAACTACTTCAGAGGAAATTTAAAGCCCTTCTAGTTGCATTGTAAGCCACAGGATCTGCTGTATTGTCTTTTCCTTCAGTCTCACCTTAGATACACATTTGATTATTCCACTTGTGCTCTCCGTTACAGGATTTGACCCATATGAAATGGGTCAAATGAAAATTTAATGCATTTACGCAGTTATGGTTTACAAGAACCATAACTGTCAGTGGTACCTCAGTAGAAGCTGCCAAAGCCTGGATACTTCCCAATAGGAGCTTTGTTCAGGTATTATATGGTGGGATGGAGGTTTGAATGGGTGTTTGAACAAATGATGAAGTCTTCTAAACTAAATGATGAAAAAATAAAATAAAATAAAATATCAGGCCTTGGTTCTTCCACAGTTATTCTAAGGCAAGACACCTTCTCTTTAACCCAATACAAATTGCTCAGTCAGACTATTAGTTTTTAATAAATAAAGAAGTACTTGAAATACTTTAGGGGTCATTTTCACTTCCCTGCATTACTGTATGACAATGATGATACACTTCAGTTCACATTGTCAGCTCTCTGGTAAAATAGCCTTCCCTTTATATGATGAAACCTTTTCTTCATGTAGCTGTATGGGTATTGATATGAATGACCTTTTTGTTGCAGACCACAGCTGGTGTCAAGAATTCACAAACATATAACAACAATGAAGGCCCTGCCTCAGCTCATTAAGAGCTGAATTTCCACTGATCTGAAGAGATGCAACTAACCGCAAAAATTACTGAGATACTGCTCACAGCATTGGTTCTAAGTGTTACCACTATTTTGATTAGTACTGAAACTTGGGACGTCATTGTGGGCACAATCCATAGTCACTATACAAGAGAATGTGTGCTCCAAGAAAAAGGGCAAAATCTTAACCACTTATGGTATGAACCATGAAATTTCTACTTGGCATGACTAAAGGTATCAAGACCTTTGCAGGAACAGAGAGTGCAAACTGCTAATGCACTTCTAAGAGAAGCACAGACAATAGTAAAAATAAGAATATGAGAACAAATGAGACTGGGTGGCTTTACTCCATTGTTTGTAACTCAGCAAAAGACAGAATCATGAGTACTACCATAATGAAGGCATCTAGGAATAGGAAGAGGAATTAAAGCCATCTGCAGCTGAGATTGGCAAAGTCAGGAACACTTGTATTTGATTTATTCTCTTTTTTAATATTCTATTGTCACTAGTTGTCCTAAAGAGGACTAGGCTACTTGTTAGCAAGTGTATTACACTCTTTGCTAAAAATATATCCAAATGGGACTGACCTGCTGTTAAAAGGTTAATACTTGCTTTTGGAATCTGAAAGTGAAAGGTCCTACAGGTGATCATAACACGTACAATATCCAATCAGACATTAACTCTTTGATCTTTTAAAGATATAGAAAAGCTTCAGCTGTCAGACATTTCTACTGTAAGAAAAACTTGGTCAGCAAATACATGCAGAACTGCTGAATTTTATTATCATAGCTGGTTCTAATATACTGTAAAAATAAAATGAGAAATAAACACATAGAGCAGACTGAAATTCTACAGTTCTTTCCACATATGCATAGTGAAAGTAGAACATTGTCAGTGAAAAGTCAAAGTTAAAAGCAGTTTCAGGATCTGTTCTGGTTCCAGAGTCCCCAATCAAATTTTTAACAAGGATGCATTTTTTTATTATATCCATGTTTTTCCCTCCTCTATAAATACCTGACATACCCAGACTAACAACAGGATGTTGTGTGAGTAATTATACAAAATGATGTGGAAAACTGAATGAAAGCAAGGTCAAATGGAAAACTGAAATGTACTGAAAACGTGCAGAGGAACTATGTTTTTTTCCAGTATTACTTATACACTTGATTGATGAAACTTGAAGTGGAAAAATGCTCTCATGTTTCCAATGATGAACATAGATTTTGACAACTAAACTCAGTTCTCTTGACTTCCTGGTTAACCTGAAGTTAATTCACTTTAGTTACCTGAATGATACAGATATTGGTCCCGTCATTTCTGGTTCATACTTAAATTGCAGACTCTTCAAGGCAAAGCTCTTCTCACATTATGAATGTGTTCAGTCGCTGACACAGAGATGTCTCTGGCTCCTGCTCTACAAATGCAATGTTTTCAGGCAAAACATCCCCATTCTTTCCTTCTTTTCCTCCAGGTCAAACCACAGAATTTTGCTATGACCCCTTTGCTGCCTGAGGACTGAATCCTCCCTTACTGCATTGAAGCAACAGAAAAGAGTCCCATTTTCCTTTATATGCACATTCCCAAGGTTAGCCCTCACCACTGAGAAAAAAGATACTTAGATTCATACAATAGGTTAGAAGGGATCTATGGAAACCATCTGGTCCATATGCTCTGCTCAAAGCAGGGTCAAGCTCAAAGCCAGATCAGGCTGCTCTGGGTTTCACCCAGCTGACTTTTGCTTTACCATTAGAATTCATAATCATTGTTTGTGTATTGAATTTTTGGTGTTGGTGGTCATTTTGGGTTTGGGGTTTTTTTAACTTTTTGGTAGGAGCTCTTAAATCTTAGCTCTCAGAATTGCCTTTGGACTGAATTTTCTCATGTGATTTTAAAGCCAAATGAAAACTGAGTGTAAGTTGACATGGTCGACTGTATTTTTCTCTCTCTCAATATTTTTCCTTTTGTTGTGTAATGTCAATGAAAATTTCATATAAGAAACTGATTCCATCCAGAAATAGTGACCTCAGGCTTCATCCTTATATTCTTAGTCTTGTTTCTCATTTTTCATGCTTTTTAAATTAATCATGTTAATTTGTAAAAAGTCAATTGATATAAAGGTAATGAGGTTTTGAGAAAGCTGTTAACACTAATTTGCTTAATTAACAAATCATGTATAAAACCATGCTCACTATAAACACTGCTGTGGAGCAAATGCAATCCATTAAGATTCATAGGAAAGCATCATGTTCTGCTTTGTCACAAAGGTTTAACTGCTGATGAGCAGGGTTTGAATCATGAAAGCTGGAAAAATGCAGTTTTCTCTTGTACATCCATTAAACTCTCCCAGACTGTGGGCTACTTGGGTTCTAACCTGTCAACTGCTCTCATCTGTGCTGAAGTCCTGGGTAGCTAAAGGGGATGGGTTGTATCACAGAATAGCACACAAATTAACAGCGCACTATTTGGAAGTTTGAGCTGAGTATGCTGCTTGTGGGAAGGGAGTAGAACTGTTAGGAATGGTAATAAAATCAAGCAGCAGGGTGTGATTAGGGCATGGTGAAACAGAAGATGGGGAAAAAGAGAAAAGTACAGTATACCATAACCCATTCCTACAGTCACAGAAGAAAATAATTTCTTCAAATCATTACAACAGATGTAAAGTAGATACTTTATTCTAGTGAACAATCTGTGAATTGATGAATTAGTTTACAAAATCCAGCAGTTTCAACTTGTCTTATTAGGGCCTTTCTCACTCTGCTAGGTAAGCATGACAGCTCTGCCTGTGAGGCAGTGAGTTACTGGCCAGGGTAGGGACTGGTTAGAAGCCAGGAACACATTAAAGATTTTCCATTCAGCAGGCTGGATTTACTTCCTTTAGAGTGATATTGCTTTAATGGAATGAAGTTGCTCTGATTTATTCTATGAAAAAAATTACTTTTCTTTCAGCTTCCTTTTGCATTTGATTTAGTACAACAGTTAGCTGTTGTCCTCTATGCTACTGACTGTTCATTATCTTGCAATAACCACTATAGCAGTTGACAGGTTTCAGATCTTGCTTTGCCAAATTCAAACCCAGACTTCCAAGGTTTCCATCCTTGAGTTTTCAGAGACTCCATTATTCAGTTTTGACCAAAGGCAGGATCATCTTTCACAATGATATGACAACTATGAGTCATTTAGACATGAAAAGAGATGAATTAAATTTCATTTTATGGAGGACACCTTGTAACAAAGACAAAGGCCAAGTAAATTGTATATTGATGCAAAATTTGGCAGTTGTCACAAATATAGTTCCTAAATAACCATCTAAGACTTAAAGATATCTGCAAATATATAATGTTATTTACAATTAATTAATTAAATTATCATGGCAGCTGTGATACTCAATATAAAAATGAGCTTTTGCACTTTTTTGCCAAAAAAATATTTTAAAATTTCCCCTGGTCAATGGTGTGCAAAGTGATCTATATTACATGAACTTGTTTTTATTCACTAACAGCTGTGATCATTTTCCTGTACATTTACAATCATCAGCCAGAGCAGAGAAACATGAGGAGGGGTTTATCTAGTCAGCTTTGAGAAGCAAGAGATTTCCTGAAACTAACTGTACATCGTTTATTATAACCCGTGTAGCAGGCAGTCAAGGTCATGGGCACGTTCCAGAAAATGTCTGGTGAAGGCCATACCATTCAAGCTTCCTAAATATTGTTACTGCTTCAGAAACTTTTGATCTAACATGGATGAAGGATATTTAAAGAGAAACCTGACTCCTCTTGAGATGAGTTTGTCAGAGATTGCCCTTTTCTCAAATGGAAGTCTGTCTGCATAAACTGTATCACTCCCAGTCAGCCTGTTTTATGTATCAGTCCCTCTGGTACAACACACACGAAGCCGAGAGAGGATGAAGGCAGGGTTCTTGAAATCTGGGACCCTTGCCTAGAAAAGCCATGAATACAACTGAGCCAAAGTCATAATGTTGGACAAGGACTCACTACACATCTGGTTTCTGCCTGCCAGCCATCTGTTAAGTGGATTGGGCGTTGGCTGGTAAACCCCAGTTATCAAGAGAAAAACAAAGCGCTGTGAATTGGGAAAAGACAAGTGAGAAGTGAAAAGGCAATGAAAAAGGGAAAAGGCGAATGACGGAAAGTTTATGAAGATCACACTGATGATTTTATGATTTTACCAAACGTTTTGCAGACAAGTATAATTCTTTAAAAGCCAATTGGGTGCAAAATTCTCCTCTCAGAGAAAATACAGCCTTGAAAAAAAATTATGAAAAACATGGGAGATGCTGCTAAGAAAAACAGTAGTGACTGTAGAATATGCAATATGACCAGGAACAATTAAGACAAATTATCCCTTCAGTCATTCTGCTCTACTGTGTACAGCATTACTTTACAGAAGTTTTATACGAATAAAAATCTAGTCCAAGGTGAGAACATATGGATGTGCCTGTGTGCCTATGTGTGTGTATGTATGTATGTATAAATATATATCCATCACCCTGCAGTTTCACTGAAACTGTATTGAGTTACACAAGCCAAAGAGCTGTCTGCCTGAAATGAAAGGGATATAAAATATAGCCATATTCCAGAGGAAAATGAATATCAATATACAGCGTCTGTGTGATACAAGTTTCATTGATTTTTGACAATAGTCTACATATGAATGAGCTATAGTTAATAGCATGGGAAGTTATAACCCTCCCTCTCGTAAGTACTGCTTATTTGTTACAACACCCAGCTGCTGAGTGTAAGGCATCTTCAGCTTCTGGCTGCCATGGAACTCAACTGTAGTGCTCTGTGTGCCATGTCACAGTAATTGTTTGGGAAATTAATACAGTGTGCATGTGTGTGGGGGTGTGTGAAAGCAATGCAAGCCTGCCTAAAATTCAGATAAATCTCTGAAGAAAACCTGCAGATGCTCACTCATGGTGTAGCAGGCAGACAGGCATGCAGAGAAACTGTAATATGGCACTCATTTGCTCAGGGTCTGTATTTCTGTTATACAAACCTCATGCCACTAGCAAGTTTTCACATCTATTCTCTGTAGATCCTTCATTAAAGCATATTTAGGGCTTGATTAATTTGTTAACAGGACAGAGTTACCTTATGACTCCATATTAATGTTCCCTAAGTAGGCTAAACATTAATAAATGTGAATATGACAGTAAAACTTTAAGAGGCACAGTACCAGCTGAATTTCTCCTCCTTCAGATCAGATGCTGCAGAATGACTAAACATTATTCTGCTCACTTTATGTAAATGAAGGAGATGGGAAGCTAAACCTTAAGCAATTTAATATTGTCTTGATTGTATGTAATTTAGGATTAACTAACCCTGATTAAACAAGACCTTACAAATACATCAACAGCCTGCAATTAACATGCTGTTGGTAAATAGAACAGAACCACAAGTTTTGTTTGTCACATTATAAGAAACATGTATAAGCATTTCTTACACTTCTGCCTGCAATATCTAGTAGTCAAAATCACTAAACCTGGTGGATTTTAGGCACTTCTGATGTGTCCTTAGAAAAGTATTGTGAAGAAATAAAAAAGCAGTATTTACAAAAATTTCTTAGTGCAGATATTTGATAGGTTACACTGCAGAGTCTTCAATAAACCATACCACCAAGCAGAACTCCGTGGAAAGCAGAGGTAGTTCACAATTAACTTCCTAGCAGCAGCTTCAGAATGAAGGGTCAAAACTTGGAAACCAAAGTACAAAGAGAAAAGGGGCTCTCATGAGGTACATGTAAACTGGCTTTGTCCTGTTAACAGAGACCTCTGCTTCACGTTTCTTGGAGAGCCATATGTGATAAGAATACAGGAACGCCATCCCAGGACTACTGGAGCAGGGCTCTTCACTCCCCTTCCCAGCAAAATCTAAACCCCATTCCCAAAGAAGTGCGCAGCCAAGTGGATACTGCTACAGTGATGCCAGCACACCCAAGTGCTTCTCTGACAGGAGCTGACACCAACGATACTTTAAATCCCAAAGTGCTCCACATCCAGCCTTACAGCTGTCCTCCGTGGGTGTTGCAGGTCTGCTCACACACCCTTTCACACTGTCTTTCTACCAGCTGAACAAATGACTGACCTCACCTCCTTCCAGCTGTGCTGCACAGCTTTTCTCTCTCCTTATCTCTGCCTGCTGAACCGCTCATGTGAATTCTCTTGTCTCAGGCAAAAGTAACCGAGGTTAGCAAAGACCTGCTGCTTAAAGTGCTGTGGAAAATTCAGATCATTTTAACTTAAATGGGTGAAGAAGCAATTTTTACAAGCAACTGAGCTTGCCAATCACCAAAGACTTTTAGCTTGGATAGAAGTTCTAAGGAAGTTGTATTGACACCTAATGAAAATGCCATAGCACACTTCCCAGATACAAGAACAAAGGGTAGAAAGCAAGGCACTGGAAGTTGCAGAAGGAGAGCCAAAAGCAAAAAGTCCTGACAGCATTTTTCATTTTTAAGCATCTGACTCCTTTCCTCAGAAATACCCTGCTCTGCTAAGGATAGCCTGAATTACCAAGAATGAATTACAGTACCTTCACCCCAGTCAGACTCCTGCTCTCTGAAATATCAGCTTTCCATCTAGAAGCACTCAAATCATGAGCACAGATAGGGGTGAAATAAAGATCCATATCATGATGCTTAATTTCAGTTATTGGTGTCTTTCCCATCCCTCGTTAGTTAGTGGAGACAGCTCTTAGATGATGTCTTCACTTCTTAGAAGACATGTTTTTCTGAAGTTAAAATGCTGCTGATAAGGACCAGCCTTAAAAGATTGATTATCAATCAGAATCACAAAGATCATTCAGTAAAACCAATAGAGGCTCATCTGTTAACTCCTTTGGGATTAGAGCTAGTTGGAAAATTTTGGTTTTCTAATAACTACTTTTGGGAGAAAGACTGGGTTTTAGGGGGTTTTTTGTTGTTTTGTTTTTGGTTTTTATTTTCTTTTAAATAAAACGTTATTTATTTATTTCATTTTAACCAGAATTAAACCTCTTTTCCTTCCTTCTGGTTTTGTTTGGTTTTTTTGGGTTTGTTTTTTTTTTTGTTCACTAAAGGAGTTGATCCCTTAGCATGCTGTATACTATATCCATTATAGTATCTCGCATTTACCTCACTTTCCTAGGTCTTTCCAATATGTTTACTTGGCCAAGGGTCTTTGTCCCTTCCCTTTATTTGGATCTGAATGATCAAAATCTAAAGCAAATGATAAGATCTTAATGTTTCCCAGTGTATTAAGGAAGGGCCCTCACAAAGTTCTACTCTGAGGAATCAGATGCAGGGAAGGGAGTAAAAGGCCATGAAGAATTAGGAGGTCACAGCTGGCTGTCTCAAGAATGCGTGACACCTGAAGATTTTATTAAGAACTTCAGAAAACATTATATGTAGACTTTATAGGTAAAAAATTAACTAGCTTGAAAAGAATAACCCAAAAATATTCCTACTCCTCCAAAAGATATATTTGGACTACTAGCAGAAAACATTTAGGAGTTGCATATTTCCATTTTCTACATCTTCTCCATAGGATACAGACAAGCTAGTCTCTTAGCATTTAAGCTCAGCCTAAAAACAACCCAAAACCCAAAATAAACAAAACAAAACAAAAAATTGAGTGGGGTGTAGGGGGGGAGGTAGGAAGAATAAAACGAGAATCTGCCTAATGTGCTTCCTGACTTTGGCAACCAACTGATACTCACTCAGTGCTGTTGCATCTAAATGGATGATAAACAGATTTTAACAATTGCGTGTAATCATCCTTGTGCCAGATACAGAACTGGCTGGTGCCAGTGCCTGCGCACTGCACTCACAACGGGCAGCAGAGAAGCTGAGGGAGCTCTGCTTTCACAGTGAAGTTTGGCAGCCTGTCAGCTGTAGAATCTCCACTACTTACAGGAATTTGTTAGCTCACATGGTCACAATCCCATCATCACAGGCCCATACCACATGGAGACTATTGCTATCCTTGCTCTGAGATACATTCACAGAAGATTCATTATTTGGACACCCATTATAGCTAATTTAGAATCTGGATATCATTTTTTAAAAAAACTAGAATTTTACCCGTAAAAGAAAATGTTAATCATTAAATGCAGTTATTAATATTTAACTCTTGAATTTCCTCTCTGTATACATTATAAGATGATAGAGAACAGTTCTTGCTAAAAACTTAAGAATATATAGAAAACAAAAGCCACACATAGTCCCAGCTTTTATCTTTTCCTTTTTTTGGTGTTTTCTAGGTCTTCACTGAATTTCTTCTTCCCTTGGGACACACAAGATGGTAAGGATGCGTGTGCATTATAGCAGATCAAAGAAAACTGTATGTAATGCTTTTTATTTCTTTATATTACTTGCTTAGTGTGTAACAAACAATAACTTTTGCCTAGATCCAGCATATATCATGTTAGAGCAATCTTTTCTCTGTTCTCTTCATTCTCAAAATGACAGTTTGGCACTAAAGGCTCTGGGAGTTTTACTCCTTCCTTTCCACATATATGCAAGCTGAAAACGTTACTATCTGCACACTGATAAATAAGACTGGTTTTCAGCCTGGTTTGAAAGCAGTATTTTCCAGTTAGCAAAGACTGTAGAATGGATCTGAAAGGTTAAGATACTACATATAACTCTTGCAATTGTGGAGCCTATTGTGCACAGGTTCCCAAGTATCCCAAATGATTCATGGAAACAGGGAAGAAGAAGAGGAAAATCCAACTTTGAAAGTGACGACAGATTTGGATATAGAAAATCTAATGCATCTTTCCAAACTAACAGAACATGGCACAGTATAAAGATGAAGCTGAGGCTCTGATTCAGAGCTCTGCAGTGTATCTAATTCCACAGCAGCTCGGACAGCTTGTGCTGTGGCATTTAAAGGGCTTCATTGGGAATACATAAATCACTGCTCTCCCCCTGCCTCCGCCCATGGGACCCTAATGAATTCACTTGCTATTAATTTCAAGAGGTCACCAACAAGGCAAGTATACACCATGAACGTGGTGTGAAGAGGCCTGCAAGAAAGCTTTTATGAATTCCCTGATGACATCCAGGACAAGCAATCAAACACTGCTCAAGAGATTGCAAAGCTGTGATACCTACATTTTGACCTGCTTCAGTTCATCAGGGGTTTCACTTACTCACATCTTGCACTGCACAGAGAGGGAGAAGACAGCAGCAACAACAGGGAGGAAAATTGACTCAAAGCAGGAAGTCTTCCAAGCAGTGAAAATATTTTTTGTTTGGTTTTGGGGTATTTTTGGTTTTGGTGGTTTTTTGTTTTTTCTTTGGTGGGGGTTTTTTGTGGTTTTTTGTTTGTTTTTGTTTTTTTTCTGAGGGGTGGTTTGTTTTTTTTGTTTGTTTTTGGGGTTTTTTGTTTTGTTTTCTTTTGTTTTAAATTTGGTTGAAGATAAAGGAATGTCACAAATAAGCACTGCAGAGCATTGTGGGTCAGGCAAGAAAGGGGCAGCACCCTCCAGGAAACTGAAGCAAGTGGAAAAAGAGTAAACAAGATGGATATTCTCCTTTTTTAAGTTATCCTTCACAGGCACTCAGGCTTCTGCAGCTGTCCCACTGGGCTAAACAGTTTACTCTATAGAAGATCATGTTCTCTTCTGAGGACTTTGGCAGTGCCACAGCCTCCTATGGTGAAGTGTGTCTTAATACACCTATTTTGTTGTACAGTGTCTGGAGATCCTATTGAACACAATAACCTACAGAGATGGGGACCTCTCCCTTCGACAAATCTCAAAGCCGTTTCATAGATGAGCAAACCCATTCCATGTACAATGTTGCCTTTCTTTTAATAAAAGTATTTGTTACTTTGTAGTGTCTGTGTAGAGTTGTCCATATTTTGGTAAAAGTGTTCTTTCCTTTTAGTGTTCTAGTACAATGCCAAGTGTTACAAAACATGAAAAAAATTTCCAGATATAAGCCACAACAACTGAACACCCGTGGATCATTTTTAAATGTCTTTGGACACAATAGCACCTTCCCACACCCCTCAAACAAAATATGCTTAAAAGATGATCAGACAACCAAACAAGCAAAAACCCCAAAAATTGTCCATGTTGTTTTCCCCCTGTAGGGTTACTCACTATGTCTCTCACAGAAAATGAACTCTTAGAGAGAGCATGAAGTGCTGAAAGAAACCCCATGTCTAGGGAACTGGAAGCTACATTTAAATGGATGGCCAGAGATTTTAAGAACCGTTTATAAAACATTTCCATATAGTAAGTACAGCAAAAGCTGCCCACACCCAGTTTCTGCTGCCAAGAGTAGAAGGCCACAGGAGGTTGTTTCCGAGGTGTTATTTATATTGGCTTTTAAAATGGTCTGAGGGGACAGAGGGTTAAGCTATCAATTATGTAACTGTAAGCGAAGAACCTTTGGGAAGAGAAGCAGAAAATTGTACACTTAGAGAATGAGCAAGACATTTAGGAGAGGTTCAAGGTTAACTCCTTTCCTTTGCTCCTCTGAATGCTGTTAAGGGTTCACATCATGGTACAAAGCGCAGGGAACAATTCTGGAGCCATAGGAAAGAAATTCCTAACATTGTGATTTGCTCAGCCCCTTGAGGGATGTAGCAGGAGCTGTTTCAGGAGGAAGGAAAGGACAAATACTGTCCCTAGCCCACTGAGACCATGTTGTAGTCACTGCAATTCAAATTCCATGTGCTTTGTGTAAGACTGTTGTAAGGCTTGCTCTCAATGGGCCTCAGACTACTGGCCACTGTCTTACTGCTGGAAATGTGAAAAAAGTGCATAGTTATTGTGTAAATGGGAAATTTGATTAGAAATTAAAACAGAAATTAGTCTGTGAGTGTATCTGTGCAATAGGAAAAAGAGATAGACAAGGTAAATGTTCTTCCCCAATTCACATTGTAAAGTAGAGCTATGCAGTAGCTTCTCAAAAGCTGAAACAAATCCACACAAGATTTTCTTGGATGAATCTTGTGGCTGCTGAAAATATTTAACAGGGTTTTCTTGGATACACAGGCAGGAAGCAGTGAGATGGATTGCAAACCCCTCTCCTCCCTCTTCCCTATTTTGTTTTCTAATACCCAGCCTAAAATGTAAGACTTGCCTTTCTACCCCAAAACACCTTTTACTGTCCTGAGAACCTCAGCCATTTCCTTCAGTTGATTAAAACCTGCATCTGCACTTACCTAGAAGCACTCCAGTTTAGCCAGGTTTTTACACCTGGGTGCTGAGGTAGCAGGCAGCAGGCTGGGCAGAGAGACTGTCCCACCTCCTTCCTTAGCCAAGCTGCAGAAAAAAGAACAGGGTCCTACTCTGGCATTTCCAGCAGGAAAGTCTGAGACTTTGTCAAAATACCACTCACTTTTCCTCTCACTACAGCTCAAAGCTCAGGAAAATTCCCCACAGGCATGGTGTCAGACCCTCCAAAGATAGAACAAATTGCGAGAACACTCAGGAGATTTGTGAAGTTGCCTCCATTTCCTGCAGGACAATAGTCAGGGCAGAGAAGATATGGAGCTCTGACATGCAGAGAGAGAGGAGAAGGTGCAGAGATACAATCTCAGTTTGGGTTGTAGGTTCAGATGTCAGGAGGCTGGCTAACACTGCAGGGGTAAGACAATTTCATAGCCTGCGCAAGGTGATCTAGACCATCAGGACAAAAAGCACTTGTTGGATGCTTCCTCTTTAAGTTGGAAGATGCTCTCACTCTGAGTTTGTTTGTTTTGAAATTATAGCACAAGAGGGGCATAGATCATGGAAAGGATGTCCTTGTCCTCCTGTATATTCTGGAAACTGCTTAACACTCTTCTGCCTTATATTAATGAAAGCACCAGACCTGGCACACACACAAAAAGAAAATGATCACTTCAAGTAATACTCGTGGGGAATTAAGTGACACAAGTTCAAAACAAATACACATTTTTCTCTCTGGTTGATTGATTTTAATTTTTCCCTGTTGAAGAATATGAATAGTACAGCAGACACACATTTTTAATTGAAATCAATGGTCTAGTATTTCAAGCCACATCACCTAACTCAATGGCAGTCTTTCCATTCACTACAGTGAGCTTTGGATGAAATCCACACAGCTGAAAGTGATGACTTGCACTTTCATATGCAGTCAGCACCTGCAGTTTTTAAATGTATTACTATTATTTTCTTGCTGTGTCTCTTTAAAATGCTGTATATTTACCATGGTGGTGTGTAATACATAGATGTGTTAGTATTAAAAGCACGGCTCTCCATTTTAAAACTCAAATTATTATGTTTCTCATATAAGCAATTTTTATGAAATCATATAATTTTTCAGAAAATGAATGCTGCTTTTCTTTAGCTGTCATCATTACATAAAAATCTTCGTTTTCTTGAAAAGTTATGTTTCATTGAAGGTTTAATAATACTTATTTCCAACCATATCATTATAATTAAGAATAGTGATGGCCTTTGTATAAGGTATTCTAAATAGATACAACCTCCAGCATATTCAGCATCCCAATTCTCTGATCATCTAGACCAGAACATGGCATTGCAGACTAATTGCTCTTCCCTCCCATACGGGCAAAGCATTCATCAAACGTTGGCAAAAGAAAGAGCTTGGATGCATCGAAATATTCACCCAGTCCCAGGAGCACTGGGAAGCACTCCCAGGTCCTATAACTTAGACAAACCATAAAATTTATTTGTTCTCAGGCTTGAATTAAAGCCAATGGTGTGCACACTACAGAAACCCTGCAGACTGCAAGACTTTCCCCGTGCCAGAGGGTTTGCAATCTAAGGAAGAGAGGTCAAACCAGGCATATACAGCTGGTCTCAGGAGTGCTGGCCAGAAAGCAGCAGAACAGCTGCTGAACTACTGTGATCCTGTCATAAATGAGAGGTTTAAGCAGGAATTTGAAGGTAGATGCTGCAGGGATCCTGTGTGGGTCTCTCTGCTCTGGGCCCACTTTGTTACTTTGAGAAGCGTCCATTGTGCATACCGCAAAAGACAAAAATGGTTTGTACTAAAATACAGTCTCCTTTTCCCACATAAAATCATTTAAAATTTGTAAATGTTCAGCAATTTTTGCACTTCATAATGATTGCTAATTCATTAACAGAAACTATTAACAATGACTAATTACAAGGAGAATTAATTAATTAAAGTTAGGAGAATGAATGCCTTTGTCTGTATGAATGGCAACAGGGAAATGCCAAGAATTTTGTCACTGATATCCAGGGCTGAATTGGTGACCTCTAAACCTTCCTCACAAAAATGGCAGAGCTGCCTTGTTCTCTAGCTGTCTAGGACAGAATGGCTGCACAAGTGTTCCCTTATTCTCCCTGGAAAGTACCCAACACCAGGGCATTGCCAGGTAGAGCACATGAGCTGGCTAAAATTAAATGCAAACCCTAATCATGGCTGTCAGATAGGAAGACAGTAACAGAATTAGCAGAAACTGGATTTGTTCTATTTGTCATTGAAGTTGCCTCATCAAATCAGCAGGAATTTCAAAACCTTAGGCTTGATTGAAAAGATAAGAAACAAATTCATAGCTAAAAACACAATATCATTTTTTCTTTGAAACAGGTCCTCACAGGTGTTGTTAGAGAAGTGAGGAATATCTTGAACCTGTCTGTAAGGAGTTTCTTTGTTACACACATGTTCAAAATACACCCAGGAGTGTTTGGGTTTTTACAGGTGCTGACAAGAACACTCAGCTTTGATGGGAAATAACTACGTGTAAATTATCATTCTGAGTCACACAGAATGGGGATTTCAATCCAGATTTGCTCCAGACTGCAAGGAGACCAGCAACCAGCCAGGGCATCTCTCAAAGAGTGATCAAAAGAAGAATCAGATTAATCATCCAGTTACAGGGAAAGTCTATCATTGTGCAGTGCTCAGCTTAATGAAAACACACTGCATATCCCATGACCTCAGTGCACCCTTGAACAAGCAGAATGCAAGGCAGATTGCAGGATGCAAAACTATGGCAGCTTCAGGATGATCTTTCAAGGCACTGAGATACTATTTTATTTTGGGTTTGGGTGGAGTTTTTTGATATTAATGTAATTATTAAATGTAAATTAGAATTGAATGGTAATGGATCAGGAATCATTAACTTAACTAACTCTTTGTGCTACCAAAATCTCCTCTTTAAGCATTTATCATTAGCCAGTGTAGGGATGATCAGAGTATCAAATCTACCTTGCATAAATATTTAATTTCTATTTAGTTTCTATAGAGAGATTTGAAAATAGAGATAAATTACAAGTTGTTCTCAGATTAGAAGCCCTCTTCCTGCTTTAAAAGGCAGTGATTTGCAAACAAAACCAAATATTCAAGTATTATGTGAAAGAAGTTAACTCAGATGCCAAAGACTGAAATTTTGTGAAGACAAAAGCCAAATGAAAATAAATGTTTCTTCCTACAAAGAAGGAAAAAATATACTGGCGATGTAACCCTTAGTAATACCTACTCCTCTCCCTTGCTAAATTAAGATAGAAAAGATAGGACTAAAAAAAGAGATTCCTTCAGCATAGGGATGATTTATGGACTAAGAGTTGTAAATTCACAGTGATAGATATACATTTTTCATCTTCTTCATCCTAAAAGTGGGAAATCATAATGATTTTGCTTATGTGGCAAGAAGAAATTAACTGCCACCAGAAATATGATATGTACTTAGACCAGTCATGAATCTGCCACACAGACTTGTCCTGTTCAGCTGAATGTGTGCCCTGATGGCCAAAACATCCGTGCCTAGTGGTGATTAAAGAGGCATCAGTACTTCAGAGCCTGGCAGTTTTCAGTCTTTTCCTGGACTGCATGAATCTGGGCAAATTCCAGGAAACTGACCTGCTTTCAGTCATGATTTTTGGCTCAGAAAGATGGTAGATAGCCCACAAATCCCCATGAAAACACTGAGTAGTCCTACTGAGGGTTGCTCTTAAAAACATGAGCAGAGTTCAATTGCTTACACAACTTTGTTTAACATTTGCCACAAAGTATAGGAGAAGCATATTGGCCCTTCTTGGGGGAAAGGTAGCAATGCAGTGAAGAATTTCACACTTGAAAACTTGGCTTGTAGAGATTTTGAAATTAATAAAAGTAAATTTTTCCTATCTCCACAGAAAACAAAAACCCCCAAAAGATTTAATGACCTGAATCAAATTATATATTATTATTTCCCTAGGAATAGGTGATAGGGTTTTGTTTTGTTTTTTCTTCAGAATTTCAATCATGAGATAAGATTTTTTTTTTTTTGAGAGAGAGAGAGAGACAGAAAGAAGCCTGGAAATTGAAGAAATTGAAGAGTAAACTCAATCAGATAATGTCATATAGAGAAAGAGAGAAAGGACCCATGACTGGATGAATTAAATAAAAATAACATGTTAATTGGAAAGAAAATCTGAAAGGATTATTTTCCCAGAGGAACAAAAGCAGAAATACAGACATACCTGTGAAAACACAGGGCAGGAGGACAGGTGAAGTTAAAATTTACCAGTGTGGTATGGGGAATTTATTCCATGGAAGATAAAGGCACTCTACATTGAATTAAAAATAATCCCTAATAAATAAGTTAACAGCAAACATTACACCAGAAAGATTAAGACATGAGAAACAGATGCTGACTTTGACATCACTAAGAAACCTGTCTAGATAGTGATAGCCTTGTTTATGTGCCTGCTCACATCCGGATTAGGTTTCTTTTAAAACTGAGGACTCGTTTTGCACTTGCAGTCATTCAATTGCACTGCAAGAGTGTGGGGAATGCACAGATTCCCCCAGGATTTTGCCCTTGTTCATTAACTAGTTTTTCAGGATGGTTTTGGAGAAATATATAGACCAAGACTTACACCAAGCTCTTGGCGTATGATATTGCTGTAATATTTCAACAAGCAGTGTGCAAATAAGTTTTGATTCTTACATTGCAATTGCCTGAGTGGGTCCACAGGAACAAATAATTACTGATAAAATGCTTTAAAATACAATCAATAAAAAAGATCACAACTTCAAATTTAATTGCTAGGTGAGAAAGATTGTGACCAGATTCTCAGACTTCTTTTCAATAACTTGAAGTGCACAAAATATCTTGCCATTGTATTTCTGTGCACCTGCTAATAGTAAACTGCCATAGGGTATTAAATAAGAACTTAATCCTAAAACATGCTTATGCATGTCTCCTTAGGGTCTATATAGAACTCCTCCTTTAATACAATACACAAAATAAGAGGTGTTGTATAAAGAAGTAATATATGTTGATTTTTAGCCAAGGAATGGAATTTATTATTTCTACATATTTGACTAAGCTGTATGGAAAGTAATTTTAATTTAAGGTCACCCGCTATGCAACTTACACAGTGGTCATGAGAAGCAGTTCAAGTAAATGTTTTACTTCTAAAAAATAGCCATTTTCTGTATTATTGCATTTATACAATAACTTTTATTTTCCTATTTTTTAAGAGCAACTATTTCCATCAGTTTTCAACCCTGTCCTAAATGGAAAAATCATTTTCACCTGCAAGTGTAGAATGCAATAAATTACTGTCATCTGAATGCTGAATGAAATTATCATCATGCCAGTGTCAGAGTTCTTTGGAGTTTGCAGAGGTAAAAAAGCCCCACGTCTTTTTAGAGAAGGCACTGGTGCATAAGCAGCAAGCACTGGCACTTGGTACAGCACTGGCCATTTGTATAGGATGTGAAGCAGTTTGAATTCTGAAACACCAGTTGCCAATATAAGCAAAGTGGAAATTTCCTGTGTATCATCAAGGAGGACTCCAACAGAAATTTTGTTTTTCCTAAGCATTTCTGGCTATACAAGGGAAATTTATTATTTTACATACTTTATTTGCCTTATTTACTTGTTTGCCTGTTTTGTTTTACTAAGGAAGCACAGAGATATGGGTCTTTACAAAAAATGTTTGCAGAGGACTGTGAATCAAAATGAAGAAAAAAAACATGCAAGTTCAAACAAACATGTAGGTGTTGTGTTTTTCAGCACACTCTGGGTCACACAGAAGTGATGAATCTTCTTCATTAACAAATATCTCAAGAGAAGGTATTATAGCCCAGCTGGAGGATGTAAAGGGCCCCATGATCCATCACAAAGGAATCACTGTTTGGCCACACAGGCAGTCTGGCTTCACTCTGACGCTTTGCATAAGCTAAATACAATCAGTTTAGAAAATTCTCTTTATTCCATGTCTTCTCTGATACCTGAATGAATAATTTCACTGGTGAAAAAGTTATTTTGGAAAAATTTTATGCTCCCCTGTGGATCTGGAAGTCAAGAGAATATTAGCATCTAAGTCATTGATGAGTCACAGCTGGGCAGACCAGATCCCATGGTATTTTAACCAAATGAAAGACTGAGCTTCCTTGCAGAGGAATTTGAGATAAGCAAGAAGAAAACCTTAAGGAAAGTCTCTCTCAGTGATGTAAAACTATCACTCCTGTAGACTAGAGCAGCACAGTATGGTATCAGCATGAAATTAATCAAACCAGTTTGACATTTCCAAACTCCACTTTTTCATATAACTTTTTATCCCTATGAAAAATTTTGATATTTCCATTTTATTTTTTCCTGACTTGGGACCAAGTGTCAAAATATCAGTCTCTTTTGGGACAGAAATTACATTTTATATTAGCTTTTTCATGAAGAGTGACACCTCATTTTCTTATTTGAAGCATCTCTCTATTTTTACCTTCTCACATTCAGCCTCTGTAGAAAAATAGTATATGGTAGAACACAGAATCATTTGGGGGTTACTGCTTTCATTTTATATCCTCAGTTCACATGTAGTAGTTTGGATTTAAGAGGTTCAGTCTGTTTCTTTTCATAAATCCTGCTTTAGCTGGCTACATTAGAAGGCACAAGATATCCACTCTGCTGCTGGGAAGGCTCACCATTGTGTGTAGAAGCTAATAAGTTTAGCCCTGTAAAGACCACCCTTGGGGGTATTCCACTGGGAAAATGTAGTAAAGACCACACAGATCTCAAAATGCTTAAATATCATTGAGAATCCAACAAAGGTATTTAAGCTGTGTGCTCTAGTGCCTTTCCGAGTACATATTTTGATAACTTCATATCCTACTGGAACCCGCTGGAGGCACGTGTTAATTTTGACTGCAGCATTTTGCACTGTCAGTTACACCAGGCTGGGGAACAGACTGTTTCAGTGCAAGAGGAAGATCTACTCCATCTCAAATTCATATATTTCAAAAGGAAACCTTTCCAGCTGTGCAGCAAACACAATGGTAAGAGGTGTAAATTATGAACTACTCTCTCAAATTTAAAAAAAAATCCTTTGGCCACATAAAAAAGTGTCCTCGGATCATTACAATTTCAAGCTTTGGAGCATGTGAAGAACCTAAATCAGGCAGAGCCAGATTACTCTGTCTACGAGTAGAGTCTCCCTCTCTCTGAAGAGAAAATATTCTAAACACAGTAAAGTGTGAAGGGGGAATAGAGGTATTTAGAGAAGTCCTTTGCTTCATGGCCAAGGCAAATTTGATATTTCTCATTTTAATACCCTATCCAGGGACTTTTCAACTCTTTGATGCAAGTTGTTATTAAAGAAATGTAACCTTTTAAAGCAGTGTAAGAAAAGACTCCAGAATATCATATGGATCTTGGAAGAGGGAAAGAACAATATCTGTGAATAGAAACAGCAGATTTGTGACCAGCAGAAAGAAAGGAAGTTGCTTTCATATGGATTTATGCCATCACTTCAAACAATGTGCCCTCTCAGATGTCTAATAAGCAACAAGCTCTTGCTACAGGCTGTCTCTCAAGGGAGGAAGGCAAATGGGTCTCTTGTTTTTCACCTGCCTTTCTATTTTCACACCATAGAAAATAACTTCCTTGAGATCTCTGTGCTACTGTAAGAATGTGGTTGAAATTGCCTGGTCAGCTCAATGTTATGGTGGGAGAGGGACAAAACCAGACATTTAAGCAGTTATACACATATTGTTTCCCACACACTCATGCATACAGCATGATCAAAGAAGCCATATTTCCTTAGGAAAACTGGCTAAAAATAAATGTAACACTACTTTTCTGACAGCCATTTGGAGCTTTGGCAGGACAAATTGTTTTATTCAATAGCATTTCATGCACAAAAAAAAATAAAAAACTACAATCTTGCCTCCTATACTCTATGAGGAAAATTAATTTGGCCTCTAGGGCTCCTTGCCATTAATCTTCATCAAGTACCCCTGCCAATGCACCCCCAGAGGCCCTGATCCCGCAGAAGCTCTTATGTCCATGAGCAGCCCTACAGATTTTAACTGTCACAGGCTTAAAGTTTAGCATTTCTGAGAGATCACTGTCACAGGAAGTTCAATTTTTAATAAAATATTAAAAAGGAGAGAAGGTAGGTATGGGCAACATGCATCATCCATACATATGTTAATGAAATCCTCCCAACTGGCCTGTTCCACTCCAAGGCAATTTCACACTAGAGGTAAGGTGTTGAGGTCAGCAAAGTTAGGTTGGGAGGCACTTGCCCTGTACCTACAAAATGTCTAAGTGCACTTGGCAAAGCACTTGCCAAGCCACCATGGAAATCAAAGCTGGAAGACTGAGGGTTGAGTGCAGTTCTGAGGCCCTGAGTAATGTCACGGATACAATAAAGGAATTAAATGACATATATAATGAGTTTCTGCTGTGCCAGCTAAGCACTGTCAATCAGGTGAGTGGGTTTTTTCCCAAGCTAATTACACTTCAGAGTTGATCTAAAATCCATAGGTTTATAAAGAAAAAGTTTTGGTGGGATTATTTTCAGAGTGATCAAGGTCTTCTGAAAGCCTAAGAAGTCAAGTGTGGCACAAGAAAATATATTATAAGCTGGCTGTTGCAATTATAAATGTTGCAAATCATGTACTTTTGAACTCCTAATTCCTACAATATTAAGCACTAATTTAGCTATGCATGGCTATTTAATTGTGTAATTTTTAGAAGAATTTCAGCTCTTTTCACAGAACATATAGCTAAATGAGTAATCTCAAATTTTTGCTTGCCAATTAAAGAGTTTTGTAGAAAAACAGTACAGGGGATATTGTACTTTTCTTACCCTGCCAACCTGTAGTACAGTAGTACAGCTGTGGATGCAGGTAAGTCAGAGGTCTCTAAGTTAAAAGGTCAACAGAGAGAGACAGAATACAAGTCTTTCAAGTCATACTTCAAGGTCATGAGGAAATAGGGATATCTTTCTTTTTCCGCATCTCAAGTGTCTATATGTGCCACCAAAGAGGCTCTTTTTAGCTTTGCTTCCATCAATTAAGCAGGCAATGCCTTCTCTGTAACAGATCCTCAAAGCGTTTGGAAATATAATAACAGCACTCATTTATTGATTGCTTTGATCAGATACTAGGCAGGAGGGAAGAAAACCTCAACATACACATCAATAAACAACCTGGAGCCTCTAAAGCCATACTGAGTGAGCTTGAGAACTAACTATGAGGCTGAGATGCTCAAAAAAGAAAGCCTATGACAGCAAATCAATACAAAGCCTTGTGGTAAAGATGCTGAAGTAAGAGAAGGAATATTGGGTCACTGTGAAAAGAACTCTGCGCTGCATTAAAATAATGAGACATCTAATAAGGAAGACCATTTCCCTCTCTCCAAATGATTAGGGAGGAAGCTGGGAGTGACAAGGCCCAGGACAAGGGTCAGGCTAGGCTGAATCGAGACACTGATTTTGCTGTATACTTCTGACATCTGACAAGCGTCATGTGCTTATATGGGCACTAAGGATATCTGAAAGCAGAGGGTTTGGAGAAGCTCTACAGGGCTATGTGAGCTTTTTATGCTGAAATTGCTCCTGGAGTGCATGTAGTATAGATACACTGGGGAGTCATGCAGAAAAAACCATGGCAGGAGATATGCAGTCCTTTATTGAAGATTATTAAGAGAAAATGATAGGAAAAGGCTTTCAACTGAGATGAAAGGAATGCTTGCTGGAAAAAACTGAAAGAAGTACCACTACCTTAATAGCGTTGTTTGAAAGAGCCAGGCTGTGACACAGTCAGCGTCTGAAAATTTTAGCATCTATTAGGTTATATTCTGTGCACTGTAAACAGTAAGGCAGAGCTGTCTATAGACTTCTAAAATTCCGTTGATGTGCTTTTCAAAAGCTCCATTTCTTTTGCAAATGTAAACACACAAGATGTTTTTAGAAGTCTAGTCATTCCCTTGATACAACTGATTCTAAACACTCAAAGGGAAAGCTGTTAAGTATGCAGATATACAATAATCTCAAGTAATATTGAGTCCTAAAGTGCAAAAAAGATACAAGGCATAATACCAAAGACAGTGAACTCAGGAGTCTGAAATGGTCATGAAATTAAATGGAGGTTCAATGAGTCCTGGAACTATAACATTCCAAGTTCTTGGAGTATGTTACAAAAGAATCTTTAATCTTCATTTTCAGGCTCACAAGAAACTCTAATCTTAGCTCTTCGGTGGTATTTGGGAGTCAAACTCATCAGTGTAAGACCATGGGTATATAAACACTCCTTGAGTGAAAGTATGGCCATGAAATATGCACATTTGTTACTGTCTGGTTATTGTTTTTGTGTTCTTTGTCTCCATTAGCTTTGGATGTTTCACCCCGCAGCAGAAGACATATAAATTCTCTATGATTTACCAAATGCGTATAGGCGTGCCTGCAGATTCATGTGGAATCACAAATACAATAGCAATTTTGACCACTTGTTCATTTTGCTAAAGCAAAGTTGGAAGGAAAAGAGTAGTATTTGGACACTGGAGCCACCAAAGATTGATTTGACTTAGGATTTGTGTCTCGTTTACTATCTCTGGCATAAAAAGCTCCAGCAGTATGGCAGGACTGCCTTGCTTTGCAGAGCATCCTGCAATCTTGTTCTCCTGCAATCTTGGTCTCCCAAACACTGTCTGACCTTCTCCAAAGCTATAGCAAGATGGATTACACACAGCTGTCCACTTCTGGAAGGAAGATCTTGAGCTCTCCAAAATATCCAAAATTAGTTAGACAAGTGCCAGATGGACCATGGAGCCCACAAATGGCCCACCTTCCCTGTGGTAGGGACTGAGCCTGTGACGGTCCAGGCTCCAACCAAAGCTTTTTCTGCAGCTCAGGCACAGACAATCCAAATTGCATGTGAATGCCACAGTGTCTAAAACCACTTGAGATGACAAAGCAGCTTCCTACTCATACAGGTTACAAATAGATGCTCTTTTCCCTCCAGCTGATTAAATAGACAGACAGTGAGCGTGTGAGCTTCATTTCCCTGGGAAACAAGGCTAAGAGTCTCCTGTGAACCGATCAAGATCAAAAGTAGCAAGTTTCACCAAATCCTGTTGTTAATGAGGAAAACCTTCATTACAAGAGTAGCAGAATTTTTTCTCCCAAAACTGGGTATCACTGACAAGCCCTATTTGTAGATATTTGGTAAATGCTTAGAACTTTATTTTTTAATTCCATAATAAACCCAATGCAGAAGCTGATGAGCCAGCAGGGCTGTGATACTTTTTTGCTAATTATGTGCTAAGTTTTATGAAACTAATAACTGTTTTTAATAATAGTGAGGAGGAGAAAGCTTACATTTAGAGACCACATTAAAATTTGCACAGGTAATTGGATGGTATGGGAATTCAAGATAAGAATAACTTAATTAAAATGAAATTTTAAAACAAATGACCTGGGTTGTTTTTAATCCCTTCATACCACCATGAAAAAATAACTAACATCTCAGTGTAATCAACACATAGTCATAGCTGGGTGGTATGACTACTAGTAAGGAGACGAGGCAGGTAGAGGCTAGCTATATAAATGAGGAAGGGGGAATTAGAAGTTCTAGAGTGTACCTATTAAACTCATAAATGTCCACACCTCTGGAAAAGAAAATGACCTCTAAAAGGGTCCCCTAAGCCAGGCAGTCATAATTTCTTATTTTCTTTTACTCTCCTCAATTTTTTTCCCCTTTCTACTTGCTACTTTCTTGTAGAACATCCTCACCAGAGCAAATTAGCTTTGTTCTTGGCAGGGTCAGGTCTATATTCCCCTATTCACAACCAGCTTCAGAGCTAATACCACATCTCTTCCAATTCCTAATAAGCATTATGCATTAGCTAGCAAAAAATCTACATATCTGTCCTGTGTTTTCACTACCCAAGTTCCAATTTGGAAAATTTTTTTCTTAGTCTCTGTGTGCCACATAACCTCATCATACAATACTCTTCAGATTCTTATTTGAAATGTTTCTAAATGAACACAGAAGACAGTGAGCTTGTGTAAGTGTGAGTCTTAATGATTAGAGAGTGCCCAGGAGACATCCACATGCTGTATGAATAGCGAAGGGCTAATATTTCTTGTTCTAGCTTTGGTACCTGTAACCAGAGTGATCCACTGTGCTGACGCATTCACACCCTGGCACCCATTACCCTGAGCCCAGTAACTCAGTAAAAATGAACAAAGGATAAGTAAAAAGAATTATATCCCCAATAAGAGACAAGATAGAGCATGCAAGGGACATACTCAGGGTCCCATAAACTGATTCAAAGCAATGGAATGAAACCCTGGGGCTCCTGCCCAGAAATTTTTGCTCTCATTGACAAGGTACAACAATTCCTCAACCAGTGCAATCCCTGGGTCACATGTCATGCAAAGAAACACATTTTTACTATAAAAGTGACTAAACATTGGCACAGGTTCCCCAGAGGAATCTCTGTCCTTGGTGATATGAAAACATACCTGGACATGGTCCTGGGCCACCAGCTCTAGATAACACAGAGGTGGAGGGTTGTTCATGATGACCAACAGATGTCCTTTCCCATCTCAACCATTCCATACTTTTATGATCTTCACCTTTCCAGAATCCCAGCAGAAGCAGTGACAGCTGCTCCCAGATTTGAAAATGGCACTCCCTTCCTGTCTAACAGTTTTGGAAAAGTCTGTTGCTGAAAGGGAGGCCAGGCTTGGGGTTACACAGTGTTCACTCCTCTGCCAAATTTACAGTGCCTTTTACAGGACAGAGGTGGGGAAATGCGGTCAGTGCTCAGCTTTTATTTCATTTTTGTTTTTTTGTTTTCCCTGAGAAAACTGCTTTTCTCCAATAGGATAAAAATAGCCTTCCACAATTGTTCTATCCCTTTAGACTTAGTGAATAATTGAAGAATGCTTTCCCAGTAGTTAGTAATGAAAGAGGTTTACTCTGAAGCTTTCTCCATTATCCAGTGCCAGCACTTTCCTCCGTTGCTGAGGTTGCAAGAGAAAGCAAGAGGTGACAGGTGCTTGTATATCTCTTCATGAACAAATGAAGCAAATTTTGCTGCCATCTCTCTGGGAGTAAATTTGCAGTAATTCCATGGGATAACTGAGAAAGACTTTGGACTTACTCAAAAATAACTGAAAGCAAAATGTTCAATTACATTTTTCATCTGGCATGTTCAAAAGAACATGTGACTAATGGGATTGACATGCCTATAAATGTATGACAAAGTGTCAACCCATATGGCTTGCTTTTTTTATCAGCTCTTTCCTCCTACTGTCTTGATTATTCACCTGTGGGTATCAACATTAATCTCAAGGCTGTTTTCCTGCTATTATATCTTGGTTCTTCTCTACCCGTGTTAATCAAACTTCCTTGAATTTCTTCTTTTCATGCCAAATAGATACTCCCATTAGTATAAAACTGTTTCCTACAGCAACCACTGTCATCTCAGACTGTCAGCCTACAGAAGGAGATATCTGTGCAAACAAAATTCTGCCTGTATTGCCAGCATGATTTGGCTTTCCTTCTCTTTTACAGCAAACATCTTCCTTTTTACAAGCCCAGACCAGGGTGTCCTGCCTCTACATTCCACTGAAAGATTTAATTTTTGCCAGAGATAGGGTTGAACTACCCCACCATTCAGAATTCGGAATTCAGGAAAGATGCTGAATATTCAACTGCTTTAATTTTCTTCTAAATTATTTCATGGTTATAATGACATTTATATAAGATTCTCTTAAAAGAGAAGACATTCATATTAGCATCAGTGAGGGGAAAAGGGGAGTGGGATATTTTTGTTTAGCTAGGACTTGGATTTTGGGGTGTTTTTTATTTTAGGAAGTCTTCTTCTTAGAAGTCAGAGAGAACAAGGGAGCTTTTCAAAAGTGTAGGGATACTAAAGGACACCAGTAATAGACTAAAAATTCAAGCCCCATAAATTATGAAGGCTATTTAGGTTTCATTTCTCTGTGGACTTCCAGCAGATTTAGTTGTAAAGAAAAAACAAAAGAAAGTTCTGCAGCTTACTTCTCAGAAGAGGAAATTAAAGATTTCTAGATATGGTACTGAGACATCTGGATTAAGCACTTCCCCATTTTCTGTTACTAGAGCATTATGGGTAGTAGAAATTCTACAAGGTGTGAGGTTTTATGTAACCTGGATGGAGAGCTTAGTCACAGAAGAAATAAACTACTAGAAACCCCATGCTGAGATCTGACATTGAATTGAACTGAGCCAGTAATACTTTGTTTGAGGGTGAAGGAACAGAGTACAGAGTGAGGCATCCTTTACTTTGGTTCAGACCTTAACCTGCTGTCTCTAGGAAATGGAATGTTAAAAGGAATTGTTGTGCTTGTGTACACTGTAAGATTGCAAAAAAAGTAATTAAAACTTGTCCTAATTAAAAAATAAAATCACTGAGGAAGAATTATATACCATATTTGTGAGATTGTTTCTTCATTTTCTCTTCATTTTAAATTTGCTCTCAAATCAAACTCCCTTTGCCTTCTGGCACACAACACTAAACCAATGGACAATGCTATTATTAATTTTCTTTATTTTTGCCTCTGATCATCATTTTAAAATTCTCATGTTGACTCCTAAAAAAGAAGTGCAATAAAAGCAAATTAATAGAAAATTGACTCATGTTTCAGAATGAAAACATTGTGACTTTGTTTAAGTGCCTTGTAGCAAACTTCACATATTCTTCATCTGAATTACTTGACCTTTTGGAGGTTAACTGATTACAAACCATTGCAGGCAATGTTTCTTGAATGATCATGGCCATTCAGGGATGAGGTGTCAGGGAGATGAAAGGGGCAAGTGAAAGCATGAGGAAAGGGACCACACTCTTTGAAAGGCAATGAGGTAGGAGTTGGGATCTTTTAAGCCAGAAGCAGTCAACCATTCAGTTATGCAAGATCAGGATAGGAAACATTTGAGGTTTTGAGCTGGTTTTTCCCAACACTCCATAGGATTTCATGGACCAAACTTATGCCACTTCTGAACCTCAGAGCTCGTATCCTCCCACTGAACTGTCTTTCTCAGTGAACTACTGCTCCTCACTCTGATAGCCTTTCTATGGCTTCAGAATGTGCTGTGTCCATGTTTATTCTTTCTCATTTATGTTTTGGTTTTTTTTTTAAAATAACCTGGCCCAAAAATCTTTCCAGCTGAATAGAACTCCTTGGATCCCCAGACCTTTATTACGTTTAATGCAAAATCCAAATGACCATTCAGTATTCCCAATATTCTCATGTGAGTGCATATATGTTGGGACAAAACAGTTTCTTCCTTTAGACTATTAAAGTAGATGTCCCTAGTTAGAGCCAGTAAAAGCTGTGTGAGTTGTCTGTTAAAATGCTGGTGTGGCTTAAATGGGGTAAAGAAGTGAACTACTGCTGACCAAATAGGACTCAGCTCTTTGCCCAGGATTAACTCTCTGATAATACACAAGAAATCCAGCTGTACAGGCTCATATCTTCACTCACCAATGAAGCTACTTGTCACTTGTCGAAGGACAGGGACAGTTAACGCTTCTTTAGCTGGATACAGACACTCCTTCCTGAGCTGCTAACTACAAAGCGCTTGACTAAACCAAGGATGCCATCAATTTGATTTTCAATTTCTCTTCCAAAAAACCAAAAGAGCAGACAAAGGGTAAGTGTCAGAAAATTACTGGAGAGGGGGGAAAGCTGAAGCGAAGGGAAAACACACCTAGTGTTTTCTGCACCCTCTTATTTATACTGCTTGAATCTCAGAAGATTCAGGGGCTTTTCTTTATTTTAGGAATTGGAGTTGCTACTTGCCCATCCCCTCTTCCAGCTTAATTTGACATCTTGTAAATATTCCTGATTTCCTGTTAACTGTACATGAAAGAGTGATGTGCATTACTCTGCCTCCTAATAATATTGCAAATATTTTTGAAGCATTTTTTTCATTTTTTGTCATCACTACAAGTGAATAAAAGGCAATGGGGACATTTAATAATGTATTAAATTCTGGCAGATACTATTCATAAAGAAACATGATTTTATTTTAAGTGTAGTTTTTCTGGTTCTAATGCTTATATGATGATTCTGCTTGCTGAGTTTAGCTCTATTACATTAATCCCTTGTTACATGTTATCTTCTTCCAATACTGCAAACATTTCTTCACAGCTTTAGATTTTGTCCAAGTAGATTTCAGTAGATATGACAAAAGTCAAGCATTAAGAGAACTATTCTCACTACTGAAATGTATTTCTTATTCCTGCAGGGCACTGTTTGAAAAAAAACCTTCTGAACTTGTTTGATTAGGAGCTAATTTAAGACTACAATAGTAAAAGGGAGAGTGAGGGTGAAAAATCAATTTTTGAAAAGGGTCTTTTTGTTGGGGCTTTGTTTCATTTGTAGGCTGAGAATCTTGCAGAAAAGCTGACCCTTACTCAGTTCTGCTTTTCCATTTAGCCATATAATGAAAGTAGGTATAAAACAAAACAAACAAAAAGAAAAAGCATTTTTGGGGATGGGGGACTGACTGGGTTTTTTGGGGCTTTTTTGAGGAAAACATAAAAATATACAGCTTGATAATAAAAGCTGATTGACTGTTTTATGGGATGAAAAATTGTTTTAAAAACCTGGTAAAACTAAGCTACCCTGAAACCTGCAATAAAATATTCTTTTCTGCATAATTTGCCAAATTTTAGCTAGGTTTAATAATATCCTTGCTCTTGTAGAGATTAAATATCACAGCTTTGTGCTCATGGTGGGTGAAGGGGAGAAAAAATCCTGGGAAAATTACTGCCTTAGAAAGGTTTTTACCAATTACTGTATCACCCTATTGATTGTGCAGGGGTCTGGAAACATTTATGAGTAAGAATGTCTTCTACTTTACCACATATACATAATCACGGGACTTTATCCTGCCACTTCAGAAGTCATTGAAAAAAAAACCCTAATTTTGATTTTAATTAGAGAATAAATCTCTCTCTTCAGATACAGCAGATGTGTTAATACATGTGAATAACTCTAAGAATCTCATTTAAGTCTAGCACCAAAAATGACTGGACTCCAGCTATTACACTCATCTAGTAAATGGAGCAAAGAAAGCTACTCTCATGCAAACTCTTACAGGACAGGATTATAAAAGAATATGACAAATATTATTTACTTCACAGCAACTCCAACATGAATTTAAGTATTTTGCAGAGTTTAATATGTGTGTGTGTATACTCACTGTTCTATAGTATTGATTATAAAACAGGGTAATACCACATTGAACTGTAAAGAAGCTTTGCAGTACTTCTTTTAGTAAATCATAATCCCTTTTACAAAGGAAAAAATGCTCAATGAAGTGTAATGCTGTTATCCTCAGACAATTTTCCAAAGATTGGGCTGAGTCATACATTATATTGGGGGGCGGTAGAGGAGACTACACCCATCAAAATGAAAAATAAGGAAAGGTCAGCAGACATTTTCTGAAACTAGCAATTATAGAGGACAACTATTTGTAAGGTTGCTTGTAACCATGACTAATATTCATTAATTATTTTATTCTAATGTATTTATAGATACCACAAACTCATATTATGCATTCTAATTAACAGCAATATCCAGCAATATGTATTAGCTGATACTCAAAAGATTCTGTTTTGAGAAAGACATATTATTGCCCTGTGCTGAAAAAAGCAGCTGCAACCACCTTTCAAGCTTTCAAGACTTCAGTGATGGAAATGAGCATTTATATCCAAGGACACTTACATAATGCACCTCTCACAAAGGCTTTCTAGATACGTATTAAAGCTGAAATATTCAAAATGAAATTAAATTATAGAAGTCTTGACCCGAGGGTAGAGTAAAATATAAATAACAAGGAGATCTGTGAAAAAGCATCATTCAGACCTAAAAAAGTAATCCAAAACATTTTTTCTGGTTTGATCTGGCCTCACATATTATTGCTACTTCCCAAACACCAAGGTCTGCAAGGTATTTGATGGAGCTGCTAACATTAAGTTCACTTGACAAACATGAATTTTTAAGAAAAAAAGTGTTGAAATGCATTGGGAAAAATAAGATTATGGAAAACATTCTCTGCCACAACCTTGGGGATCAACATCCCTTACCCGGAGAAGACATACAGCTTCTTATAGACCAGACAGCATTGCACAATATCACAGAACCACAAAATCAGAGAATGTGCTGAATTGGAAGGGACCCACAAGGATTCTTGAGTCCAACTCCTGGCCCTGCACAGGACACTCCAAGAGTCACTCTGTGTGCCTGAGAGTATTGACCAAATTCTTCTTGAGCTCTGTCAGGCTTGGGGCTGTGACCACTTCCCTAGGGAGCCTGCTCCAGTGCCCAGCCTCCCTCTGGGCAAAGAAACTTTTTCCAATATCCAACCTAAATGATCCCTGACACAACTTCAGGTCATTCCCTCGGGTTCTGTCACTTGTCACCACAGAACAGAGATCAGTGTCTGCCCCTTCTCTTCCCCTCATGAGGAAGTTGTAAGTGAGATGAGGTCTCCCCTCAGTCTCCTCCAGGTTGAATAGATCAAGTGACATTTTTTTCATTTCCAGGTAATGTGATCCTTTATGACTTGGATATTGGGAGAGGCTCTGTCTTCCTCCTGCCACAGTTTTTACTGTTTCTTTTTTTCCCAGTAGTCATGGTTGTGAATGGGATACCTGATTAAATAAAGGCATATGGATATAACTTTCTGTCTTGGACATTTCTGGTTGTAGGAACTATCTTGGTATAAGTGTACAAGGTTTAAACTTGGTCTTTTCACTGAGGCCACTGTTTGCATTGAAACCCATTCTCTTGATGTTAATGCGATATAAATGACTCCTTATGCCAATCTACTACTCCTCTGGTAGGCTGTACAACAGCTGGCTCTGTGCCATGAAATTGAGTGGTTTCTGAATGGTGAAGTCCCTCAAAATTAAAGTTACACTATTAATTGGTTCAGGATGACTTTTCTGGAGTCATTATGTTCAAGAAAGGTCTGTTAACACAGTTTGATCTCAGTTGTCACTACACCATCAAATGTAATGGCGGTTGCACACAGAATAGTAATTTGCATGGCTACAGAAGTATTTGCCAAAAAAAGAATTCCATATAGAAGAAATACGGAGCAGGTGAAGTCATATTTAATCCATTTTGTATTGCAGAGGGTGTTAGAATAAATGTAGTTTTTCTGTGTCTTTGGAAGCTGTGTAATATTCATTTATGTATCAAGGAAATGGTGATATGTTGGTAATGTACCTGTGTATGTGTACGCTTCAGGGTCAAAACATTAAATTGTAGCACTGAGATAGAAAACTGCACAAGTACATATTGCCTGCCTGATCCCACAAACATCCTTTTGAAATGCATTAAATTGTGCAGATGAGGGAACAGGAGCCCCAAAAGGTTCATGAGGGGCCAAAATCTTAGCTTGAAGGTCAAGTTTAGGACTCAGGTGTGCACAGCTTTGGGACCTGTTCAAGGTAGTTGATCATCCAGTCTTCTGAACAGGTACAAAATCCAGCATGTTGTCCTAAAACAAGTTCTGCACAGAACCTAGATCAGCTTCAATAAACCATCTTACAAAATAGTAACATACAAATACCGGCTTCTGTCATCTTTCTAGAGGACTGTTTTGGAAATATTTTGTATATTTCTTACAAGTATATAGAGGAGAACTGTACTTTGCAGTCTTTTGTTTTGTTTGGTTACAATCACAAATGGGTAGACACCGCAGGACATTTTTTTAAAAACCTAATTAATGTTTTAATGTTGTATCTCTCACTCACTGAATTCAAACTCTTCCCCATTTTCTTTAGTTACTAAACACTTCTTCACAGGGCCACTGATTTAATTTTAAAGTGACACCTTTTCCAAAAGTAAAACTATTTTTCCTGTCTCAAATCAATAAGATAAAAGCCTACTCTATGATTTAACCTTTACAGTCATAGGCACTAAGTGCATTCTGCTCTCTAAACTCAATAGTCTGTCCACTCTATGTTAAGAATTTTAATGTTCAGAATTTTCCAGAAAAAACAATTTGACAGTATTCAGACAAATGTAGACTCCCTTTCACTGCTGTATTAATTGGATTTAACTTAGGCCTCACCTCTTCTCAAAGATCAACCTCAGAGCCAATAAACCATCTTGATTTTATTCCCTGTTTTTGGATGAAAAAGATGCAAAGACATGTGGCTAGCTCATATCCCACAGCCTAATATTCACCTCCAGCCACCCCATGAAAACCTGGAAAGGTAAGTCCTGATCGCAGGTGTGTTTTGCAGATCTATTGCACAGATGAATTACCACTCTTGATTAGGTTAACTTCTTTCTCACCCCCAAAACTGTGGCTATTCTCCTCTTGCACAGCAGAAGCACATGTAGGCCAAGGATTTAAATCATTACTTTGCTCTTGCTTACAGAAGAGGATTCAAACACCTGTTAATTTGCTGAGGCAGGTGTTTCTGTTCATATTCTCTAATCACCCCTCTATAGTTCTCATTTCTCAGGTTTGCAGGGGCACTGAGTTAACCAGTCCAGTACATATTTCAGAGAAAATGTAATCAATAAATCACCTATATTAGTCTGATGTCCACACTCAGGGGTTTTACTATTAAGGATATTTTGAAAGGTTCACTGAATATTACACATTGAAATAAGTGTCTGTTGCCTCAGAGCAATTTCCAAGCTGTCTTGTGGGAACTAGGACACACTTAAAAGGATTTAGTGGTGGAAATCTTTCATTTAGAAAATCCATTTCTGCTATTCACATGTTAAAGAAATAGAAAATGTTTCTTTGCCAACTGCAGTAAATGCATGTGAATACCTCTCCACCCCTGAAACAGAGCTAATTTCTGCAGGAGTTCATCCCAGAGATATATTTCTGAGCAGGTGTTTTGCTTCACTGTTCACATCTTGAATTGTGTGCAATCCATCATATCTATCATTTTGCCCTTACACAGTCAAGGAATTTGGTCTTTTCAGCTGAGTGAGCTGGGAAAGGAGAGTGCATCACTTCTCGTTTTAAACATTCCAGTGTACTTGGCTACTGTGTATGTCTGAAAACAGTAAATGTGTAATGAAATAGCTGGGAAAACAAAGCACAAATTACCACATATATCATGCTCCACATTTACAGTAGCAGAAGCAATAGCACTTTGGAAGTATTTCCCTCTCTTCTTATTGATAATTGCTGCTGTTGCTTTTGTCCTTGTTTGTAGAAATCATGAAGTCCTTCCATTTGTCAAGCCATCATTTCTGGAAATGAAGAAGGTCCAGACAAAGCTAGCTCCAATTACAGGAGGCAGGCCCCTCTAGGCACTCTCGGCAGGCTGCTTCCTCTGGCTCTATCCTCCAGCAAGGATTTGCAAGACAGAGAAGGAAGAGGAGGTCATACTGGGCTTTACTTAACAAGATAGTGTCTATCTCATACTTGGTTTCCAAGTCTAGAATCCTCACTGAGGAAGGTCACAAATATTAGGAAGAAAGGGATTTCCCCAACTTGAAATCAAATAAGAAGCCCAAAGGCCTGATCTGTCTTGCTGATAGCTGATTTCCAGAACTAATTCTACCTTTCTTTCTATGGAAATTAAGTGTGATGAAAGAAGAATTGATCAAATTCCCAAGGCCAATTCTACCTGTAGACAACTGGAGCTTTTCAAATATGCACTCTGTCAAGATACCTCCTGAGTGACTTCAGGCCAATTTGTTATCTTCCCTGAGCCTTTTCTATCTATAAAGGGAGGATTATGTTTCCCTGTCCCATGTGCAGATGGTGAGCTAAATTTCCTAAATACTGTAGGGCTCTCTGCTGTAGAGTAAAAGCTCTGGGTTTTCAGACACATATAAAACATTTCCACGTGAAGTTAGCATCTGAGCAGTTTTCTGATCGCTATAATTGAAATCTTATTTTGGTGAGGTTTTTAGTCATCATACACACGGAGTTTAAATGAGCAACCATTTCCTCAACTCCTGAGTGAAAGACTGAGAGATGTTTGTGCTGTAAGACTCAATCAGAACAACCTTGTTGGGCTTTTTTCCATCTTGGTACTTTTAACCCAGAAATGATGCAATGAAGCAAATCCCTACAAAGCTTTCTCTGAAATATTGGAATTTAATACAAGTCAGGTTGCTAGGTGGGACCAAAGCTAGCTCCAGTCCCAGAGGAAAGCTGCAATTTGTGAGAAAAATGTCACTGCAAAGAAGTCTGATAGAGGAAAGATAAAGCCCAATAGCCTTTTAGTTGTGTAGGATTTCTCTCCACTCACAGAAATTTCTAATGGAATGTTACTGGAGCTAATTCTAAGACTCCCAACGCCTTTACTTAGGAAACCAGCAAGAATAGACTGCCTGGGTGAGTCATTTGCAGTAGACCAGGAGGCCTCTGCTACTAGGTAAATTTCTGAATATTTGACTAGGAAAAGGAGTATATATGCAAAAATATTACAGGATCTTAATTACAAGCATTTTAATGGGAACATTTTTACTATATGCTTGTTTTACAGCCTGGAGTAAACAGACAAAATGACAGACAAAATGACATAGGATGGAAAAAACACCTTGTCTAAATTTACTGAATAAGACAGTAGCCTGTCTCCTGAGAATTGACCCATTGGGCCTTCTTTTCTCAGAGCAGAGCTGTGCTAAATCAGCCCCAAATGAGTAACAAAAGCAAACACCCTCTGGGCTGGCATTTTGAGCTGAATACCTTGCCTCCACCTTTGAGGAATGCCTACCCCAGCATTCCAAAATCAAAGGTGGAGCTCCCACAAAAACAGAAAAAAAGGATACAAGACAGAATTTTTCATTATCTCTTTGCTTTGCTTTGTTTTTACTGTGACATTCTGCACATCAGTTTGTTTGATTGGGTCACTTTGCTCAATGAATTTTGTCTTCCTTCCAAACAGATGGTGAGAACCTAGGAATGGTGTTAATAAAACTCTTTGTGTGCTGGTTATATGGCACTTATATTTGGCAAATGTCACTTCACAGACACACTTTAGGTTTAAGATGATACTGTAATGGCTTAAATCTCCCACCAGCTGCCACAAAATTAGAGCCACATTAATATCAAAAGAGAAATTAGAGTTCTGGTAATTCAGCTGGGAACTTGAAGAAAAATTTTAAAGGCATTTGGAAGATTTGCAGTGGGAAGGGATTGTGAAAGTCTGTCCTCACTTAAGAAAGTAACAATTTTAAGGCTTGAGATTCTGAAATACATTTAGTGCTTTAGTCTCTGAGCTGACCAGGCAATGCAGGTTGTCCATATTTTATTCTTGACAGCCTGGAAGGAATCCTGGCAAGGTGTATATATTCTAGATGACTATTATTCAGTGAACTGTCAGAAAAACATTTTCAAAAATTAAGTGAAGATTTTGCCATACAGAGCTCTATACTGTGAACAATCTCCAAAAGGAAAATTTCCTAACACCTGTAGATAAGACTTCTATATTCCATGGAGATGCAAGGCGGGACACACAGCCACATTTCACTGACCAGGTCTGTTCTGCATCTCCATTCCCATTCCAATTAACAGATTGGCATTTAAAACCAAACACAAACACCTGGAAAGTCAGAGCAAGGTAAATCCTGTAATTATGTATTCTGCATCATCCACAGAGACAGACCAGGCCAGAAAACAAACAGCGCAGAGATCTGAGCATCACTGGGGAATGTAGGGAGAGATGCGCTGAACATCATGGGATATAGACAGTCCGGATTTCCATTAGGAAATAGAGTACTTGGGCAGGTCAGAGAGAAGGGATGACACCATGTAAAATTGGAATAATTCAAAGCAAAGACAGAAGAGTGCAAGTTCAGGCAGCTCTCTGGATGCTATGTTCAGACTGACTGCAGAGGCATACAATTGTTTTAATGAGATGTATTAATCTTCCCCCTTCACCTCCCTGGATCTCTGAAATGCCCCAGACATCGGTGAATTTAGCAGGGCTTTGTACTGGGAGTGAATGATGTGGATGATATGCTACAACAGTTAAATGCAATTGCAACAAACTTCCCCCATGGGCAAGGCAGTTCTCTTCAGTTATTTTTACTGTTACAGCCAATGGGGAAATTATATTTTCTTTTGGAATATATGTGATTGGCTGTGGTCTGGGTTGTGATATCACAGTAGATGGACCACTATAGGGCTCTCTCATGGCAGCTCCTGTGTTTCAGAGTATAAGCACATTATTCAATAGCTGCAAATGAACATATAAAAGTTAAGAGGCTTTTTGAAAATGATGTTTTTCAGCCTGCAATATTACATTAATTACACCACAGAGGTATGAGAAGCTATCATGAGTGTGATCACACTGTAATGACGGATAAAGAAACCATTAGAAGTAGAAGGGACTGAGTAGCCAGGATAATTATGAGGTTTCCTGTTGAAAACAGTAATGACAAAAATGCAAACGGAAAAAAATAGTGTTAATAAAATATAATAAAAAAGGGCAACTTTTAATATTATAAGAGAAGTCTTGAAAATAGGGCAGCTAATGGGGGTATTCACTCAAAGAGCTCATTATTATAAATCTGCATTAGCAGTATTTTTTCAAATCACTGCTGGGTATAAAATCACAGTTTTCAGACTGTAGAGAACCTAGTTTTTAACTGTCAATCTGTAGAAAAATGGGTCTATGTCAAACCAGATTCACAGCCAGTGAGTGCACTTGGCTAAATGTCTCCTGATATTCAGAGCTGAACTAATGGGTATCATTCTGACTGTAACAGGACACTCTGCAGTTTTATTAGATCCTCTTCTGGGATTTGACATTTTGAGATGTGGTTTTGGGTGGATTGTATGTATTGTTATTAATTTTTTTGAAGGAAAAAAAAAGGCTATAATAAGCAGACTGCTAGCCAGGAAACATTTAAGAAGCCCTGAAGCTAAAGATGAGGCTAGTGCAGCCAATCACAATAATAGCTGGATTTTCTGAGTCTTCTATACACTAAAACCAGAGTTTAACAACTCCATTGCGTTGTGACTCACAACACGCTTGGATATACTTCTCCTGGAAACTAGTTTTTGATTGGTTATCAGAAAAGTAGTTTCTAAGGCTTCCTAAGTTGCAAGTCAAACAACATGGCATCTTTTTTTATTTGAATGAACAAACAAAACCCCAATGGACATTTTTTTACAACGGTATTCTTTTTGAGAAATTACAGTGAAAGGACTAGCAGTATCTTCAGAGATATCTAACTACAAACTTGTGTGCACAGATCTGTGGTCTGGCTTTGCTTCTATCATCACCTCACGGCATATGTGATTGCTGGGACTGCATGGCAGCCAATTAATGGAACAAATGTACTGCCTTACCAGTTTACCTACAACACCTGCAGACAAGGTAACCAACTTTGCAGAGCTATTTGCAAGAGAAATTGGAGATTTTTGTATGTTTACTTTCATATGCATTCAGACACCAAAAAGGAAAACACAACAGTGGTATCCAGGTCTGACTTACATGAGAGTTTCCTTTGAAATGGTTCTTGTATTTGGGAGCACTTGGAAAAAAATGTCTTGTAAAACAAAATTTCATATACAGATATGCATTTTCACATACATTCATGCATTTAAGTACCTCAATACACATATATTCAGAGACACAGATTCGCATATATATGTGTATACATACTGTCATGAATGAGTAACTCCTGCCTGGAATCTCCAGGATTTATCTGTATGTGAGCAGCACTATATAACCATTAGCAGAGCAGGGAAGGACTTGGGTATTTGATTTGTGACTGCATAGAGATTTCCTTGGCTCTAATTGAGCAAACATTGGTTCACTGGGCTTGACATTGTTCTTGTACAAGTATAAAGCTGAAATAACTCTATCAAGGGCAGATGACCTTTGAGAACATAAACAAGGAGAATTATGTTCTCCATTGAATAAAAATCATGAAGGAGCACTTCTGAGATGGAAGCAAGGAAATTCATTAGGTTTGGGTGTTGTCTTGTCCTCCCTAAAGGTTGTCATTGTGACTCCAGCAGAAACTTCATCTGGATATAATTTTTAGAGGCTTTCATCTGTGGATTTTTGTTTTGTTTTGGTCTTATTTGTTCTAGCCGCTACCCATCAAGCACTACCAGCTGGGCAGTACCTCAGATATATTTTGTTAAAAATCTTTACTATTCTCACAATGAAAATGCCTTCTGATCTACCTTATATGAACAGACCTTGAAAGACAAAGACCTTATTTGGAATGGAAAAGGGATGAAGTAAATTTCCATTACTTATATTCTAAGCAAACATCACCGGCCTTAACCATGGTGATAAAGAATTGTTG
>VZTX01007716.1:242734-340519 GCA_013400915.1 Pardalotus punctatus | reverse complement strand
CCCGCCGGCCTCTCGGTCCCTCGCCATGACCCGCACGCACAGAGCTGACCGCCCACAGCGCCCCCTGCAGCTGCGCCGGAGTCACCGCACCCGCCCTGCCCGGCCGGGAGCCCGACAGCGCCCCTGCCGGCTGGGACTGGAACTGCACCCAACGGGAAAAGCGCTCGGCAGCCCAGAGACTTCTGTCACCGCATCTTCTGGTTTTTGTTTGTTTGTTATTGCTACTGTTGTCGATTGTTTGCCTTGCTATAGATACTAGTAAAAACTGTTATTCCTTTTCCCTGTATCTTTGCCTGAAAGCCCTTGATTTCAAAGTTATAATAATTTGGAAAGAAGGAGGTTCACATTTGTGGGTTCTAAGGGAGGTCCCCATCCTCCTTAGCAGACACCTGTCTTCAAACCAAGACAAGAATTTGTCTCATCTTCACCAGTACAATCTGTTTAAATAGAGGCCTCCATCACACGGTGCAATAGCAGTTTTCAGTGCTGCACATGGACTTCATGGCAAGAGCCAAATAAACCTTCCAGTGAAGATCAGCCCCCTATCACTGATAAACATAAAACTGATGCTGCCAACTGCCTCTTTGTCTTAAAAGCAGACAGTCTAGGGACAGTAGGTGAAGCTGGATTTTTTAACTTTAAATGCATTGTAATATTTAATAGTTTTTCCTGTGAGTTTTTTGGAGGCATTCTGTGCTTACAACTGCCAAAGGTAGTCAAATGAATATAATTGTGATGATTAAATGCAAATGTTGCTTTAGATGTTACTAATGGAACTTGTGGTCCTGCTTTTCTAAACACATATTCAATTTTCTGTTCAATTTTCCATTAGAACATTTTCAATTCTCCCGACTTTAATTTGTTTCTTGCTGCACAGAGTAGGAAAGAAAAATGCTTGCTGCCTTGACTCCTACCTTACCTCTAAGTTACATGCTCTTCCATAACCAAATAGGGAAGAAAAATATCCTTTTAAATTGTTCTGGCATACAGTATCTTACAGTCCAAGGCATTCCACAAATCAAAGTGATCATGTTTCACCCACATTGAATTTACATCCCTGGTTTCATCTGAAGACTAAAAAGGTATTTGTTAGATCTGTCTGTTTCAAATTATCTATCTGGATTATCTGTCTCAATGTTATAGGTCCAGAGAGCCTTTTTTACACTAATATCCTTCATTCCTAACAAAAAATTATGGAAACTTTTTACACCAATCTTAAATCGTCATGCAAAGAAAACATGGAAAGAAACAAAGGCAAGCCCTTCCAGCCTGACAGTGAACCTATCACCGATTTAGAAAAAAAGTAAGTAGAAAAATACAATGTAAAGTTACTCCAGGAGCCCCACTCAAAGACTAAAAATTCCAACCTAGAAGCACCTGCTTATATTGCTACTCCAAACTTCTGAACTTTAGGCATATTGTATAAAAGTCTATAGAGAAATTAAGCGTGAAATACTCAGTCCAATTGATTTGGCAGAGAAGAGCTACATACAAGCAGGAAAAAGAACAGTGGAGGTAAGGTCTTAGCCTGTAATTAATTCCTTTCTTCTGACCTTATATTAATGTTTACTGTACTTTGGTTTCTTTGAGAGAAATTCACTCTTTTGCAAAACTTAATTACTAGGCCTCGTGCAGGTTCTTTGCACAGGGTGTGCTTCGGCTCTAGAGAATGCATTGCTTATATAGTACTCCAGGCTCCAGGGCTCCTAAACCAAATTTTGTGCTATGTATTTTTACTACATTGATTGGTAGGCCTGCTGACCACGTCTAGGAGGAGATCAACATGGAGAATTAAATTGCTGAAAACAGCTGAGTTGAGGAACAAAACCAAAAATAATGGACTGAAGGAAAGGAAGTGCTCCTTGCCGAAAGTTGTTTACAAAGAGCCATTTATGTCACATAAGGATATTCTTCACGTTTGTTCAAAGCACTGGAACAGGTTTCTGTCTGGACACCTCAGCATGTGTTTGTAATGCACTTAAAAGAGGTTTTGCAGCCAAGAATAACTGGGTTTGCACCAACACAGTTAATAACTGAAGATGTGGCTTAGAGTTCAGACTGCACTGGAAAAATCCATTAGGTTCTTAGCTCCATCTTCAAGTTATTAGCTTGCTCCTAAACAATGTCTGTACTGCTGTTATTACCTGCACCAACTGGCATGAATTTGCCTGGTGATACCATACCAATCTTGGACTTATGTAAAGAGATTCAGAGACCTTATGCCTAGACAGGAATGAAGATTATGTTCTGCAGCCCAGAAGAGGCACCAAGAGGATTAGTATTCGGCCTTAATAAACCTCACCTCAAACTTGTGCATGGGTGAACAGAAAATCCTGGTTTATATCCAGTAATAAGTATGTCATTTCATGCGAGGAGCCTGACACCAAAGGGACACATTGTTGATACTCTTTTGAATTACTGGGCTCATGAGGCCGATAAAACACATGCCTGTGCAAGGCCTGTACACCATCTAGGGGAGTCTGAGATGGAGAGGACCCCAGGCATAAGAGCAACATATGTTCAGAGCAGCCAAACAGTAATGATTACCAAGGAACTGCAACAATGAGTAAGAAGGCCTGAACATTTTGGCACTTAGCTTTCTTAGCCTCCCCCATATAACATGTATCTTTCAGGAAGAAGCTAACTATGTTATTTTATTGTCCCTTAGCTCATGCTATACCCTATAGCCGTAAATACTATGAAATCTTTAACTCTTGTACTTACAGTATTTAAAAATAAGAGAGGATAAGCAGTCACCCCTGGTGCCAGAACCTCACACTGATCCTGAGAGATATACAAGTACTAAAATGTACTGATTTAAACTTTTAACACCCAGACAGCACCAGTTAAACACCAAAAGTCATATTTTGGTTGATTTTTACTGTTTTGGATTCAGCTTCCAGATTACACATATTTGCACTCTTTATGCATTATTATCAGTTTACTGCAGTTTCTCAACTGATTGCTAACTTGACTTTTTTGCTTTCAAACTCCACTGATCTATCTGTGCCTGACTAAAAAAAAATTCATGTTGATAATTTTATGCACATTGATGTTAATATTTTTTGTCTCAGCCCCTCAAAAATACTTATTTAGAAGCTTCCCAGAGGCAGTGCAGTAATTAAACAAAGAATTCTCCCAAATTCTGGCTAACCTAAAACTGCATTGTGGAAATGTGTCCTGTTCTGCATCCATCCAAACTCATTAAGACCACCAATGTATGTTCACACGTCTATGCTGCTGGGTATTCCCAGGAGTATGAAGGAATTTGTACTTCATACACTGCTTGAACAGAATTCACTGCTCGTTATGTTGAATGGTCTTTTTTGTTCTTGATTTTTCCATGCTTCTCTTGTCTCTGATTTCCACATCTTAAGGACATAATATGAAAGTTTCAAGAAGTATCATCTCAGCAACATTCAAAAGCATGCAAAATTATTATAATCTGATTATTAAAAATTTCAAAAAATTGGCCAAATTGGCCAAAATGGCCAAAAAATACTAAGCATTAACTACAAACTGTCCATGGAAAGAACAGTTTTAAGTGTTTTCCTTCTGCTACCAATGAATACGATCACTAATGGAATATAAAATTAAGTGCCCCCTTCCTCTTCAAGAGGAGCTCTCATAAAAGCATCAGCTTGATCTTCTTAGTTAGCAAGGCCAAACATGCTATCAGAATTTTCTTCACAAGTACTAAACTGATTACATTGGGAGAGTAATATACCCCCCAAAGTACCTCAAGGGGTTTTGGTTATACTGACCAAACTTCTAGATTTGAGCAAAAACCTGAATAACTGTTGACCAGCTACCTGTTTGTTAATCATATTAAATAAAGCCAACAAAATATATATGGTCTTGATACATAGTAGTGCTGCCTCATTAAGTTGCAGGCCTGAAATGGTTGTAACAAGCTACAGGTTTCCGAAGAATGCTACTACACCTGAATCAGTATTACTTTATTATTATACGGACAATAAAATAAACATCTCTCTAAAGATACACAATAAAACCATGTCATAATCTAGATTCATGCCTTTCCCATTTAACCTTCTCAGACAATGACATATTCATATTTTTAGAAATGCGTCTTCAAAACCCCAAGTCTTTTTTTCTTTGTCAGAACACCACAAGGGCCAAGAGCTAAGAGGAATCTCAGAATCATCAGCTCTTAGCCAAGGGCATCATGCACCTCCAGAGTCAGGCTAAGACAAAGAAGTCAGATTGTGAGGGCAACCAGGGTCAGACACAGCTTTACGATAACGAGGCAGGGTCCTGACATCAGCTCATGTGTGGGAAAATCATGATTAGTAAAATCCCTGACCAGGCACAAAAAGCAGACTCAGAGCCCGCAGCCATGCCTAACTAGGGTCAAGCTTCAACAGAATTCTCAAGCTCACGGTTGTGGCTGGAGGCCCCAGGTGTGGCTGGGGACCTATTAGTGCTCTCAGGGTTCTGACACACTCACATTAATTATTCCAAGTGCTCCCTAAACCATATGGGGTTATATATCTCACCCATGACTTGGAGGATTATATTCCATGTTACTTGACCAAAGCCCTTTCAGATTCTCACCTAGCAGTTGTTCTAATATTGCAATGGCAGTATTCTTTATTTACAGCTGAACTTTCCACTTGCTCCTCAACTTACTCAAAGGGGGAAGAGTTCCAGCACACAACAAAACGCTTCTGCTAAGCAAGCTAGTGTACTTTTGCTTTTCTACTTTTAGGTCTCAGCCATCATGAACTGCAAGTGAAATATCACAGGTAAAATATTTAAGTAGAATTATATCAACACACCCAGTTAAGCCAGGCTTTAGCTTTGGTACTGCTATGCTCTTAATCTAACAGTTTCTTTACATGCACTATCAGCAAAGTCCATTGAAGTTAATGAGGCAAATTCCAAAGACATAGAAGAGCTCTGAATCATGCTGTTAATGATTTACTACTGTATTATTACAGGCCTGAGTGGGGTTTAGTGTTTGCAAAGTAATTTGGATGAGTAAATAATACTCCTGATTGAGTTAACTACACTGGAACAATACCAGGAGAAATAAACAGCAGTGCAAGAACACCAAGGCTTCCTCAAATCTCTAAAACCGTTATTTATCTGAATAAAATTAGATATCTATGTCTATAACCAGGTTTAGTCACACTTCATCATCCAAAGCAGATTCATGAGAAGCCAGTTTGCACAGAGAGAAGCACTAGAACTATGTAGCACTGAGTTTCAGGACCTCAGCTGCCTGCACTTTATTGGACCATACATTCGCTCAAGGAAGTCAGTACACTCAAACTAGAAGCCATAAACACAATGTCTTCTGTGTTTTTGCACTCATTCACACTCTTCATCCCAGTCACCACAAACACCTTTGCAGACAGACCTTGTTTTCAAGCACAAATGAGACTTTTTAAATAATAAAATCCATGGGAAACAACATACATAGAGGAACAAGTGTAATCTCTGTCAGACAGCTCTGAAAGCACCAGGGTAATTTTCTGTGACAAAAAAAAAGAAATCAGCAGAAAGTACTCCCAGTAAACAACCTTGTGCCTCCAACAATAGACTCAGTGGGTGGTAAACACCTGGGGAATCATGTCAGTCAATCCATGCACATTCCTATAAATGGACAGCATTCTCTCACTACAGTGTGCACTGTGCTCTCACCCTTGCTGCAGCATCTGCTGCCACTTCAATCTCATGGGGGATGATATGGAAGGGCATAGGAGCTGAAGAAAGGAAACAGAGACAAAAGCTGCCTGGAAAGCAAATACACCCAGATTTCCATGCTCTCTTAGATCCACTTTCCACGGACTATAGGGAGTAAGGGTTTAGGACTAGGAAATTGCCTGAAGAATTTCTGAAAAAGATTTGCAAACACATCAAGATTGATGTTTTACATTCCCTATTTAATTCTGATGTTGAGTTTCTCTCCTTATAATTTACATAACTTTCAGTTTCCCCCTCTCTCTTGCTCTTTGGTTCTTTGGTCTTTATACCCTTGAGAGAATATCTCACTCACTCTTCTCTGGATGTTATAGCACACTTGGAACTAGCCACATCTCTTATGAGCAGAGAATGGGTAAATTATAATTTTCATATGGTATAAAAATTATACTTGCCAGATCATGTGTGAAATAGACCTTATAGCTAAATATTTATGAAGATATACTACATGAAATCATATTTTATCATAACTCTCTGCAATCCATCAGGATTAGTAATAATAACAATAATAAAAGACTTTTTTGCAAAAGGTTAAAAGTTTTAGGAAAAAGTACCATGTTTTTCTAGCCACTAAGAAGGATTATTTTGAGATAATTTCATTAACTTACCCTAACAGAAACAGGAGTCACTGGGGCTTCTTCTCCAATGTACTGTATATTCACCTATGAAAAAATAAAAACAAATGTCTACTAGGAAGAAGTATTTACACATCTGCTTTATGACTGGCAAATGGGATAGATGATAAAATCTCATTTAAGTTATAAAATTCCACTTGATATGGCAGAACCAGAATTTAGCCCGCAGATGTAAAATTTTCAGAAGCGACATGCCATATGATGACAGAAAAAAGATCTAAAATCAGAGGCCTTAAACTTTTGGCTGTTAAATGAATCATAATTCCATCTACAGAATGCCAATATATATGAAATAGTCACTGCTTCATTATGAACTAAATAGAACCCATATATTCCTGTAAGGAACTGAAGAATCCATAAATGTCATCATTGTTTATCCAGATCATATTGGTGCTAGGTCCAAAAGAGAAGACAAAATTTTAGTATCTTAACATGAAAAGATGAGAGAAGCAATCTTTTAAGTTAGAATCATAAAGAATGTACTCTTTGCAATTAAACAGATATCAGACACTGTTGTAAAGTGTACTGAAACTGAGCACGCAATGTTAATGACTTGTGAACTGTTTTGACAATTTGAAGATTACAGACAGTCTTTTATAAAAATCCTTAGGGAAACACTAATGTGGGTACTAGCGGTAGAAGATTCATTGGAACTGTGCTAGTGGGTACAGATTTCAGAGCTGCTTTATTTTTTTTATTAGTTCTGTTTGATGTTTTGAAACCAAAGAGTGATTAATTTTCCATATAATGTTTCAACTACTTTATATTTAAGTATCTCTGCCCATATGCAGCTATATTTGTGAAAAAGAAATAGCAGGTGTTTCATTTTTATGGTTACTTCTGTTTATTCTTGACAAGTCCATTCGTTATTCTAAAAGAAAATGAGTAATCTCTAAGTCCATTTGATTTGGATAGACTGCTGTCTGCTTATTATCCTTAGTATTCCCATTGCAACATTCTGAGTGTTACATAACTAGTTGTATTTACATAAAAAGCAAAAAAATGTTCTGTGTATCATCTGACTTGATGCATAAAAGAACAAATCTGTTGGACCAATATTGCTCCATTTTATCATCTTTCATAGAAACAAATTTAAATCAAATGTTGATCAAACTTTTCACATGCTAATGCCTGTATGCTACATACTGTAGCTGATACAACTCTGTAGATGCAGGCAATACATTCATTTTCTTTTTGTCATGTAATGAAATGAGAAAGGGAAAACTTCACCCTAAGTGCCAATGTGAACTTGAACCTTCCACAGACTGAGGTGTGTGATTTTCTTACAGAGCTGATGGTGTAGTTGGGAATGGTTATTGTAGATAACAGGAAAGAACACTAGAAATAAAGTAAGCAACAGATCATCTCTAAAACACCTTTTCTGTTCTGACAAGGAAACAACAGTTGCTTTTGATCAGCACATAAATGAAAGACCTTCCAAGAAAAAACAAGATGTTATAGGAAGAGTGTGTCTTTCTTCAGAAAGTGATCAATGTCTCCATGGATCAATGAATCATGACTCAGCACTGTCAGTGACCCACAGTCATTTATTCAATGTTGAGTGCATAGTTTGGATGAGAAATAAATGTTTGGGGAAGAGGTAAAGAGAAAATATTTTACCTGCTTAGAACATTGGATGTAATAGATTCTTATATGCTGTTAAATAAAATTTTAGATAATTACCAAGAGAGAGATTAAATAAAATGCTTGCAGGGACTCCTGTCCATCCATAGAGACATCAACCTCATCCACAAATGACTAGATATTAGAATTCCTCCCGCAGCGTCAAAAGGATGTAGAATTATTTTCTTTCTGTTACACAGTGGTCTAGTGAATTCTATTGACCCAGAGGTGATTATTTGCAGAGGTGGGCAAAGTTAATTTTATATGCAATAGTGATTTTAGACATCTCACTGAACATCTTGCTCAGAATAGAAAGTGATTATTTAAATTACAAAGCCAAGCACAGAAATTTTAGGGCTACATTATTAAATGAGAAGGACTTGTTTTCAGATCAAAGAAGAATGTTAGAATCTCAGCAAAGGCAGGTAACAACCGGATGTCTCTAATAATTCCTTTTATGAAAGGAGGAATTAATGAATGTCCACAGTGCTCTGGACAAAGCCTGAACAACTTCAGCATTCAGGTCCACCACAGCTCCAGCCAAAGTTTTGGCTTTATTGGGGATGGAAGGAAACAGCAGATCATAAAATCCAGTCTCTCCTCTATGCATGAAGCGGGGTGAAAGGGTGCCTGGCTGAGCAGGTGCTTGACGGCCAGCCAGGGTCAACCCCAGAGTGCCAGAGGCTGGCGATACAAAGCGAACAGATGCTTTCATTCTCTGCCATTTGGAGCTACTTAAGGTCCTGGTTTTGGAGGGAGCATTGGTCAAAGCTTCTCTCTGTCTCTAGGGAGATTGTTTGATTTAGTTGTCAGTACTGTGATCTGGCTGGCTCAGAGCCTTTGAAATGGTATAATTTGTGTCACCAGGTCTTGAACATGAAACTGCCAATACAGAAAATTTGTCATTGGTTTGGACCATATTAAGAGAAAATTCTTGTCTTAGTTTTGAAGTCAAAGTTTTAATCCTTCATTTTGGTGCCATTTCCTATGGCATCCCTTTATATAATCAGGGTTAAAAATAACGTGTGAAATTATATTTCAAAATAGCTCATGCTCCAATTTTATTAAAGTCCTTTGCTCTATAAATAGTATTTTAAAACTTAAATATTTCTTAAAGTCTTCAAAACTAAGCAAATAAAAAGACTTCAAAGAAACAATTGTCTTTTCTTTCTTATCAACCAGTGGTGAAGTAAAGCCTGTCCTTATCATTTTGGTAAGATGTTGCTTAAGCATTGCCAGATAATTAGTAATTTTCCAGTAAATTTCCATATTTTTAAAATTCATATAGCTTGTTATTTCAGAAAACAGTTAAGGATTTTCCACAAACTTTCTGCATTTTACCTGCAACATCTCACTGTTCACAATACCAGGCAATTACTGATGACAAAATACCAAGAAAATTTTCATATAGAAACTTTCCAGTCAGTAGTGAATACTTTATAAGTAATCTATACAAGTTACATACTCAAACAGCAACAAGATATTCACCTTCAAAACGGATAAACTGGTTAGAAGTAATAAACATCTTCTGTTAGATATGTGTCTATGATATCCTTAAATTTGAAAGCACCATTTACACAAAAAATCAGCTTTGTTAAATATTTTCCTATTATTCTTTGTTCAGGTCTAAAATGAAGGGTGCCCTCTGAAAAGGAAAAGGCTGAAAAGATCTTCTTTGATGGCATATTTTACAGGTCTGACAAGACACAGCACTATTTAATTGTTAGGAAACAGGCTGATTTTCCTTCATACCAAATATTAGTCACTTCCTTTGCCTTCTCTTTTTTTTTCATAGAGATTATCTCTTTACCAGACAAGGGTCATATAAAGAAGAGTACACATGGTACTGCTTTAGTTTGTGACTTCCCACAGGAATTCTGTGGCACTTTATGATTTTGTGAAAAGAAAGACTGCAACATTTAAAGACAAAATCTCACACCTAGGCACCGTTCTTGTATCTTTTTTACTGAACCAAGTAGGTCCCACTGTGAGGAAGAGCGGCCTTGAGAGAGACTGGGGCCTGTGGGTGGGACAGGCCCCTCTGATTCAAATTCACAATAACTGTAGGTAGCGAGCACCCTGACAAAGCCTCTCACTCCAAACTGTCCTTTCAAATGTTTGTTGTTTTACCTGTTGATATATTAAAAATCCAGTTTTACGTTCCAGATCCAAAGTGTCATTATTCACTAACCAGAAATGCTGTACAGGAAACAGAATCATTAACATCCACTGCACACCTGACTTATTTTCTGTGCTCCTCTTCACCAGCCTGTTCCTCACTAGCGCTGGCCTCCAGAAAGTTTCATGCCGACTTGCTGTCTTTCTTCTTCTTGCTTTTGTGATCTGCTGTTCTGAACCTGTCAGTCACTCCTCCAACAGCTGCCCAGATCAATGTGAATGGAGACTGGAGAGAAATTTTCAATAATGGTAAGTCAGGCAAAATAGGGAGCTGAAAAAACAACCCAGAAGAGGGATTCTTTTAAGTCTTAAAGTTTTGATCTGCTATAGCTTTCAACATGGAACGTAGAGTTGGGAGCAATGTAAGATTTGTTATACTGCCCAACATAAATGTTCCCTTAAAATGCCTGACACAGACCATTAGAGGTTGAATCCAAGCCCAATAATGTCACGAAAAATCCTTTAGTTGACCTTCAATGGTGCTTAGATTATTACTTTAGCAAAGAAAATATTTTGTTGCTTCGTTTGCAGAGACTCACATAAACAACTGTAGTCTGAAAAGTGTCTGAAGATGGCAGAGAAATATATTTTACAGCCCTTCTTATTCTGAAGAGTATTCACTGGTGATAGCAACTTCTGTTCTCTTAAGTTTAATGATGCTGGTAAGTGTAAGTTGCTTTTGAAGTACAACTACATGTCATTCAGCTGCACATGAAGTGTGTAAATGAGTGGGAAGCAGGGACCTTTTATTTATCCTACTATATAGTATTGAAGTAATAATGACAGAACTAGCAACTCTCATTTTTAGTTTAGAAGGTTCTCAGAGATATAAACCAAATGGTTTAGCAGAATTCATATTTTATGTGATCATCTCTTCTTGAATTTTTTTCCTTGGATTTACTGTGTGCAGAAGGAATGAGTAACCAGAAATAGACAACACCCTTTGAGGCATTTTGCTAATTTAGCATTCAAAAATAGACCTCAGTCTGTCTTGCAATTATTTTGGGATGGAGTTCATTTCACTAAAACTTTTCTCAGACTGTCCTGAGATATTTCTAAATGGCCACACAGCGCTCTGCAAAAGAAACCACTCCTACAGAATAAGAACTCTAGAAAACATATGAAAATTGCACAATTTAACATTTTCTATCACTGTTTCTCACCCACTGCTTGGATAATTAGACTGTACTTTTTCCTAAGGGAAGAAGAGAAGATATTTTGAGAAAAAGACTCTCAGCTAACCAGTATTTTCTCTCCAGCCTTCCCTTTACTGAGGATTAGAAAGATTGCAAAGGCTTGCAGTTTTTCTCTCCAAAAATGGATGACAGCTCAATTCCTGTTATGAGAACTTTGTACTCTTATTGGGTAAGGGTGCCATTGGCAAACAGATAATAAATCTGCCATAAATCCACCTTCTTCTGTAGTACAATCTCTCCACTGAAACCACTTGATCATAAATATCTAGGTGTCCTAAAGATCAGATTAGGAAAAGCCAAAAAAATGCCACTAATGAGGATCCCTGACAGGTGAATGTAGTCATGACTTTGCTAGGATAACCAGAAAGTTACTCAACTTAGAGGAAACAGTAATTGGGTCTCTGTAGGAACCTGTGCAACCAAGTTATTGGTAAAGTTGCACAGAAATAATAGTTCAAAAATTCACCTAGTCTTCAGCAGGATGCTTTGGCTCACAACATGTTTTTCCACAAAGCACGCCATCTTCAAAGCTTAATAAGACTGAACAGTACAGAAGTGTCTGTAAACGATGGCAAAATTGGGCATAAGGAAAGGCAACACTACTAACATTCACGTGGTGCTGTGTAGTTTGAGGGTTCATTGCTGATTCTGGGCCTGATTACTCTCTACAGTACTTCAGTTTTATCTTTGAAATCATGTTGGTGGAAGACTAAAGCAATGCAGTGGAGAATCAGGCTGGCAGTGTTTATGCAGATGGAAAAAAGAGAAGAACACTGCAAGACTGATGAGAAATTAAGCAGACATCCAACAGTTCTAGAGCTGGAGTTCCAACTATTTAGCTATGCTACATTTTGTCAATGTCTTTTGTTCATGTCAAAAGCTTAGATGAATTTTGCTTCTTCTAACTCTCTTGTTTTTCCACTACATTTAACACAAGCATGGTGATTTTCTATTTTGGAGACAAACAACGAGAGAGAGCAAATTGACTGGTTTATTCTCTGAGTAGCAGGTGACAGTCAATACAATATTTGGCTGACATCACTGGCCAGTCCATAAAAAACTGTGCCACAGTTTTCAGCAAGAAAATCATCATCAATAGCTATTCTCCTTAAAGCACTGGACATAATTTTGTATGTTGTCAGAGTATTTTCATATTTCCTTGACCATGAGAAAAGTATTCACTGTAACAAGTGTTATAGGGCTTAAGCCCTATGCAAGTCAGTGGAAGGATAACTTCTTTTGACCTCTTAAATGCTACTGGAATTTCAGACTGCTGGTGAGGAAAAGAACCTCAACTGGTTTAAAAAGAACAGGGCTCTGCCCAACCCAAGAGAGATTGATTTACACAGGTTGAAATTCTGGCTCATAGGGTTTTGACATGTTCCCTAGTCTATTCTTCCTCTGTCCTCTTTTTCCAGCTGCTCACAAGTCCTTCCCCAGAATAAAAAATAGGTTGATGTTTTCTATGCTTAAATGCCTACACTACACAAAGCATTCAGTCAATAATGGGGTTAGTCTGGTTTGCAAAATGGAGTTCTAACTTTACAGTAATTCTGTATTGAAAGAAGAACAGTCAGGTTAAGACTGTAACTATGCTTAAGTCAGTAACTATGGTTTAAAATTAACCTACTCAAGAGTCCCTTGCTTGAAGATCCCAATTTTAACTTCCATGATTTGTGTGAAGTCTGTGTAGTAAGTTCTCTCATAATCAAATGCCATTGTTTTCCTCCTAAAGGATAATGTGGCAATCAGCATAAAGCGCAAACACAATTTCCTTCTTGTGTTTTTCCTTTTTAAATAAAGATGTCATGCAAATATCTGGTCGCAACAGAAACAAAAGGGTAAAACAAACACAACTAAGATACAGCCCAGCATTACCCCTGTAAATGTCACATTATTTCCCCAGTTAACCTTAACTTCAAAGCCATCTTTTAAGTGCTCTATAGAAGAGTATTTTTTGCAAGTGACATCTCTACAGAGACTGAATTCTGTGTGCTAGAGTTATTGAGTACATGTATATAAACCAATGTCAGGATATCTTGTAGGGAAAGTATTTTACATTTCTGTAAGAAAGTCAATGTTGTTTTGTTTTTATTTTTTAAGTATCGAATTACCAAGGCTAGAAACATCAGAGTACGTTTTTAAAAGTTATTTTAGTTAGATCATGGCAGGAAAGGAGTATATTTCTCCTGAAAATTTTAAACAAACTAGGCAAAAGTTTTTTTTCCTTAAAACCAACTATTCTTGCAAGAAATATTGTCTTGTGTAACTGAAGTTTGGATGTTTCATTCTGACATTTGACATTCTGGGGAAATGGACAAAAGTGGATATGTACAGGATACAGTATGGATGAATGACATCCTTCTGATTAATATCTCAGATAGATTATGTAAGGCCAGCCACACTGATGCTTTTAAATAACACACTCATGACCAAAACCTCTGAGATTAAAGATCCTGTTGTGAAAATGAAAAATTTACTAATTGAAGGAGAAGATATAACTGTCAGCACTCTGAGGTGATTCTGAAATTGTCAATAGATAAATAAAAACCTTTTTTATATTTATTGTGCTATGGAAAGTTGTATTTACAAGGTGATAAGGAGTACTAGAAATTCAGTCAAAACTAAAGCTGGGCTTAGTCATAGAAATCCTTTGACTCCAGAAGCTGGAATCTGAATAAAAATAACTCTCATGCTTCTACTACAAATGTGATGATATCTGGCAACAACAAATGCAGTGACACAAGGAACATGGCAAATTGGAAGCAAGTGGAAGGTCTGAGGTTACAAAGATACTTGCATGATAAGATCTGGCCAGAGCTACTTGTAAGATAAATCTAACAAAAATGAGTGGGGAGAGTTTTAGAGGGAAATCCCTTTTCTTTCTATCCCCAGATGCATTCAGATGTTTCCCTGGGTTTTGATAGCATATGTAGAAAGAGGAATAGAAGTGGTTTTTATATCCTCTGCTAGAGATCATCAGACAATTTTTATGTAGATATTCTGATGTTCTTGAAAGTACTTTTGGTATATCTTTAGAATGTCAAAGAAAAACCATATATATGCACATTCAAACACATATAAAATGCATTTCATTCTTTTGTTTGTTTTGCTGATGTAAGTTGGAAAAAACACTTGTTTCTGTGTTTCAAGTTTGGATAGCTAATAAAATGCCCAACTTGGATTTTATGAAGCTTTCAAAAAAAAGGACGTCACCTTAGGGTAAAAAAACAAGTGTGAGAAACCTCAGCCTAGAGGGCCATTATTTTACAGTTTTATGTCCTTGAAAGCAGCGTCATGTTCCATCAACCATAACAATAGTGATATTGCCACAGTGTGTTATGACTGCCAGCAGGAGGAAGGCAGTGTCTGTCTGTAATGAAGATGATTTTATCACAGAGTTGGAGAGTATTTCCTGGATAGCTAAGAGTGAAAACTAATTTGATTTGCTCAGTACAGAACTGGATTTATTTTTTTTAAAAAAATCAGGATTTAAAAAAAAACAAAAAAACAAAAAAAACCAAAAACAGGCAGAAATTTTAACATGCAATACAATTAATTTGCCATTCTTCTGACCTTTCTGTCCACTTTTCATTCTTCCTGTAATACAGATAAAATTCATTTGCTTATTTCCATGCCTCATTAATTGGAATTTAAGCATATATTTTTGATAGGGCAAACTCACCATCTCATTATAAATTTCAAGAGGATATGAACCCAAGTGAACACTGGAATAATAAAATTCTAATAGACCTTGAGTTCAAGGAAACTAAATCAATCACCTTATAAAGTTACTGAGGGTAGCTTTCAAATTTAGTTGGTTGAGTTGATTATACTATATTCCATTAACAATCTAAGCACCTCACATAAATTAATTAATTTATCCACACCTACATCCCTCATATAAATCTACAACATGCGTTGTTGTTTTCCTTGGAGCAATGGCAAAGTGATACAAACGCATCAGACTGGCTCAGCATAGGAAGTCCAACTGTATGGACATCAGTTAAATCTTCAGTAGAGCTGGTCCTCTGAACAGAAACATTTTGTAATACAGGAAATTGCATCACATGTTTTCACTCTCATATAGAGAGTCCAGTCTTTTTGCAAGACTATTCTTTCATCCAATTCAATGAACTAAGAACGCCCACATTAATTATTTTTTGAAGTTTATTACTAGTAGCATAACTATACAGGAATCTTGTATCACATCAAAGATTTAAGGTAAATTTATTCAGATGGGAGGCATTTTTTACTGTGGTTAATAGTCGGTCTTTATAATTCACAAGTTTTTACTTTAAAAAAAATGGTTTCAATTTCAACTTAACCTAGAGTTCATAAGTAAATATCTAAAGTACTTCAGTTAACTGAAAAGACTGAAAAGGTTCTGTATCAAAAATTAAATACAAAGTAAGAAGTATTTGTAACTAAAATGGCACATAACATATTGATTCTCTGCATAGGACTGAAGAAAAAATTGGATTGTCTTTATGCACCTGTTTTTCTTTTCTTCTTGTCAGCCACCTTCCAAAGTAGTCTTCAGGATCCACAAATGCAACTGATGGATCCAGCGATCACACAAATGTTGATTATAACGCCCTTCTGCCCAAGGAACATGCAATCTGGTATCACCAGCGATGCTTGGATTTCAAACTTGGTAAAAGCACTTTTGAGTGTCTGGCCTGAATATATAGACAGATTTCTTGGGTAAAGTTACCGAATCTCATAAGAATATAACTTTTTTAATTACTTTAGATTTTAAGCTACATGTTTATATGGTTACTGATTCTTTTAACAGCACAAGAACCAAATTATTTTTGGCCCCAGATGATCATGAAAACTCCTTCACTGTAACAATAAATTCTCTACAGATTCTTTAAAGCTACACTGTTAGTTTTAAATGGAGATTTTTTTTTTTAGCATCTGAACATGCTTTAATTTTTTTAATGTGATAGATACTTTAATTTCCTCTCTCTTTTTAATTTAAATTTAATTAAAATCTGGCCTCACTGACTTTTACTTTCAGGTCCTGAGTTGTCTCTGTGTTTACCCTCCAAGTGTTTCCAGTACTTTGAACACATTAGGAATATTAAGCAGTTAATCAAGTGTAAAAAACATTAATTTGCTCTCTAGCATCTTTCATCAATTTTTTTTTCTTTTTTTAATCAGAAGACTATCCAACAACTAAGCCCACAGATTCCACAGAAAGCATTTCATCAACAGGCACTGATATTTTGCTGCACCCAGGATTGTGAAATAAATCTCTGCTGACGTTAGTGAATGGTCTTCTGTACAGGAATCATCCCAGCCCCAGTGTAATCACTAAGATTCTCACATACAGGTTTTTAAATAATCTAAATAACCCCAGTCAAGTTATATATGTGTATGTGTGTGTGTTTGTGTTTAGAACAAGCTGATTCCTTAAAGTCATATTAAATTCTCTATTCCTAAAAGCCAAATGTAATTGAGCATGCCACAAGCTCTATTACTCTCTGGGTAATCTTCTCTGGTTTCTGAAGCCTGTGTCAGAACTGCCACCCATTCTATTTCTGTAATTCTATTTCCAGTAATTTAGCCCACAAAGGCTCACCCTTTGTGGGCTAAATTACTGGAATTTGGCCTACTAAATGGCAACTAAAGGTGAAACCCATTTTACATGGTGGATCTGGTCTAATATTCTGGCACAAACAACAAAGGTACTGATAAAGGCAGAGACTTTTCAAAGAATGAACTGCGTTGATAACTTTATTGTTATTGGAGACATTGCTGCTACCGGCCTAAAATATACAGCATCTGGTCCAGACACAGCACAACTGTAAGTCTGGAATATCCACTACTCCTGGAAATGCTTTATTTCAATGTAAGGATATTAATTACTGGCATAAGGCTGCTTTGCCCCTCAGGTACCAGCAATACTAACCAGCTCTAGCTAATGGTAGTTTATGGATCTTTGCATTGTAATTCCTTTTGAATTCTACTGTGACCCTTCATTTGTGCAGAAACTCTATTTTATGAGCTGCAGTGGAGTTATGCTTTTTGAAATCACTAATCTAGGCATATATAACTTTGTGCAAAAGTTGTAAAACTAATGCAACAGTTGTTTAGATTATAAATAAGAAGCCTCATTCATTATGCAGTGATTCCTTTCCATACAATTAAAAACACCTAAAAATGCTCTTCTAAATTTCCCCATATCCTACTTAAATACATGTGTTTTAAGCCCTCTTTTTATGAAAAATCTTGACTGTGGGGCAAAGTGGAAATGCAATTGCCATAAAAAATGTACAATTTTCTGGGGAACCATGAAGAGAACCTCAGGTCCTGAATTAACCCAAGTATACGTTCCAGTCACTGGAACTAAAAATAAGTTCATCAAACTACTTTTATTGAAGCCCTTTGTCCCTTTGTGAACAACCCTACAAGCTCCTTCCAGTTCAGTGATAAACCAAAAATACTTCTAGAGCTCTTTGGAAATGGTTTCTGTTCCTGTTACTATGGGTAAATAGTTTTTGTCTTTTCTGGGAAAACTTACATAACTGACTGAATTTGCATTTTTCTGATGAAAGTATGCAAAAATCCTTATAATTTTTGTTTATTATTTTTCTCCTCTATCTTGGAAACCTGGGACAAAATCCATGTGGGAAACTCCAATTGGGAAGCTTATGTTTACTAGTAGGTTTCAGGATAGAATTTATTGAGAAATTCAGTCTATGTCAAGATAAATACTTCAAAGTAGCATCCACTATGAAATTTTGATGAGCAGGTTGTTCTGTAAAGATTCATTGGATAGCTATGCACAGGCAAATTCAAAGTGATTGCTCTTATAATACAGCTAATCTTTTTCTTTGTGTAGTTAAAAACACAGCATCTCCTACAGGCATACACTAACATATAGCTTTAAATTTTGCTTTTGAAAGTAGAAAATATTAGCCTTGATCCCCATAGAAAGTTATGATGCAGTAAATGAGCCTTGCAGTGCACAGTGATTTTGAAAGTCTATGGATCCTTCTGCTTCAAGGTGAAGCAATCCTACTGCAGCCCTATCTCAAGGACAAGTGAGCAATATGAGAACCAGCTGATGAATCACACAACTGTCCAGTTTGTTGGTCCAAGGCACACTGGCAGGCCTTAAAGCACGAGGGCAGCTTACCTGAGTGCAGAAGCAGTAGACTGAACAGTGGAGCAATGTCAACAAATCTGCCAATTTAAATTGTCCTTCATGAATCAGAACCTGAGGGGTGTGAGTATGGAGGAAGAGAGGACACTAACACACTTACTGTAACACCCTGCCTGCACACACTGCACTATGGCACCTCCACGCAGAAAGCCCTTAGGGGTAAGGAAAGAAAACAATAGTAAAGAAATTTTTTTAAAAATCTGAAATACTTCTGCAGCTTCATGAAAAACATGATTTTATGTTGCATTTTTCCATTTCCTAAGTACACTTGTTTATGCATACCACATTGTTTATGTAATGTTATATGCAATATGTTATAATAAGCACACACAGATCACCTGTTTCCAGACTTCCCTGTATGTGGTCACAGAATAAAGCAAGTTGGAAGAGACCTCTGGAACTTGTCTGGTCCAATGCCCTGTTCAAAGCAGAGCTAATAAAAAATTAAGATTGGAATGTAAAGGTTTTTCTAGAGAACTTTCAGAAATCTCCAAGAATGGAAATTCCACACTTCTCTGGAACTTTGTTCCATGCTTCACCATCCTCTTATTTGTTTTTCCTGTTAACTAATCAGGATTTACCTTCCATCACCTCTTGCACATTTACTTTACCCCTCCAAAGGTCTGGCTCTGTCTTTTCTGTTACTGCCTTTTGATAGAGGAAAAACTGCAAGTAGATTCCCCCCACTTTCCTCCCTACAAAGCATCTCTTAGAGCATCTTAGTCCCATTATGATCACACTTCACTCAAAATCATGTTTTCTAAAGCTAGTGAGATCTGACACATGAAATGTTTCTAAGTGGCTGAGATTGTGCAGTGTTCCAAAAGAAGTGCTTCATCAAGGTGTGCAGCTGAAAGTAGAAAAAATATTTAAATTTGTAAAGTTCATCATTTATGCCATCTGTCTAATACTGTTTACTGGAATACTCTTGTTCAGCATCATCTTCTTAACTGAAAAATTGCACTGTTCTAGGAAACATTCTCACTGCAGTATCTGAAACCCAGAAGAAACACTGAAAAGAACAGTTGTATTATTTGTATTTATGAACAGAAAAATTCTGGAAAGTTATGTCAAGTCACACTCACACATAAAATAACAAGTCTGGCAGAGAAAATTGGGATTTTAGCACTATATCTTACTGTCTAGTGTTCTATTAAATTTGGAGATTAGATAAATATTCTCTTTACACTCTCTGCTGTTCTCCAGCAGCACAGTAGAAAACAAAGCCTTGAACATGAGCTATTAAAAAGAACAGTTTACATTCTGTGGCTTTAAAGCACAGTGTTGCTGTATTTAAAAAAAAAAAATCATAAGGTCCTTTACCATCAAACAAAACAGATCAGTTCCTCTCTGCGTATAGGGATACACAGTGTGAATAAAAGCCTCTAATGGAGGCTAACACTGCCTTGAATTACTGTGAAAGCAACACTTATCTGTCGTACTCTTTCAAGTGTGGATACTGATGAAAATACTTGTGAAACTGCCAGGCTAATTTCATGACAGATAAGTCAGGAATGGCACACAAGAACCTGATTTTGGGCATAACTATAATGTCTAGCAACTCATTTGGGAAAAAAAAAAAATAGCATTGAAAAGAAGTACTCAAAAGATCCTCCAACAGTGCCAATAGTGACGATACCAGTGCCAGGTATTTATCACTAGGATTATAACAAGTTTACTAATCTTAGTAAATTGGAACAAGAGATACATTAATTCTGTTCATTAGGTACCTCCTGCTGTTATGGTTTGATTAGTATTCATAGTACTTGGACACTTCACTTAGGATTGGGTTATTAAGAATCCTAAGTACTGCACATAAGCACAATAAAAGTCCAGCCCCAGCTCTGCTTTACTGCCTTACAGAAAAAGGGATATAATTTGCAGTTTGGGAATGGGTAGAGAATGAGGTTATGCAACTTGTGCCTTCACCAAGAACTGAATAAAGACATTATTCATCAGCACAGAGCTGTACCTTAATGCCCTCCTACCATATCTTTGCTGTGGGCTTCTCCCACTGCAGTGATATTTCCTTTTGCTTTGGCTTGTTTATAAACACCCAGCTAATACGTGGCAGCAGCAGCAGCCATCACATAATGGTATGTCAACAGAGACAAACACTGTCAGATTTCCACTGAAATCTGTGCCAAGGGATTCCAAACCACTCCAGGAATTCCCACTTCTCAAAGCAGGTCTAGATGAATCTGTGGTAGCTCAAGTGTTACAGTGTAATTCCATTTTTGGTAGCAAAGATCCAGCTGAAAACCTCAGCATTTACAATCAGGCACAACACTGCCATTTTCTCCTTTAGCAAGCATCCAGTACTTCTGTGCTGGGTTTCATATTCCTGCACAAATACTTCAAAATATTTAGTATCCACAAAAGACCAGGTTTAAATGCCTCAGCTAAAATGCTGTTTTTCAGAGAATATGTAACAGGATTGTATGAAAACTGTCCAGGGCAGAGCACCACCTCAGAGGTTTGTATCAGCCAAATCTGGATGTATATAGCATGAACTGTCAGAACACACTGTAGATCAAACTTGCATAAAATACTGAAGTTGAGAAGCTCATAACTGGATTAACTGCATTAATACATTCCTGGTCATCATCACCATAAATATGAAACTTATCTGATTTCAGATTAAACAGGCCTCAATATGAAATCTGAAAGTCTCTGTGAATTATTTCTTTCTCCCGGTTCTTACTACTAGAAAAGTGATTCTCTCAGAGGGCAGAAATTAAAATCAAATAAACAAGCCAACCAAAACAAAACCCAGACTACCCAAGACTGTGAAAAAAACTGCTTTATGAGCCTGTTAAAGGGATATTGAAGGATTTGTTAACTAGGCTAAAACTGTGGAGGAGTGCTGGACAGTTATCCTACTGTGCACTGAGATTTTCTTTATGCTTTTTACACAGAAGGCCTGAGCTATGGGAACAGTCTTATGAGTCTGTCCTGCCCTTGGAACCAGCCTGCCAGTCCACAGGATTCTGGTCCTGTCTGGTTTAGCAGCATAAATCCAAAACAGATTAATGCAAGGGATGAATCACATGGAGAATTTTTAGGTCATGAAAATTATTGCCTCCACTTACAGTTGTTCTTAGACCTTTTTTGATTTGTTTTTATTTTTTATGTATTTATTTTTATTAATAAATATATTCCTAGCCACTAAAATTCCTGAACACTTTAGTCTGAACTCATAAAAAATGTTTCTCATGAGGTTCAAGCACGAGTCCAGAAGTGCAGTTACCCTAACTATGAATCAGCTCCCTGGACCATCAAATACAGCTGGTCAGCACAACATCAAAACCTGCTGGTTATTTTTACAAGACCATCAGATATCAGAAGACAAAAAAGGCTGTGCTTCCCCCCTCTCTCACTGAAAATAAAACCATTTGCACAGAAAAGAAAAGGGAGGATGAAAGAGACTATTTAATGAGCATAAACCTGATAAACATTTCTGCTTGGAAGAACACACTGATATGTTAGAGGTGGAGCTCATGTGGAAAAAGTTTAAAAGCATGTTCTAATTCCATGTAAGTCTTTGTGTAGGAGGAGGAGAAAAATATTCTTCATCTTAGATTAAATTTTACAGTTACTACTGGTATAGATAAAAATTTATAGTTTCACAGCTGTAAAGGGTTTAGATTTAATTAGAGGAACTTGTTTCCTTTTACATGACAACTTTTGCAATGAGGTATGCTCTGACAACTTGCATTAGTGTGCTTTATATAATTTTCACTCAGTTTCTTGCTGTGAGCTGCTAACTCAGTATCATATTTTAGGATAAAAATGAGAAAAGCAGTCTTCAATTCTTTCTTGCTTGCATTGGGAATTTGGCTGTTATTGATTTATTTTAAGAATCATGGCCATAGACAAGATATTTCCATGAGCAAGTGTATTGATTAGGTTTCAGTACACTTGCAATACAAAATTTGGTATTAATGAAGTTCATGAAAAATTAAGTCAGAGTGTCTAAGGGGTTCATTAACACCTTCACATGATAGAAAGATCTCATTCTTACACACTTTTTTTCACTTTCTGGTATGTACAAGGTAAGGATTTAAGATTTTCTTGAGAACATATAAGTTTATATACCTTCAAGGGTGTCATGGTTTAACTCCAGCTGGTAACTCAGCCCCACACAGCAGCTCACTCACTCCTCCTCAGTGGGATAGGGGAGAGAATTAGAAGAGCAAAAGTGAGAAAACCCACGGGTTGAGATAAAAACATTTAATAATTGAAATAAAACAAAATTAAATAATAAAATAAATATAAAAACACTAATTGACAATCATAATGAAAAGGAAAATATCAAAAAGAGAGCGAAATAACCCCATGAAAAACAAGCAATGCAAATGAAAAACAATTTTTCACCACCAACTCACTGATGCCTGAGCAGTGGCCCTTGGCCAGCTTTCCCCCTAGTTTGTATACTGAGCATAAGACATATGGTACCTAAATTTTAAAGCTCTACCAAGAGTTTGTTTTATCCCTGGTATATTTTTTCCTACTTATTTTCAACATTGCTAAATACTTATATTTCTGGGACACTTCTAGATTCACTAATCAATCATCTGCTTTTTAAGCTAAAAATGGTACTCTCCCTTAAGGTAAAAATACATCCTCCCTCTCTTTTTATTTGTTGTCTCTTGTGTTTTGTTTATAGTTTCTTCCTTCAAACTGAATAGTGATAGCTTCTTACTTCTTCACAGACTGCAGAATCACAGTCTTTTGGCCATCAAGACCTCTATTGTGTCTCCTGTTTTCATTCACTTTCTTCCTCCTAAATCCTCCCAATTCTCTTTCAGAAATCAAGCCTTCTAAAACACTAACAGTGTATTTAAATACAATACCAGTTTGTACTGCCCTGTTTTTCACTAAATTTAATATAATCCCATCAACAGCACTCCCAAAGTCATCGTTAATGTGGTGTAATTCCAATGCGGTGATTAAATCACCTTCATCAAAATGGATCTGCTGTTTAATTTTTTGTTTTATTTAGTTAAAATTATCTATAGTTTACAGAAACTAATGACATTTTATTATTGGTTGCATAAAGCTTACAAACTGAATTTTGTATTAATAACGTTCCTTCCTATTCCCATACTACTGTCAGTTAGGAGATTACAAAGGAATCCCTTCACCGGAATTTGATGGCCCATGACAAATGTCTTCATGGTCACTGCAGATACTATGTGTACCCAAATACATTTGTTTAGCCACAGTTTGTAGCTGACAGTAAACAGCTGGTTAAGAAAAGGGTGAACAACAAGAAAGCAGAGAGGGACAAGACACTGCACCAGGGAGTGCCTCATGGAAAATTCTAGTTTGAAATTATGCTCATGTCAGGATCACCTTCCCAACAGCAGACACTTTCAGCTATCTGGGGAAAATTGTTTTACTCTTCCCAAAGTCACTCATTTGTTAGGATTTCTGCTAATGAGAACATTCTGTGAATGTTTTCACAGAATCACAAAACCACAGAATCACGGAACATGCCTAGTGGGAAGGGGGCCACAAGGATCATCTAGTCCAACTCCTGGCCCTGCATAGCACCATCTCTAAGAGTCCCACCATGTGCCAAAGAGCATTGTCCAAACCCTTCTTGAGCTCTGTCAGGCTGCTGCTGTGACTGCTGCCCAGGGGAGCCTGTTCCAGCGCCCAACCACCCTCTGGGTGAAGAAACTTTTCCTAAAAACCAACCTAACCTGCTCCTGACACAACTTCAGGCCATTCTCTTGGGTCCTGTTACTGGTTACCACAGAGAGCAGATCAGTGTCGGCCCCTCAGGAGGAAGCTGTAACTGCAGTGAGGTCTCCCCTCAGTCTCCTCCTCTCCAGGCTGAACAGACCAAGTTCCCCCAGCCACTCCTCATATGGCTTCCCATCCAGGCTCTTCACCATCTTCATAACTGAGAGAAATAGCCAGTATCTTAGTATTTAAACTCTAAATCTGTGGTAATGTAACTAAACCCAAAGTCCTGACTGTTCCGTTCCATCTCCCTGCTAGTTATCATTTTGGCTTCAGCTTTGAGTGACTGATATTGTAGGCAAGAATACCTGGGCGCTGGGGTGGGAGGAGAAAAACAGGGAAGTTCTGGCTTATACCCAAGCTCTGTTGCACGGACTTTGTCTTGAAGTCCATTGACTGGTGGCAGAAAAACCCCTGTGTTCAACCAGAGTAGCAATAGTCCCAGTAGAGCTCCTCTTTGTAAGGCTGTATTGCGTCTCCTCAGCAAAGCTCCAGGCTACTGCAGCCTAACATACAGTTTCTGTATTTTCTGTCCCAGTTCTATTGCAAACTGCACATGCAACACACTTTATTGTATTTAGCCAAGGGTGATATAGATCTTCAACAGGTTTTCATCTCCAGAAGGTACATAAACAGGATTTATGGGAGCAATGCAAATGCCTAAAATAAGCACTATCAGTTACCCTGTCAACATTCCAATTTCCACAGTGAAAAGGTATTGGTGTCTTCTAGGTCCTGGGTCTTATCAATCAACCTCAAGTTAATGTCTTGGAATTTCTAAAATAGATGTCTATTAAAAATGTGATTTCCTTTGTGGTGGTAGACAACAATTTTTCTACATATATGACTAGCACAGTACTGGTTTTTCAGCCAACTGAATAGTCACAAAGATGCCACAAGAAGCCTCACAACAATCAATTCAGAGCTGGTGTTAAGCTATGAACTCGCCCCAGATCCTCAAGCCACTCTGAGACTCAGCAGCTGATTCCCAAACAATGCATGGCTGTACCAGCTTTGCCTGCTTGGTATTGCAGAAAGCTGTGTGCTAATTTTTTTAAGCATCTCTCTCTTTGTACTATTTTTACACTTTTTTCCTCTTTCTTGAGGTATTTGCTTAACTCTGGGCCTTTCAGCTTCCATAGATCCTTCATGAATTCTCTTTAACATTTCAGAGACTGCTTTTAATTCCTGAAGTCCTTAAAAGTAAATTTTAACAGGTTCCACAGACTTGCACAAGTCCAGGTATCTATTAATCTGCCTAAACAAACATCAGAATTTAGATGTTGTTCATGCGTCATCACAGCAGGCTATGTAAAACCAAAACTAAGCTGACTACAGGTTCCTCCACTCGTGTGGATCGTTGGATATGCTGAGAGATGGGTATCAGTGCAAGATGGGGTTTTCGTTCACATTATGTTACTGTGCTACAAAAGAATACATAAATCTATCATATAGATACTGAAACTCCATCTCCAGAAGTTTCTCTAGAATGCCGTGGTAAGAAAAACAGACTGTGTTTAATTAATTTTAAAGCTGTTCAAGATAACCAAGTCATGCCTTCCCAGCAGCATTCCAGTTAGAAAGAAATCATGTCTATTAGACATAAATCCCTGAATTTCTTAAAATAATTTCTGCCTGTATCATAGAGACTTACAGAATTACCCTCATCCCTTTTATGTCAATGATCACTCCTTTAAGATCAACTTCCCAGCATTATCTCTGTAATCCTTTATTGTTACATTTTGTTGAAGAAGATGAAAGTTTTTTTCTTCTCACCTCCGTGACTATTCTGCCTGTGCTGGTTTTGGCTGGAAAAGTTTCTTCACAGGAGCTACGCTGAGCTGTGGTTTGGATTTCTGCTGCAAGCAGTATTGATAATTCAGGGATGTTTTCATTATTGCTGAGCAGCAATAATGAAAGTCTGCTGAGCAGCAGACTTTTTATGCTCCTCACCCCACCCCACCAGTGAAATGGCTGAGTGCACAAGGAGATGGGAGGGGACAGAGCCAGGACAGCTGACCCCAACTGACCACAGGGATATCCCATCCCATATGGCATCACGCTCAGCATATGGATCTGGGGAATGAAGAGGAAAGGAGGGGAACATTTGGAGTGATGGTGTTTGTCTTCCAAAGCCACTGTTACATGTGATGGGGTCCAGCTGTCCTGGGAATGGCTGAACACCTGCCTGGCCATGGGAAGTGGCAAATGAATTCCTTGTTTGGTTTGCTTGTGCACACAGCTTTTACTTTACCTATTATACTTTACCTCAACCGATCAATTTACTCACTTTTATTCTTCCAGTTCTTTTCCCCATCCCATGGGTAGGAAGTGAATAAGTGGATGTGTGGGGGTCAGTTAACAGCTGGGACTAAACCATGACACCACCTCAGTTTCTTTACTCTAGTTTAAAGTTGAACTGATGGGCCAAATTATTCACAGAATTGCATAAAATAATCCCATCTGAATTATCATTAAATACAGTATATCCTCTAACAGAGTTTAACCTGGAAGTCTCATAATTACTTCAAAGAAATATAGTCTTTAGTCAATTATTTCTGTCACATCTTCTCAGTCATCAAATTCTGCTTGTATTTTCTTGGGGGTAGGGAGGGATTACAGATCAGTCTCCTTCTGCGCAAAGTCTGGCACAATAGGTCCTTTAGGTTCTACTGGAGTGCAAATAATCACCACATTCTTATGGTGTTTAAATGTCACAGAGATGTTTAGTCTAACCAGGTGCACAGTCAGATGAAAGGAAGATTTAATTGGAGAACTCCAGCCTCTGAATAGCTGATTGGATTTTTCACCTCAATTAAAATTATTAGCAAGCTCTAATGCACTTCCCACTTTCATCAGAGATTGTTTACTTACAAGCAGGTGAACCTACTGTCACCCAGATTAAATAGAACTTCTCTTAACTGCTTAGAAATTACTAGAGATTGAATTTACTGAACAAAGAGAAGTGGGTTCCTCTGGCAGAAATTCCAAGGATGCGCCCAGAGCTCAGAGAATAATAGGATTCAGTAACCCAATACAGCGCTTCCAGTCCAGCGAACTACATAATCCACTTCAGGTGACTCCAGCACAATGAGCAAAATAATCCACTCCAGTCTGCATGGGATGCCAGACCAATGAATAACATAATCCAAATTTTGATTAGAAACCATGGACAAAGACAATAGGTTTTAAAAATAATCGACATGTAAATGTGTTTTATATAGTCAAAGGGAATCTGTACTACAAGACATTAATAAATTTATTTTTAACACTCAGAACATCTGTGGGCTTTCATTAGCTCAAAAATAAGAAAATAATGGCTTCATTAAGCATAACATGCAAATATTTCTGTTCCAACAGACTATGGGCAATTATCAGCCTGGGAGGGCACGCTTACCATTTCCAAGTATGCTCTTACTCATTCTTCTTATCATCCAGAGACTCTAGATTGGATAAAAAGGGGCTATTATTTTTCAAAAATAACCCAGAACCAACCAAACATGAAAGATATATTCAGTTCAGTCAGCCTGATTTCTTTGTTATTTTCTCTAAATTTTTATTTTAAATGTTTTCTTGCATTCTCTAGATATCACCTGTTTATTTTCTGATATTTATTTATCAAAAGCACCCAAAAGATGAAGAATTAAAGACTGAAAAAGCAGTTCTTTGAAACTTCAATTTTTGACTTCCAGGTTGAGTGTTACGGAGATTTACCTATGAGAAACAGAATACGACAGGGGTCATGTCTGGAGAAAGGAACAAAGAACCTTGACCCTTGAGCAATGGGATTTGGCCCTGCTTTAGCAGGAGATGGGCCTAGATGACCTCCAAAAGTCACTCACTCCTAAGTCAGGCTAAAACAATGAACATGAGCGAACTCATTTCTGTGAAATTGAGTGAAATGTGTGGAATAAATGAGTTAAAATTTGCAAGCAGATTTCTCCTGAAGTCACTGAAGTAAAAAATAAACTCTGAGTGTGGAAGGTCTGTGTTTTTAGTACTTCTTTTCTGTATCTCATTTTACTGTTTCCAGTGCCTGTCTCTTTTTTAGCATGATTCTTCCATTTCTTCTAAATATTCCATTGTTATCTTCCTGAGATTTTTCCTAGTAAACATGGAGGTATATGGTACAAAGTCTTAATTATGTTCATGATGAAATTAGAATTTTTCAAAACAAAATTCAAACCCTCAAAATTAAATTTCCAAATTAAGCAGTTCACTGATAGAAATAATTTATTATAATACATTAATCAAATAAAATATTTGGTCACTGGTTGACACTTCAGGGGAAAAGAAAGGGCACACATTTTTTGGTCCAAATCTCAAATTTTAAAATTGAAACATTTTAGCTCAGCTGAATGAGCTCCCAAAACAGTGAGAGCTCTCATGTGTCTCAGTTTTCTGCTTATTCCTAAAAACTTTGATAATTAAAGTTTTCTATATAAAAAAAATTAAACTAAAACATGTAGCAAGATACCAGGTATTCCCCTAAGGTGCAAATTCTTTTCTGATCACTTTGAACTGATAAATACTACTTAAAATGTGTTCTTGTCCTAGAAGCATGTGTTTGTCTTTATCAAACATTAGTAGTTAACACACTTGGATTGTGAATTTGGTAATGATTTGCAGAGCTGCTGCTGATGGGGACCATCTCAGATGTGGATGTTAGTATGATACGAATGAGTTCCTGCCTGTTCAAAGTACTAGGAGTATATACTCCGAAATTAGTTCAGATTAGCCTACTAATTATTTTAAGATTCTGAAATTAAAAATGACATGGAAATTAAAAATGCTGCCATATTGTCATCCAGATTATTTTTTTCAATTCAAGCCATGCGGCTCTCAACCACTTTCACTGGCACCAAGAAATCTACTCAGTCACCCATGTACTTGACTGTTAGCAAATGGAGAGTGAAAACAGCCGTCCAGCATCTTTGGAACAAGGGTGTTTTGTGGACAGATTGTCTGGCCACTGAAGTATGATTCCCATCCAACTCTGAAAATGTTTGCAAGGAATGATAAAACTGCCAAAGGTGTTTAAGAGCAGTCAGCTAGTTTAAAGTGCTACAGAATTCAGTTTCCTGGCAAATGCTCTAACAAGCTTTGCTACAAAATGTCAACATTTGGATTCACAGCATCCCAAGATACCTGTTAGTTGCAGCTCTGCTGAAGCTCTGAAAGTTTAACTATCTGAACAATGAAAAATTAGTTATAGCTGGAAATATAACAGCATTGAAGCCTAACTTCTGAAAAATATGTGCAAAGAATAGGCAAGAATTCTTTTGAGCTGAAACAAACACACTAGCACTGAAGTGGCTTCTGTGCTTTGCTAGTGTTCTTTTGTCCCAAGACAAATGTTATTTCATGAGTTATGAGATGTAAACTTTACCCAGTGAACTGGTTCATCATGTCACAGTGTTCAAATAGTAACACCCCAGATTATTCTGCTTTGGTGATAAGAGAATCCATTGCTGAGCTGTGTTAGAAGCAAAGAGACATGGGTGGTCAGTCTCCTACAAATATACTAAATAATAGGTTAATGATATTTTCTAAAGTGTCTACTTGGTGTGGAAGCTTGAGACCCATGTTCATAAATTGCAAAGAAACAGAATTTCCACAGTTCTCGATACCTTCATGTTTATAAGGCCTTTGGCATAAGCCATAGCGCTAGACTCCTGGTTTAATAAGCAGTAGTGAAATTGTCCACTTGAGATGACAAACGTATCCTAGGAATTAAGAACTTAAGTCTCTTGGACTATCAGTGGAAATCTTTGAAGACCCTGATTTTCAAAGATATCCAGGTGTGTCAGTATCCTGACTGTCTGGTGATTAAGGATCTGTACTCCCTCAAAAACAGAAAGCTTGCAAAAAATTATGGGTCCTACAGTATCAGGGTAAGCTGAACCAGACAAACATTCCTCTTGTGTTACACATTACACAGAACAAACAGTTACAGCATTCATGACATCTGCCAAAAAGATGTTTATGGACACAATGGTAGGAAAACGAAATGCCTAGGTCATGACTAGAGCAGTGCTTTGGGAAATCCAAGTCTTGGGCTGTTCATGGCCTGAGCTGCCTGACTAAACAGCAGTGTAGAGAAGCAAACCTTGCTCAAAGATTTTTTTATAAAATGGGGATTTGGAACTGGTGGAATAACATGATAGAACACTCAAACACACACACACTGAACAAGACTAGCTAGAAAATGTATTTCTTTCTACTGGTTTCTTGCCTTGGCATTATTTTCCTGCTCCCAACCTCTCCCTTGTACCTCGCTGGGAAGCTGTTTGCTATCACAGGGCCCAGACATGATGTTCTCAGCCTCTGCCTGAGAACTGAAATCACATTTCAGTATATGGTGGCAGCATGCAGGCAAGTTGGGAAAATACAGATATGAAAGAATCTCAGTTTCATTACAGTTTAAATTAATTAGATCAGAAATTTCACCTTCAGTCTCAAAGCATACTTTAACTGCAAATTGGCAGAAATTAACTGCAAATGGCATTGCATAGATGTTTTAAAATTAAATTAACACATGCCTCAGTCAAGTTTCTCAATTTGCTATCCTGTCTGACTTCAATATAACTCAAATATGGCAGACGCCTGTTTTCAATAAGTATTCACAGTTAAAAAAGAAATAAAACAAACATCAGGACTGAACAGAATTCCAAGAGTCTTAAAATAGAAGAATTTCTTCTACACATTAAACATGGCAGCTAGACATTTAACAGAAATTAAGCATGCACTGAGTCCCATCAAGGTAATAATAACTTAATAAATTTTATAAAAGTCTCTGAATTGGACAGACTAAATATCTTATTGTCGAAAAAAGTGCAATGAAAAATATATTTCCAATAGTTATGCAATAAAAAAGGCATCCTCTAAAATCATAATGTCTTCTGTTCCCAAGGATCATTTCCAAAATTGATGCTGGTACTTATCCTTCTGCAGTATATGTCAAATGCTGAAGCCTGTCATTACAATATTTTTGCAAAAAGGACTTTTAAGGACTTTTAAACATTTTGCTTTTCCATCACTGAGCCACGACATTGCCGCTGAAGCTGTTTCCTGCAGCAGTGTAGGTATTTTCTTCCAGTCTTCCCTACCCATGCTAAGGAGTTTAAACCTGCTCCGCAAAGAACACTCAGGCTTTCTTCTGTGGCAGAGTTTCATTGCCCAACTTACAAAGCACAGTCAGTAAGAGGTACTTAATAATGAGAAAATAAAAGTAACTATGCAAGGACAGTCAAAATTGTAGTGATTGATTGGGAAATATAAACCCACAGGTAATATTCTGCCGATTTTTTCAAGCAGAGAAAAAAGTTAAATTTTCATGGGACAGAATGTTGGTGGTTTGTATTTTAATTATATGGATCCCCTGAAACCTGATCAGTCTTTAGCATATTTTTGGACCTCATTGGGAAATAAGAGTTTTAACATGATACGTCCTTCATGCAATATATTATTAGTGTACTTCAAGAGCATGTCATTAAGGAAGTCATGTCATGAATTATGGATAGGATAGGAAATGAAACTACTTAAGGAACATAAAAAAGTCCCATTCCAAAGAGTTCCACATCATACTAGTTTAGAAATAGCATTTTTGTCCTATTCTATGGCTATAAAATGTTCTGTCCTGCCTCAAAGCTTAACTGCAAAGCACATGTAAAAATAACCTACTCCTAAAAAATAATGAGAAAGAGAACCTGAGACCTTTTTCATATAGATAGATCACAGTCTATGTAATTACTCTGTCTATCAAACATCTATGACATTTGAAGTACTCAATTCAGAAAACAGAACAGTAAAAGAAAAAATACTAGAAGTATTTGGATACTTCCTAATGAAGCAGTTTTCCGTTGGAAAATGTTAATAGATACTAGCTTTTCCTGGAGAGCTTTAATATATGCTCGTAGGTCTGTGTTGGGAAATTTCTGGGAAATTTCTGAACAAAACTTATAGAACCAGGGATATAAAGAATAGTACCATGCACTTCATCATTTTCATAAGAAGATACTTTGAAAAGGACAGCATAAGATTTTTCCAATATTCTCCATTTTTTAAATGAAAAAAACCAGATTTCTTTTTCAGATTTCTTTTACACTTACTATGTGTTTAGTTTGGTGCTAATACACATGACAATTAAAATTTTAAGAACCAAGAAATCTCTTCAGATGAGGAATTCTGGCATGTGGCTCATTCAGAAAATATCACATGCAACCATTTTTATTATCTGCTTCTACTATAGTCAATTTAAAGTGTTGTTCGCTGACATATTCCAAGCTTGAAAGCATCTGCAATGTGATATAGTTCAGGATTGAGACTTCAATCATTTATCTGCAGAAACAGAATGAGGAAAAAATATTGTACTACAGGAAAGCTGGGGTTTTTTATTGCTTTATATTTTGTATGGTAAGTCCAGCTGGCTGGTCAGAGGCAACAGAATGAAGGAAATTATTTTTCTCACTAATTTAAATAATTAATTCCTCTCTACCTAAAACAATAGGACTATTTTGATTGGACAGCAGAGTGACAGCACAAGCTATAACAATTTTAAAACTACTATCACAATCAATCCAACACTATAATGTCTCCAGAGGGTTAGTATAGAGAAACTATTTTTTCTTAGGTATATCTACTAACTATTTGGGTGATGAGCAGAGTTTTTGACTATCTGAGGATGCATAGCTCTATATCAAGATGACCTAATTAAATACTCCATAGGATGTCTGAGGTTACAGTCTTAAATGAAGGCAAAACCCACTTCTAGAAAATAAGAAAATTTTCTAAATTTTTTGGCATATTTCGAATATAAACACCTTTAATTTACCCTTTTCTAGATATGAATTTTCCTCATGAATGACACGCTGAAATCCAATCCTTTTACCAAGATGTCATTTATTCACTGCAGTCACTTTTATCTGAAAGCTTGTGCAATCCATATGTGACCTCTTCTGACACTTTGAAGAGTTTGCTGCTCTTAACATCTCTAAACTACCACAGAAACTCCTGAACAATGTCAAAAAAGATGACAAGTGGGCCTTGTCAGGATAACAGAGATTATGTACTGTAAAGCAGATGATTGAAACTAGAGTCTAGACTGACAAGTGCACAGTGATCTATTTTCTACTGGTCCAAGGGCTGATTTATTATTTAAAATTTAGATCTTTGTATGTCCAGTGCATTTTATGAGCAGGGACATTGCCTGTGTAGGCCACAGAGTGTGCCACCACGTGTCAAACAAGCAGGTACTGTAAATGGGTCTAACTCTGTTGATATTCTCAGAAGTGGGATGATTTGCATCAGTTGAGACCTGGTTACCCATCTCAGCTAAAGTGCATGAACACACATTTTTGTGAGTGTATTTGCTGTCATTTTGCAGTGGGAGCCCACTTGAACACAAGAGATCCTTATAGCAGCAGTGAATTAGACCTCAGCTTTATTACAAACCATGTTGGAAGGGGGCTAAAGGCAAACTGAAAAAGTAGCTCATAAAAAATTCGTTTTGCATGCTGTTTACTTCATGCTATTCTCTAAACTAATAAACCTGCCCCCTTCTTATGAAAAGAAAGAAAAATCTTATCTACATCTTGTATTCTTTTCCTCTGTTCAGCCATTTCCAGAGAACAGAGGATAATTAGTCTAACTTTCTTTGTATATTGCTCATTTAATTACACTTTCCTTTTATCATCTGCTGTAATTCTAACAGACTCAGGGTTTATTACACATACATCAAGAAATCAGACTGACAGGGAAACAGCCTTATTTTTCCAAACCATTTTGTACACACAACAATGATCTTCAGGAAAAAATGTAGAAAAAGAAGCAAGGGGATTTGAGTTCTACTCCCAGACATCCCAAACAATGCCCTTCCCACCTGAGGCAAGTCACTTGACCTCGATGTACATCCCTTACTGGTTTGAAAACGTAAACAATAATGTGTAAGCTGCTGAATTGGGAAAACTTTGTGGACAATAGTTCTCTAAAATTAAAGTTCAAAAAAAACCACAAATTTGTGTTGATTACATAAAAAATATTTTAAAGCAGTCAAAAATCATCTGTATTAGGAAATGTTTCACAAAATACTTAAAGGACTCACACCGGTTGTTTTTTTGCTTTATGACCTTACTTGGAAATGTAGAGTTGTATTGTTGACTCGCTTGGCAGGCAGAACAAATGGGGCCTATTTGCTGCAACTCAAAAATGCAAAAGGAATATATAACAATTCTTGTCACAATTGGAAAAAAATAATTAAAACAGCTCATATTTCAGATTTTTGTTTCTGCTATGCACTGAATTTGAGTGAGCAGAGAGGGAAACAGAGACATATCCAGCCATCCCAAATTTATTACAATTAAAATCACTGAAGAGAGATCTAATCAAATACAGTTTTTCTACATATTCTGAGACCTTTAGCAAATAAGTAGAATTCTAAATTGTAAGGGGAAAAATTAAAATCCAATATATGTGTATCTCTATATGTATATATATAAATGTGATGGTTTATTACTGTATACACACATACAGGGGCCTTAAGAAAAAATCAGCAGCACCACCAAAACAAAATTCTACTGTCTAATTCTAGGAAGTTGAGAAGATTTGAAGAATGATCAGTTATGCTTTTGAAGACCAAACTAGTTAGTTTTAATATGAGCAAATAGCGATGCTCTTTCCTTCCCAGTAGAGACCAATTTTGCTCAAAGGCTCAGTTAACACTGTTTACCCTTCTACAATTATATTCACTCTGTCATTCATAAAAGCATATCTGCAAACCAACTTACTCTGCTTCTATATTAACTGTGATAACCAGTTATTAAATGAATGTTCACACTGGCTTCATCTGGCAAACCTCAGAATTAATAGGTACGAAAGATGAGATAAAGAAAAACAAAAGAGAGTGAATTCACTGATGCATGTGTTGAGATCTAGCAGGTAAAAATGAAACGTTATTTCAGATGTCTGTCGGTCTTCTCTATAGATCTACAAAATAAATATTAACAACATGTTTCAAATTAAGCACTTCATTCACATTTCACCTGTTCTAGTCCATTTATTCTATTCTCTTAGTATGAGTCAACCACTGTACACATCAGCTTTAGCAGGCCACAAAAAGTAATTTTTGGCTTCAGATTCTGTGATAAATTTCCCATCAGAAAATTACACATCAGTCTAATTTCATGGCTGTATTATCCTTCTGTCTAAAAACTTAACATACTAATTAAATTCTGAATTAACTGAAATCAGAATAAGCCCCAGACCCTAGCTTCTAGTCTGAAAAAAAAACATGGCTTGACAGAAAATAGAATTAATGTGTGTCTCATGCTTTGGGGATGTTTGCCAAAACCCCTTACTGTTTTAGGCACATGGCCTTGTTTCTACCGCAGATGCTATTTGCTGTTACAGTGTTTCTCTTTCAAAGATGTCAATGCCCCTTTGGAAGGTATTCTAGGCTTTATATACCAAAGGGATGCAAATGTCAGCCTAGAAACACAATTATACTTTGTCAAGACAAGAGGACCTATTAGCTCATTTTTTTCTTAAATTTGAATAAAAATTATTTCTTCATGTCATAAAGTGTTCTGCAGTCTTTTTGCAAATATTAGGATGCTTGAAGAGTAGGAATGTGGAAGCTGGCGTGATTTTTTTATAATAGCAGTAGCGTGGGGAAGTAAATGAGGAGGACATGCACAAAGGATGCCTGGACAAGAAAAAACAAGGAGATGAAAGCTCAGAATGTGAAGGCACAAATGCATTCCTTTTTGTTTCCCTGTGTAATTTCCAAAGGAAGAGCCTCCCACCTGCACACTGCCTGGGTGACACCAACAGCCCAAATCTCAGGATGCAGCAGTCTAAACAAACAGCTAAAGCAGATCTTTTGTTACTGCAAAGAACTGTCTGGTGTATCTGCATGTGAACAGATATCTGCTGGAGATGATTTTCACCTACCAGGCCCCTTAGTCTGCCTTACTTCCCTGTCAATTAACAGCTTTCACTCCTGAGAATTGTACATACGTCCTGTGACTGTTGCCAGCAGGACAGCTCATTTCTTCCTCCCAGCTACATTTAAATGTTAATGACTAATTCTATAGCTAATACATGCCGTTGATTTTATCTTAATGTCTACCAGTTTAAAATGTCACTGCTCAGACTTGTCAGAAATGAATTTTTCTAAACCATCTCTTGTTAATTATCTTTTACCATTTATAGTTCTATCTAATGGTCTGTGTTGTCAACTGGGCTGCTAACAGGCAGTTCAGCTTTCTGCCTTTGAGATGGGGAGTTGGAACAGCTAAGCTTTCAAAGCAAAACATAACATGATCTTTCCTGATGTGGAACAGACGATTTGGAAGAGCACAACAAACAGAAGTCAACAAACTCTAGCTTCCTATGCCATGAAGTTAATCTATGTCTTTAACTGCAGAATATTTATATATGGGACAACTTGTTTGCTCCTGAAGCCCAACAGTAGCTTTTTCTTTTAAAGAAAATGATGACCCACAATTATTCATTTCAAGTAAAGAAGGTAAACAGGAAACCCAACATTAATTCATATGTTGTAATTCACACATCTGTAGTTTTCAGGAAAAATAAAAACACATTTTTAAACTAGACGAAATTATAGACTGATTAGAGATTTTTCTGTAAAGATAGTTCTGTGCATGGAGGCATGAGCAGTTTTGAGAAAAAGAGGCTTGTTGAAATGAAAAAATAATTTAGAGAATGTCTGTTCCCATTGCTTTCCTATTAGCTTTTTTTATTGCCTTAGATTTCCAAAAATACATTAAATTATCTAGATGAAAATTCTCATTCTCAAGTAGAAAGGTATTTCTGTCCTATCTCCCTAAAAGTCTTCCTTCTTGCATGATTTGAGTACAATGAGGTGAACATTGGAGGTAGTCATGAAGAAGTCAGTAACTAGCTCTTTTTATAAAGACATCATAGATAAGGCTAACAAAGACCCCAGCATGTCCAAATTAGGACTTAACAGAACTGATGTCAGGATATTTGGTGATGGATAAAACCACAGTATGTGTAGTTATCACCATGTTGGACCATTTAGGTGGCTTGAACAAATCTTTTATCCAGGTTATGTCACTAAAATCTCTCAGCTTCCAGTTATCTCCAGAGCATGGGCTGGGATGGCCTCACAACACACACTCTACTTTTTCACACTTTCAAGAACAGGCAATCTTTGCCTCAAGAGTGGGTTCAGATTTGCATTTGTCAGGAACAGTGTGGAGAAATCTCTGCATCAGACGCACATATAATAATACTGAAGACAGGGTCCTGGAAAAGCATGTGAGTATGGAGTGAGTGAGGACAGGACAAACATTTGAAATAGCTGCACAGAAAATACTGTTTTGGAAAGTTATAACGACAAAAGAGTTATAACGTCCTCGCTGTGTGAACCAATATCTTTGCAAAAGGATCCTCTGTGCCTTGTTACTATGTCTGAAAATTGTAATGATAGCACTACACCATATCACAGAGGAAGTGTACAGTGCTCAGATGTCATGGGTGCTATGAGCCTTATATATATTTAAGAGATTGCTTGCAGAGAGATATTCATGCAAATTACATCCCCATAAAGACATTTTAGAGTGGAATATTACATTCTGATTAAATCGTTGCTCTCTAAACAACATTACCTCTTGCTAGAATCCTTCTAGAATTCAGTAAGGTTTTTTAAATTTTCTTTGCCTCAATTCATTTTCAAAATTAACCAGTAACTAACTACAGTGCAAATACATATTTTCTTCACACAAAAACCTGATGATCAACAGATTTATACTCCAGAAAAATTTTCAAGAGCAAAAATCCTTGGCTGACAAGTTTAGAGCAAGGGCTTGAGTGTATGTTCTCAGATAGCTGTACATTTTCACTTTGAGGCAGTTGACACAGGATGCAAAACCACACTATTTTTAAAATTTTCTGTTGATGTTAGAACACCATGCTACCATCACTGATATACCTGGAACATTTGTTTTAAACTCCTGCAGAGGCCTAGCCCTGATTTAGAACTGATTGACAATATTACTGCCTTTTCTGTGTCACAATTAATAATTGACAATAAATTTCTGTATTATGAAAATCTGATCTTTTCTTGCCAAAAATGAGTTTCTTAGTTTGTGATATGGTACATCAAGCCATGCCGTCAATTTATTTTCTATTTCTTTTCAGTTTCTAGGATTGTATTAGATAGAAGAAGAGAAATTTAAGCAATTCTTGTAGAAAAAGCTGTGTGGATCTCTGAAGGCAAAAGTTTCATATTTCTGTTTACCTGTGCAATAGGTTCCTCTAATCAATCAAAAAATTATGAGTTGTAGTTTGTCCTCTCATTGCATAACTCTAAATTATTCTGAAAAAGCCCAGAATATACGGCTTTCTAACTATCATGGTAAAGCACTTAAGAAACTCCAGCTTTGGTAACACTCCTCTTCTCAGTCCACTAAAAAAAATAAAAAGGAAAAAAAAAACCCAAAGAGGACATAAAGGTCCTATCCAGACTGGAGTGATCAGCAAATGCATACAAATGCTAATACACAAAAAATTGTTCTCGTAATAATATGTCTCTTTCTGAAATATTTTTATTTAGCATGTAAAATTTGTATGTGTGGCCTGTCCACGCTCTATGGCTCCATATGTTAACAAATGCATACATACACACATCTACACATATGATTCCAGAGAGATAGGCAGCAAAGGAGGACACCTAGATCTGAGGAATCACTCACTCCTAGCCCTTAGAAAGAAGCACAAACTGGAAGCAAATGCAGCAGGGTCAATTACAGCAGCTGCTGCCACCTAGAGAAACTCCAGGAGAGCCAGGGACTGGTGAAGAGAAGAACCTCGAGGATGTCAAGTAATTGTACAGACCTTTGGTGCCAGAATAACTCAATGTGTACCCACTTGTAGGTGGCTTGTCTACAGTTGCCTACATAATTTTTACAAACCTCAGTACAATTTGGTGGGTAAGGCGTTTTCAGGAGACAGCAGAGAACTTTCCAATTGGCAAAAGTGTCTTCCTCCTCCTTCTGGAAATAAATAACCTTTTCATGTGGTCAGAAATGGCTGAGACAGCAAGGAGATTTGACACTATTTCTTTTCCTTGGCTAGTGCTGCCGATGAGCAGTATTTAATCTTTCATAAGCAGGTTCTGTTCCTTATTTATTTAGAGCAGTTTGATTCCATAGGATTTGACAGTTTTCTGACATCCCCCAAATTCTTTCAATAATAACAGAGATAATGACAATATCATTTAGAAATCTCTCACATGCTGTATGTGAATGGAGCTACATATCTGCTGTAAGTAACAGAATAATGAAAGAGCAAATTGTTTTGTAGAGGGAGCTGAAATGAGATTGTACCATGCTGCCAAAAGAGACAAAAAAAGACAGATGAATTTTGGAAGGACGAGAAATTGTTATACCTCTGAGAACTGCTGGTTGTTGTTCCTTACCTCAAGGATGTACAAGCTCTTCCCATCTTGGCAAGACGTAAAAAACCCTGATCAATTCATAAACCTCTAAATTCTATAAACAGAGAGGAAGCAAGCAGTTTTTTCCACTTAGTAACTAAAGGAACTAAGCTGAAATTTTCAACCTGTATATTTGCTGATTAAATCAGCAAATGCCACTGAGAGCCACTGAGAATTCAAGTCCTCAGAAGCAGTCCTAGGTAATTCTGCTGATATAAGTAACCTTCCTCCCCATGTATTGCATGAGACTTTTACCCAAAGGCACACAAATGTTTTCTTTCCCAGCAGTGCAGCAAAAGCCTGGAACTTGAATGGTCTTGCAAAAATAGGCAGAACTATAGGCAATACCAGATGGGAAACAGGACTAATGGGATTTCGTACTTTAGTCAGCATCCTGTTCCTGACTGCAGCCAAACCCAGGTTTTTTTTTAAAAGACATCCAAAAGGCCAGATACTGGAATATATTTCCCAGGTATTAAGTTCTGTGGAAAATCTGATGATTTATATGTGTGTAATAAATGTATCATTGGGTCCATTATTCCTGAAGAGCACATGAAGAATACAGAGGTACAAGAAAAGTTAATTAAAGACACCATAAAGCAAAAGAGAACGTGTATCAACGTAACATCCTTGGTGATGCTGAATGTATTTCAGATCTATTTGTGAAAAACTGTGTATTCTATGAGTTTAGCCAATCATGAATGCAGCATTACATTTTACCAATCATTATGGCTCATACTGAAGTGGAGTCAGACAAAGGAGTAAGGGGGTGTAAATTTTCACTTCAGTTTTTCACTGTTTGGTCTATGTTGTATAAAATGCAATAATGCCTCTCGTATTAACATATTGACAGGCTCCCATACATAGAATAGATTTTTAAAAATCATATAACACAGAACTCCAAGTACTTGAAATGATTCTGGAAAGGCTAAAGAGTAGAACCTGCAAAAACTCTTTCATATCACTTATTAAATACACTGCTTAGTATATTTTTATGTTGTTTATATACATGTATTATAAATTATTCAGCATTATCTTCTGGTGTAAATTAGAATAGCTCTAGAAAATGTAAAGTAATAGAATTACTATTAACTCAATTCAGTACGTTCAGGATTATCAATTAAATAAAAAGGCAAAATCTAATCTTCCATTCCCACAGTGATATTTTTTTCTCTTTTTGCTTCTGTATTAATTAAAAAGTGAATTTTTCATTACATGTTATTGTGAAAATGAAGGATGGGACTAAAATAGGCTAGAATGAGTAATGCTTTGAGATTTTAAAGAGGTGTAAGAAATGTGTTTAGAAATACTAAGACATAAGCAGTAGGGGCTTTTGAACTGGGGACAATACTCTCAGCTCTTATCTGGGCATCCTTCAGCAAGTAGGGTTTGGAAGAGTAGATACAACTTTTGTCTTTTAAGATTAACTTTAAAGGATATTGAGATGTTTTATGAACACATTTCTAAGATGTAGAAATGGCTTGTACTGCATAGATTTTCTCCAACTGCGTAGGATTCCTGTATTATATTCAGACCGTGATGAAAAAGGTCTTATGGGTATTTTCATCACTCACTCTTCACATTGCCAATTCCATAACCCAAGAAACAAGTGTGTGAATTGCAAAACTGGACTAGATGACATGAGAAGAAAGTCAGCTCCAGGGAATGATATGTCAAAGGGATAATCCCACCAAGAATCATCAAAAGGAGAGGGAAGAACAGATGTATCTTGCAGAGCATGAGCACCGTGCCATATTTTGTCAGATATACAGGATTCCTCATTGTATCTGGCACTGGGAACCTAAACCACACATCTAACTGTGTAAATATCCTGGATTGCATTGCATTGCCTCCACTTAAATTGCATATGAAAATATCTTTCGTCTGAGTCATTGTCTTTGCAAGGAAGAATTTTTCCTATGTGATCATTAGATCCTATCCTGCTCATAGAAGTCACAGGAGGTCACTCTTTCCTAGCAGCAACTCTCCAAAGCCCATATTATAAGGACTAAAGCACAGAAAAAAGAGTAATGTAGGACAGTTTTGCTGTTATATGTATATTACCTGTCTCTCCATCATTACTACAGGAGTGAAAACAACTATAATGAATCATCTGAAACTGCAAAAGCAATTAAAATTGAATTCGCTGCAGTTACTCAAACTGGAATTTGGCCAGAATATTATGGTTAGTTTTCCTACCTGTGGTGAAAAGCAGGGGTGTTTTAATGATCATGGGATACCTCTGACCAAAGTTCATCTCTTCTTCTTCCTACCACACTGAGTCCTTACCACACAGCAGAGATCCAGCTTCCCAGTACCATTTTCCCACTGTGTCACATGATTTCAATAATCGGGGTATTGCATGGTTCTTTTACACACAAACCTTTTGACTCTATAACTATATGAATAATGAGTTGTGTCAAACAGACATGCTGGCCTAGATTATTGCAACTGTCAGGAATAAAGAATATACCCCTGCTGGTCTATAGCTGCTTTATCCTATACATCAGACCCAGAAATCTGCTGAAACACTTCTTGCATGAAAAGGAATACTTCTGTCAAATATTACAAGATAGACTTGTAATCTTCTTTAGACATGGCTTCAGGGGGCCAGATAATCCAAGCTGTTGTGATCAGCAGGAAGCTGTTGGAAAGTCATTCACAGCTTCATGAAGACTATTACCTTTTTTTCAATAGCTTCCTGTGTCTTTCAGATCGTAGAGAGGGCTGTCAGATATGGCTTCTGATGGAAAAGGGAGACTGCTAATAAGGAAAAGTCTCTAAGAAGTGGACAGGGTGAAAACAAAATCTTTATCCTCACAAAAATACCAGTGTTTGCTTCATGGACATTCATACCTCCTGCATAAGCATACCTTCTGTCCATTCCTATGCTCCTCTACCTCTCCTGGGATTGATGAGTTACTGTCCATCTGTGCAATTTACAGAGAACTTGAGTGGAGAAGTGCAAGCTCAAGGATACATAAAGATCTAGATGGACACCTGGGGATTCATTTGTATGTAACTGACTGGAAGGTCTTCACTGAAAAAGTCAGTTCTTCAGACAAAGTGTAGGGGCTGTTTACAAGTGTGAATTGTTCGTATTCTTAGTCTGTGAAAATGGATGTGCAAGCTAGTTAAATTACCAAATATTCAAGTTTCTCAGAGCATCTTTCAGCTTTTAGAAGGACTTAATCTGCAGGAAATGATGCTGACCTAAGGTAAGTTAGCTGATGTTTACATTGATTTGGGCTCCTGGTGAAAGGAAGAGAAGGATGATAGATGGAATGATCTTTAGTATACAAAAGGAACAATGCATCTTTTTTTATTCATGTACTAAGACATTTTTTGAAAAAAAACTCCTGATTTTTTATAATAGTGGTAAAAAAAGTCCATTTTCTTGATTTTTTTTCCCCTAAATCTACAGATTTTCAGCTTTTTCAGTATAATTTCTTTGGATCCAAAATGTCTCTTATTCTATTCATATAAAACTGATGGCAAAGACAACATTTTAATTGTAGTCTCAGATCTACGGAAATACAAACAGAAGGGGATAATATGTCTCAGGAGAAAGGCAATAAAACAGTAGGAAAATCTTGGCCAAAAGGGTTGTCTTATACGAGAGAAATTATTAACCCAAGAATTTGCTTCTAATTACAACTTCAGACGTGGTATATGTATTTATTTATAAAAATGAAAAAATCGGTTTTTTCCTACCTACGTCTCATTAAAATATAGATTTGAAGTTATTTCAAAGTTGACACACTGTAACTGGTAATTTTGTCATATTTATCCAGAAAAAAAAAAAAAGAGATGTCTACAGTTTTTCGTAGGAACCACTCCTTTTTCCCAACTGTTTTGCCTTTCCAGTTTCTCTGCCTGTTTCAAGAAGAGCATGAATTCCTTTATTATTCCTGCAGTCACAGTTGATAAAAATCTGATCCAGCTCTCATTCTGCCCTAACTTAATTGCTTAAAGCTTTTTGTCTTGGGTTCCCCCTGCCAACCTCATCCTTCTGCAAAACTCTTGTGTGCAAGTCATAAGACAGAATACAGATAAACCCATCTTTGAGCACATTGCAGATGCTTGTTAAAAGGCAGTGTTATTCTTCTCTTTAGTTTAAAACATGACAAAATCAATTTTTAAAGCTTCACATCTTAAAGTGATTTTGAAGCTCTGAACCCTTTAAGTGATGTGCAAATGGCAGAATCATATCACATTGCCAATCAGTTGCTCACTGCTACAAACTCCATTTTCCATGCTGCTTCAAAAGCATGGTACAATCAACAAGTAAGCCTTTAAAATGCAAATTAAACAAAGTGCACCTTTAGACTGAAACAAGAAATTACTCATTTTGTCACACACCAGGACCAGAAAAGTCTTTTTCATCACATCACTTAGAAAGTGGCACAAAGTTATTTGAGTATTTCAGAGGTCATTTTACCCAGATGCCCCAGTACTGAACCCATTTGCTTTAATTTTTAAAACCTGTGATTATTTAATGTAATTAAAATTTGCATGCTATCCACATAGAACAGATTAGTGTTGCAAGTATCACAAAACTATTCCCATCAGACATGTGGTCCTTGCTTCAGAGAACACAGAAATGAAAAATCAAAAAACAAACAGCAGAATGCCTTCCTTATGAAAAATATGAAAAATATGGGAAGAAAAATCTTTCTGGTCCTCTCTAGAGGAGAAAGCATAAAGGGTAGCCAAAGCCATCTTAAAATGTCCATAATACTGATGACTGTGCTGAGGGAAAAACAGGCAATTGAGGGCTTCTCCAAGCTGCCCTCCCCCACTCCCTTGCCACCTCCCCCCGTTATTGAGCGGGAAATGAAATGTATTTATGCTAAGGACAGAAAGGACTACCATCTCTGAACAGAACAGTAATTCTTTCCCTCATCACAGAAATGTGTTCGAATAGGTGACAACACTTTACCCCACATGAAGAGTATATAAAAATCTGTCCTTGTTTTAAAGGCATGAATTATTGCAAGCCTGAAATCTTACCCAATAAACTTTTAACCTACCCTTACTCCTAGAAAACTGCTTCTTGTTCAATGTTGACTTTGTGTAGTTTTCACTTTCCATTGCTAGGTCTTGTTATCCTTTGTGATTAAAACTGAAATTCTTTCTTCATCCTCTGCTATCAGATGTTTTCCTATAGTTTAAATAACTACCCCTGGTAAATAAAATTGCCCCTCATCTCTCTCTGCCTCTACAAACTAATTTCTCTCTGCTTCCTTGAATTCTTTTCAGTGATCCTTTCTATGAGTCTTCTGCAAGTATAAATACCACAACTGGATACTGTATAGAGAGCATTCAGAAATAAACTGGTTTTGCGGTTTGGTGCTTGTATCACAGAACTAATAACACTGCTGGAACACATGAAAAACAGGGGTGGAAATTAATTTTTGTCCAAATTGTGTATGAACATTCAGGATATCTTCACATTATGTGTTAATAGGTCACATCTTATCTGGAACTCAAGCTGGAAGCCTAATCCTGGATTACAGATTTACGGTGGAAATCTTTCTTCCCGGAGCACCTAACACTTAATTCCTCATTTCCAATATCCTCTAGTGGCAAAAGTGCTAGTCTTGTGACTACAGGAGCTGAAATTCAGTGAACTTACTATGCTAAAAGCAAGAGCAAGAACAGGCTTAATGGAGCACACGGAGAAATTCAGTTGAATTAGGGTCTGGTATTTTGACTGGGAAAAATTAGGATGGAAACACAAATAAGTAGGGATGTTTGTATTACAAATGCTCACCAGTGAATTCACAGAATTAAGAATGAAGCAGCCATGTGTGATTATGGCAGTTATGGAAAGTTTACTGAAGCCTCACAATGCAAATTTTTTCAGCAGCCTGAGATGACAGAAGGGAGAAGCAAACTGAGCCTTGCACAGAACTAAGATGTGCTAACTGCTCATGAATTTAACTACTAAAGCAAAGCTGAGAAGTTTGGTTTTTCAGAACTGCCCATTAAGCTGTAAATTTTTACATTTCCCTGCTTATAAAGCTGAACCCAAAGTCTTGTCACAGTCTTTTCTACACTTAAGATGACAGCTTTTTGCCTTAAAAAATACGCAGCATCCTATTATGTCACCAGTCTGACTTCTGGAACATAAAGACAAGGGAAAGACTGCAAAGTCAGGACTGCCTGGAAAAGATTATCCTCAAGAAAACAATGGATCCTGTTTTTTACCAAGGCACCAGTATACTCATTAACTTGAATTTTCATTTTCAAAAGAAGGGAAAGAAAAGTATGAACAGCAGAGCATGTCATGTGGCTCTTCCTCCTCACACCTGCTAAATTCTTTCTGCACATCAATGCCTACCCAGGAGAACGGCTGCCAACTCCCAATCTGTCCCATGCATGACCAGCCAGCAAGCAGGGTATTTCTTAGCAAAATACTAATATTTGCAGGAAGGAAAATTCCAGTGCTCCTTCAACAATTGCAACCAGTTTAAATCCATCCTAGGCTCTCATACTTGATCCACTGAAAATTGCCATTAGTAAGTATTCATGTTATAGCTCATGGTCTTGATAAATAAAGCATACAGATAAGTCCTGAGCAGGAGTCCATGGAACCCATAATTTTATCCTCTTGTACAAAAGAGACAATCATGCCTCTGTTTCAGGAGAAGCAGTAACAAGTTGAATGATCATTTTTCCAATTAGTTTGTTTGTGGTTCCAACAGCTGAATATGCAAACTAGTTTATCATGTGAATCTAAGGCTTCACAATTTAACTTGAATGGAAATATCTCATCACATGATTTTTTGGCTTACTGAATGTTTATCTTTTCATTTTTCTTTAAAATTGAAAAAAAATCCACCTACTAGATCCTGCCACAAAGGTCTCATCTCTTTACATTGAGCGTTGCTAGTTCGACAGCCTTTCTAAACAGTGATAAAATTCAACTTATAATTCCAATTCTTATGCTTAATAAACAGTCATAGTCCATGATACTGGAGCTGGTTTGGAAAGGCTGGAGAAGCATAGAGCTTTGATGAGGGATTTAACTGAAGTATCAGAAAGAACTCTAAGTGCAAAAAAACTGACATACACTTTTAAAAGACATCTAATAAAAGCTTTTAACATCTTAAGAAAACACCTAGTTTAGTCTTAAAATAAGCTTGGAAAGTCTTAATAAAAACTGGGAAAATCCCTCAGGTTTGTAATAGCAGGGTCTCTTTGGACCCCCTTTAACAATGTAGCTCGGGCAGGTACAGCTCCTTAGAGAGCCCTTTTTGCAGAAGTACTAAAAGGAGACTACACTGTTAACAAAGTGCCCTGCTTGGTGCTGTTTGCCTGTTTGAAGTAATTCCACAGGAGTTAACAGCTCTCTGGAAGCAACAACTCCCACGAGTTTTAAAAGCTGCCATCTTATTTGTAGGTTATTCTTCATCACAGTATCTGAGTGAAAAAGGAACCCAGGGGATTACAAATACAAAGTATAAAAGCATGAGTTTCACTGCATGATCAATAGATCTAGAGATCCTATTTCTTTATTCTAGACTACACCACACAGAATACAGTGAATAAATAAAACAGTGAAGTGAGTTGAATATTTCAGCTTGCTGGACAAGACAGTGCCTGCATGTATGTGTGTGCACACAGATCTGAGATTTCTTTAATCTTATGCCATCTTTGGTAGTGACTGAAAGAATGGTAAAAAATCAAAAATGTGCAAAATCAAAAATAAGCATTTTCAGTTCTGGCCAGCAATCATTCCAAATTTGATGCTTTAAAACTGTGAAATTATCCCTTCCATGAAGTGGATTCATTTTTTCTGTTTACACTGCTCAACAACCTCTGCATATTCCATACAACTGAAACCAAGGTCTGGCTGTTTAGTGCTGTTAACAATTCCAGAATATCTCTCATACTCCTAAGATCTTCTTCCTTGGGACCAGATTTGAAATCCAAAGCCTGACTTTCTGCTTATCCCAGCATGGTGATTTTAAACAACTCCTTAATTTGGAAGCTAGTGACAGAATACTTGGGATTCTGCTGTCTAGCAGTTTTAGGTGCAAACTACTTTTGCCTAAGTAGTTGGCTGAAGCTTTCCCACAATCTGTATTCTCTAACAGAAAAAACATCTCAAGACAAACTGAAGAAGTCCCCTAAACAACTACATATCACTCTGATGTAGCCAATTTCTTTTCAGAGTATCCTTAGACATATTGTGATGTGTTAAATATGCAACCCACTGGAAGGAAAAAGGAAGAAAGATAGGTGACATTGTAGCAAAATCATCATTAAATGATTATTTATTCTGTCAGATACAAATTATCTGAATTCTCAGAATTGTGCAAGGAACAGGAGAAATATGCAGTTTAAGAAGAGAGGTGCTTGGGACAGTATTTTTGGGTTTAGGAGTTACAAGGGGAAAAAAAAAAAGGTGCAGAACAAGAGGGAGAGATTAAATCCCCAGACTTGAATAGATGGGTTACTGGAAATTATGACATCTCACACTACTCACTAAAGGAGAATCACACCTTTTAATTTATAACATCTTCTGCTTACAGAAGTGAAAGCAGCAGTATGCTTCCCACTGCCCTGAAATGCAAACAGTAGGAGTGTGACTGCTTTGTTTCCCTAAATATTTGTTTTCTGATACTCCAGAATCCTGAGGCAATTGGTTGTAATTTCCAAGCCACTCTCCAAGATATTTGAAAAGTCATGACATTCAGGTAAGAGAGAATTCAAACTCATCTGATCTCAACTACAGAAGCAATGGGGCTTTGATGGACTGCGTCATGCCAAGACATACTTTGTCTCATTGGATGGAAAATTATTCAAGCTGGAATTAACTAGGAATGGGCACTGTTGACCACCTGCAGGAATTTCTTTGGGCTCAAGGTCAACATGCCTTTCTGAATTCACTGCCAGTTTGCTTCACAAAGAGGCAAAAGATCATAAACCTGTAATGTTCAGTCTGACAAGCTGATGGCTGCTTACATGTATTCCCAGTAATTCTAGAGAGAAAATCATAAACTCTCATCATGGAAATACCTCCCTGAACAATTGTACCACTTCAAGGATGTACCTGCGCATAGCAATCCCATATGAATGTCCTCAAACTAGGTCTGGACAAGCTGGGATCACTGCTTGGCTTTGCATTGCAATGTGTAGATGGTGATTCTCTAGTTCAGGTGTGATAACTGTGTATTCTGTTTCTCCTAATTCAATTCCCTGAATGTTGGCCAAAAGAGTTTCTGCCACAGGAGCAGTTTCAGCAGTAACATGCAATCAATCAACTTGCTTTAAAATCCTTTAATTTTTTCTGCAGCTGTTTTGAACAGCTTCGCTACAATTACTAATTGATCAATAAAAGAAAGGTCTATGTTCATTGAAAACAGCACAGGAAGAATATTCAGCACAGAGCCAGATGGATTATTACTTTTTCCTTTCAAATATGTTGAGATGCCAAATATTACCACTGTGTCATCCTCTCATTTAAATAAAAAATATGAAGAAAAATAAGATATTTCATAAATCTTACTTTGATGTAGTGATGAAAATACTGAACAAAGTAGAAATGGTACAGAAGCCTTTGAACACGAGGAAAAATGAGTTTGTGAAAGGGAGTTTTCATCTCCTTATCTCTGCAGTCAGGGAGAAAAAGGATAACCAAAAGAGGATAGGAAAGGCCCCAGGTTAAATCTGTTTCACTTTCAAGGTAAAGTTTCCATTTTTTCACGCATTCACAGGGAAAATTGCTTACAAATGCAAGTACAAGATTTATGGTTAAAAAGAAGCATTTGTGTCATAGTGAGTGTAGGCTTGGAAAAGTAGGTGTTTTTCCTTCAAAAAGCACAATTATCAATCCCAAATAGGATAAAACTCGGGTCATTTTCACTAACTGATCTTTTTAATAACTTGGAGATTGCATAGGACCACAAATACAGTAATATTATAGATGGAAACAGAAGCCCTGAACATGTGTATGAATAGAAATGCTTGTAATGTTTCAATCTGCATCTCATGGCACAGCTTTGAGTTCTTGAGGCTTGCCTATAACTTTGAGGTTTGGGACCTCTGTCACACTAACTGAAGTCCCTTACCTTATTCATGGACATATCCATGTATTGCACAGTCTTCAGACAGCTTTCTGCATCACACAAAGTTTCCCTGAACTCAGAGGGCTTCAGGATGAAAAAATCCATGCACTTCTATCAAATGGATTTAGCAGCTTCCCAGAACTACAGATTAAGGCTATATATTTTTAAGTGTTCTGAGACCAGTGATGTAGTTTTCTTTATGTGAGCACTGTACACAGCACAGTAACTTTTTTATTAGATCTCTATGTAATACTGAAATACTCAAATTTATATTGCACTGGGTAACATTTCATATTATGCTATGAATGCTTAGCATGCATAATGGACATCTAAAGGGCTTGATGTAATCTTAACATCTTCCTGTAAAACAAAGCAAAACAAAAAGAAAACACACAGAAAAACAAATTTTGACCAACTGCATGCTCCGTCCAGGAAAACAGTTTAACATCTGCTTTATGCCTTCTCTGGGGAGTCCTTCCATGCTTAAAATTAAGCAGCCTCTTAAATGCTTTACTGGATTAGCTCCCTAGAGCAAAAACACAAAATTCTACAGTTTGTCACAATATTTCTGATTTAATAAGTCCCTGTGCTTTTGTCAATTGGCATCTGAACATTAATGTTTTCTAAGTAGAGTTGTTGCTTGAATGAATATGGGTAATAAAAATCTGTAGTGTTGCACAAAGGTGATTGATTCCGTCCTTTCATTTGCCAAGATAAATTTTCTGAACCCAATTAATAGTGCAAGTTAATTGTTAAGTAGCAGCTGTTACAGTATTCTTGAACAGTTTCTGAACACCGTGTTAGAAGGAATTATAATTCCAAGGTCTTGAAATACTATGCATATCTTTACATTCTCTCTCCCTCTTTTTTCTTCTGTGGTCATTATTTTAATGAACAGGTTTAGCTAACACCTCACAGGGAAGGTAGGCATTAACAGACCAAATTACTATAATATCCATAGCTAATCAAGAGCTATGAAGTGGCTCAGCAGGGAGTCTAACTCACAGCCTAGAACTGATCTCTGCAGAATTTGTATGTGGAAATGAAATTATCAAATACCTGATGAACACAGCTTAAGGCATTGAGAACACTTGCATGCTTTCTCTACTATCTCCCAATCTTCAAATCCTCTAAACTGAGACATTGGTCCAGCATAGGACTAAAAAGTCCAAAACAATAAAACACTGATACTGTGGATACTAATCCACAGATAGAGAATAGGGTCTTTCTCCTCATTGTTTGCACTCTTTCAATTACTACAAGCACAGTAATATATAGTTACTATATTGTTACATTCTCTAAACAGTAACTGGTAAAAGAAATATGTTGTAGGGTTTGATCAGCTTTCGGTATGGATATTTATATTTCCTTCCTCTGATATGTGTGGCATAAAAAATAACTCACAAATTTTACTGTTTGAGCCAGAATGAAGACATGGGACTAAAAGGACAGTTTAAATATATGCTCTTCATTAACTAAGTAAATGTAATTCATTTAAACCAAGTCCCAGTGAGCTTAATATTTGCATAAAGAAAGATTTGGCTAAGAACTTCAAAATCTCACCTTCCTTCATTTTCTTTTTCTTTATTTTTTATATTTTTTCTCCCCCATGTGCCAACGCCACCATGTAAGTTTACTGATATAAGGGGGGAAAAACAAATTTGTCACTTCTAAGTCATGTAAATATAGTAAAGATCACAGGCAAAAAATGTGTTTCATTTTCATTTTACATCTGAACTACATGTTTAGGATAAAAATTGGAAACAATTTTAGCTGCAGGAAAAGTTTTCCGAACACTTAAAGAGATGAGATAATGTTACAGGACAGTGAATTTTAAGGAAGAAAAAAAAAAGGATTTCTTCAAGGTTGAGTTTTCCCTTAAGCTAAAAGCAGTACATTTGTTTTGAGGGCTGCAATGCAGACTGTGTCATGTTCCTTAAGAAGTGAGAAGAAAGAAAATGAGTTTTCCGTGTTGTTAGCAGATGACAAGAAAACAAACTATATGATGAGTAAATGCATATTTGGGGTAAATCAATGTTAGCTTGGATGAAAGTGTAATTTTAAGCAAAGAAATCATTGCATTTAATTCAAGATAAAAAGCAGAAACTTTGGCAGCAGTTTCATCAGGGAGACATTCTGGCACAAATATCCCACTACATTCAACATTTTGGTCAGTCCTATTGCCCTGAGCTGTCTGGTCAGACCTAACAGCTCCATTTTTGGGCTGAGCTTCCCAAAAGTAACAAGTTCCCAAAGCTTTAACTGGTAGTTGTCTTCTTTGACACATCAAGAAAATACGTAGGCTGACACTGATTTTTCACTCAATAAAGAGTCAAGGCACACAGGCCTCTATTAACAGCTATCTATGCAAAAAAAGATCTTCCAGACGTAATGAAAGGACAAAGGGTTATCACTAAGATGCTGATCCTTTTACTTTGATAGGAAAAATTGGAAAATCAGAAAAGAAACCAAATTATTTCACCTCAGCTCCAGTTATCAGAGTACTTATTTCCTAGGAAATAAATAACCCTCTATTTAGGAAGTGTATCTTACATGAATTGTTTATATTATTGCTGGGTTCTGAATTAATTATTTTGCAGCACAACTGTATGTGTGTGCGTGTATATATATATAAATATATATATATATATATATGCACATAGTTCTAAAAGAAGGAAGGTGATGTTTATTTTCTATCTTATGAATACATCATTGCAGAATTAGGCCACAGGAAATTATGCCTAAATAAACAATTATTTTCTTTCCCTAGGCCAAAATACTTTTGACATTCAACATGTTCTACAGAACTTGTCCATCCAGTCCTACTGGCTTCTACAATAATTTCAGAGGATGGCTCATGGTACCAAGTAACAGAAGCAGAAAGAAACTTCCTCCAAGAAATCAGTTTTTCTACCTACCTTCTAAAGCCATAAACACATCAAAGCCAAGCCCTTATTGACCAGCTTTATTTGTTTAGTACTAACACACAAATTTTAAACACAGGTTATTTCACCAGTTTTCTTCCAACATACAAGAGTTTTCAATGACTCATCATCCTTTCTTAGGAAAAATAAACACAACATCTAACAATGCAGAATGAAAAAATTTCTACAAAAATGTTTATTTTATTTTAATTTTGTTTGCTTCTTTTTAAAGCAAATCACTCAGTCTTCGTCTTATCTTCCTGAATTGCATAAAATGCAACACAATCAATGAGTTATTTGAACAGGTCATCATAGCAAGATTGAAATGACCAGCTCTCTCCATTCACTCAGGAATATTTCATCTTACCCTCCTGGGAGGAACCTGTATCAGACTTTTTGTCACATGGTACCATCAAAAAGTATGTGCTTAAGTCAAGATTGATAATTATATAATCCAACATCAGTTTACAAAAATAAATCACACTATAAATTCATCTCAGTCAGCTACCAGATCTCAGTAGATTTTGAAGCAGCATGTTTGAAACTGAAACTTGAGTAAAAGACCTGAATATATACATAGATATAGGCATATAATACATACATCAAAAAAAAAGAGATCATGATCTGGAGGTTGTTTGTTTTTCCAACATAGCACCTGAAACAGCAAGTACAGATGCACAAGAAATAGACATAAATAGATATGTAAGAAGGTTAAAATAGGTTTATTTCTAATTAATTATTTATTATAAATCAAATGTGATTGACTGTAAAGTTTTTCTTCAATGAACAGGGTTTATTTATTCATTTTTATTAAAACTGCCTCTTTTCTCAGCAACTTGTAAGGATTACTATCTCTTTCTGCAACAATCTGACAAAATGTCATGAAAAATTATGGAAAATGTTATCCTGACTTCAAAGACGTTAAACATAAACAAAAAATAAAAGAGGGCAAGAAATGATCTATACATATGAATACAACTACAGTTATTTAACAGGTCTGCACTTCTATAAATATTTCGTTAGTGCAATTTCTACTGAAGTCTGTCAAATTTCACTGAGCTTTAACAGTTTGGTTTATTAGGGGTGTGTGTCGTTGGTTAGATTTTATTCACTCTCTGGGAATTTTTAAGGGAATCAATTGAGAGTTTAAAAAAAAAAGGATTATTTTTAAAGCACAAATAATCTATAGTTAATACCCACTAAGCATCAAAACAAGATTCAGAATCCAGATTTTTAACAGGGAATAGGCTCTGAACTGAACAGCTTTGGAAAATTCAACAAGTGTCAGAATAAAACAAGAAAAGTTCTTTTTGTGTTTAGAGTGCTGTCCAATTTCATTATCGATAGAATACGCATGGCTATTCTTGATAACATGAAAGAGATAAATTATTGCTGAAAAGAGTGGATTACCTTCTGGTACATGCACAAGAAGCAAAATTTTCTGAAACTGTACTGGGAACTGAACACTATGCCATGTAGTCTGAGGCTACAGTACAAGTTTTGACTGCAAGAGTTCACTCCAGATTATCAGGTGGCTTAAAGGAAAGGACGAATTCTTGAAGAAAGTGTCTAATTCAAACTTCAAACCATTGATTTGTTTTAGGATAGAACAATAAACAGCAACTATTGCAAACTGGGCTGTCGAGAAACCATTAAGGAGAATTTTGCCATAGGAATTATAACATAATTTTAGTCTTAATGACAAATTATTAAATATACATAACACATGTTCCTGATAGGTTTCATATGATGACACTTTGAAGAAAAATGCATTCTTGCATTTTGCATCTTTGAAGAAAATGCATTTGTCAATATTTTCAGCCCAAACAGATTCTTGAACTGCATGAAGTCTAACAACTGATGAAACCTATGCCAAACCCGGGTTGCTGAAACTTTTAAAGCCACAACTTTTTGATAGAAACTTCAATTTTAGTTTAAAAAAAAAAATCGTACCAACACATTTCAGACAGTGTAATTTCTCCTGTTGGTAAGAGTGGACAAAAAGAGGAGATAAAGGAAGTTAGAACCACTTTTTATACCACTTTTTCTTTGTTCATAGTGGTGGAGATTATGATAAGAAAAAGTTCTAGTTTTATATAAACTAGAGAGATATTCGTGTAATTTCACACAGAAGGAAATTTTACTCAGATGTTCAAAGACATTACAAAATCATTCAAAATTATTTAAATCTCCTTGAGTTTTCTTCTCACAATTCCCTTTTTTCTCCCAGCCAATCAGCTCAAGTTCTAACAAAACATGGAGAAACCCTCCCTGACTATAGAAAACTGAGACCAGGTGGTGTTTCAAGTGAAACTGGAGATCAGTTTGCAAATTCCTCTAATTGCACATTAGCGCTTCTGAAATGACACAGCAGGGAGCTAAGTACAAACCTCACAGAAACACTATTTTTTCCCCTCAGATAACCCAACTGTGCTATGCCCTGTGGGGGACCCAGTCACCCTATTTAATTCAGTTTCTTGTCATGTCCCATGGAAGAAAAACTTCAAAAACTCTCTTCTTGTTTTAAGGTAAGACTAACTAGCTTTAAATATACTTGACTTCTAGAAAGTTGTGTTTTCCTTGAATTACATCTTCAACCCTTCCTCCAATGACTCCAAAACCCCTCAGATATATGCCTGACTTTTCAGAGCATAGTCCCAACTACAACATGTTTGGAGGTATTCTTCTATAGGAATGTAAAGCAAGTAAAAGTGCCACAGTACACCAATGCAATGACCAGTAAAGCCTCAAGGGGACATTTGTGATGAATATGGTTTCAAATAAGGTCATGTTTGAATGGGTATGGCTGGAAGGACAGTCTGTTTAGAGTCTCAGTGTAAATGAGGTGTTGCTGCAGTGCCAGCTCACGGATATATCCCACTGATTGAATTTTTACCCCATAGCCTGAAGGATGCTTCTTTAAAGATTGGGAGTCTGTTCTGACTGAAGTGTAAAACGTTTAAAATATATTTGGATGTGACACAAGAAGCAGCAGGGACTACATACATTCCATGGACATACCTTTCTCTAAATAAAAAAGGATAAAGCAATAAGAAAAACTTAGAAGTATACACAAGCAATCCAACAATTGTTGTAGAAAGAATACTTCTCAAGGTTAGTCAGAGCAATGGTCTGACAAAGAAAATCTCTGTCACTAAAATAAGGGGAAAGTCTGCTCATTGCCAGACTGTGGCTGGTATTTTAAAGGGTAAAGCAATAAACAGCACACAAAGTGACAGGGTCAGAGGACCATGAAGTCATATTTATGTGTTTAGGTTTATTAGCCTTGAAGACTCTGCGGCAAGGTAATTTGGCTTTAACTTTCTTGTGAGCAACACCAGTCTGGCTCAGTTTTCAAAATTACCCCTGAGAAACTGTGTGCACATGATTAGTGAGCACACAAAACCTGGAATAAAAGTAGGTGCAAGCATATGTCATGCATATGTCATCTCTGCTTCTCAGAAACACCTGCCTTCATTTGACAGATATAATTTTCCTGCTTTGTCCTTATATAAGACACTTCTGCATCTTTCCTTCTCTCACTACTGGCCGAGCTGTGCTGGCTGGTGTAGGTAAGACTGAAGCCACACTGTGAACCTGATCAGTGAGTGACTGCCAGTCATACAAGGGTTATGTACTCTTGTATGAGCTAAAAATTTTTTTAAAGCCACAAAAAATCTTGAGGAAAAGCAGGTCTTAGTGCCTTATTGGTCAAGAACAGCTACAACGTCGACAAGATCTCCAAACTGCATTGCATAAGGACCCACAAAAGGTTTAAACAGATACCTAAAAGCTGCAAGTCATACCTGGGAAACAATTTTTACGCTTTTCCACATGAAATATTTTTTCCTTTAAAGTACACAGAGTCATATGGTGTGAATGCATGTAACAAACATAAGATGAAAAATACTAATAGGAATAATTTGCATTGCAAAAGTGGCCAATAATGTGGGTATTTTCTTTTTTCTACAAATCTTCCCTGGCAAAAACATACAGAAATGGCTAAGTGCCTTTTCTTGTCAGGTAAGAGTCTGGGTGGCTTAAGCCATTTTTATGCTGTGCACTGTGACACCTTGCCTTTTGTTCTATTTGTGGTAGAGTGACCCTGATATGAAACAGCTACTCAACCATTAATGTTATTTAAGAAATACAATGGCTCATACACATCTAATTAAGTTTAGAATTAAGAAAATGACCATTTGAGTAGGAGAGACAAAAAGACTTTACTGTCCTCTGAACCTGATAACTGCCTTAAGTAGTACTTTATGGCTTACAGCTGTAGACTCAGGAAATACACTGGCCACCTTTTACACTAAAGGTCAAAAGGATTTAGTACCTTATGCCCTTAATATTCCTTTCAAAATTACTACAAACTTCCAACCTTCTGGCTGTCAGCCCAAACATATCAATTTGCCTCTGTCCATTTTATTCTGCTAATTGTAGCTAACAGCTTGCACATGACATTAGTCCTCTTCTTCAACTCTGATAAATATGAAACATAACTTGAACCAGACATTTCCCTTCTTGTCTCACCAAAAGGCCAGTGAGGGACACAGAAGAGATGCTTGCCAGCCAAAGATGATTCTCTCCTGATCTTCATCCAGACAATATTTTGCCAGTGATTTTCCCAAATGCATGCCAGTTCCAAGAAGCACCACTGCAAGGTTTCACTGAATTAAATATATAAATGGTTTATTTCAAAAGCATAAAACCCAAACAATGGATAGGACATAGCTGGGTGTATTGCAGCCTCCCTCTGCACTTTTCCTCACAGGAGGGCATGCCATGCTGCAGAGAAGGTAACAGCAGGTCCTCCTCAGAGACTACCTCTAACACAGCCCTTGACATTCAAAAATTCTATATTCACTAAAAGTATACTGCATATCATTTTCCAATTCGTCTGGTGGATACTGGTGTCCCTCTCTCCACACCTCTCTGTCACTGTACTATGGTCATGTCAATGGCTGAGACACCTTGTCAGATCAAAGATGTTATTACTCACTTAGATGTTAAACACTTTGTTATCATTTTTCCCTGGAAGCAGTTTTGTCAATGTCCGCAAAATGCTTTGAGCAAGTTATTCCCCCTATCCTGTAAATCCCTCCTATGGAAGATGACTTGCCTGAGCCAGTGCAGGACTACAGTGAGGCCTGCAGATAGGAGACAGGCTTCCCAGAATGAACATGAGCAGAACCTGAGGAATTGCAGCAGATGGGTGTGGTTCAATGCAAACAGCACATTGGATGAAAATGAGCACACTGGAAGCAGCCTGTTCTAAAACAGTTTTCGTCAAACCGTTTTTGGGGTTTCTTACATTTTGTTTGCTTTGTTTAAGCTTTGCTTGGGGACTGATGTCCCTTTTGTATTAAAACAATTAGCAGTTTTATGCTAATTTATTTGACCACCATTTCACTGTGGTATTCATCCAATGCATTCATCTTTTTCTCATTACAGATATTAATTTAACCTGTGTGTGGAACCCAGTCTGTGCATGAAATCTTTAATCACCCTTGTAACTCCTCAGAAAACATACAGATATTTACAATTCACCTTTTGTTACAGTTATGAATAGAACAACCTTCCTCTCAGTCACTTCTTTCCGTGTTGCTTGACCAAATCTAAGAGCAAACACAAAACTGCATTTGGCTCTGCAAAGTTGCAAATGATACTAATGGTATAAGGAGCAATTTCACCACTTCTGGATATTTCAGGGCTGATATTGCCTGACCCAAGAGTGGATTTACATGACTACGAAGATGCCCTTTAGTTTTGCTGGCCTGTACCTGGCACAGAATTCCCAGCAATTCTTGAATTCTCCATATTGATATCAGAGTTCTTTTGTCAGAGAGTTATCCTTTAGAACATTTTTGTGCTAGCACAGTGATGCAAAGGAACTTTATAGAAAGCCTGAACTGTAGCTCAAATATTAATGAGTAGGTGCAAATTTGGCACCTACAATTTCTTGGGGTTTGTTGTTGGGGTTTTTTTGACATTCTGAAGAGCATTCAGGAAAGATATTTCATATGCATTTTTCCAGGTTACTTGCCTTTCTCCAGTATCCAGTGCCTTGGATTTTTGTGCCACTTTTAGTGGGCTTTATCATCATCTCAATTACATGTGCAACATTGTAATTATTATTAGATGAATCTCCCCTTTACTTTTACCTCACTAGATGAGGAATTTTGCACCAGAGGTAAACCTGGGCCATCCTAAACTGAAGAAGCTGGAAATGGAAAGCCTCATTTGCTAAGAGGATTAAAATTATGCCTCATGCACAATAAACCAGAACACAGCCATACAATCTGATTAACAGATTTTTATTTATCCTGTAGCCTTCACTGATTTTTTTCTCATTTGTATTCACTAATAACATGACTGTGATTTTCTGCTAATGAATTAGACTTCCGCTGTATAGTAAGTATTAAGAATCTCTTCAGTTTATTCCACTGGATACATTGTTTGCTTGAAAAAAGCCCTTTACAAGTGAATGAATATTAGCCCTAAGCCTATACTTATGAATGAAGGCTTATTTGTGATACCATATTGTAGTCCAGACAGACCCTTTGATATCATTACTGAACATTTTTCAGTGTGAAGCAAAGATGCAATGTTGTCTAACACTAACTATTATGTTAGGGTAGGGGAAAAAAATCCCATCTAATTTTGATTAGGACTCTTAGATCATTATGGCAAGATTTTTCCTTAAGGAAAACAGACTTCATTAAAATGCACATGTACTTTTTCACCTCACATACATTTCAGATTAACCTCTTTCTAAAATAATACCACATACAACAAGTTGGCTCATTTGTGATACAAGAATTTTGCTGCACCCTGACAATTTATTGTCCACTGGCAAAAAAGAAATAAATCTTTAATTAACTATTTTAATCTCATTTGCCCGAGCCCCAGCTAAAAACTATCATTTTTTTCATTTTTACCAAGAAAGTGGGTGCAAGACCCATGTCCTCAGTAGGTGTTAGATGCTTTACTATATGAAAAGTTGATTTTGGCCATAGGGTGGACTGGCCCCATCTTCTGTAGCCATATATTGCAGATGGGTTTCTCAATGAAAAAAAAAAACCACACAACCCAAAAAAAAAAAAAAAAAAAAAAAAAAAAAAAACAAAAAAAACCAAATAACTCTACCATGGAAGTTTAAGATGAAATTTTTGACCAACAAAAAACTTACTGTGTTTCCACATCCACAATCATACCTATATTTTAGAGAAGCAAGGGATAAAAGGTTGTAAAACAAAAACTACACCAACAACTTAAGCAAGGAACACCTGCTAAATATCTCACAATTCCTTAAACTGGTTTCTTCAGCAGCCAGTAGCAGTTATAGGACTGAATTTTATAACTCTCAAGTGAAAGGTTAGGGAGAAAAGCAACAATGCTACTTCGAACTCACTTGCCCTTGCTAGAGAGTGTGTCCTCCTCAGCCAGGGCAAGGTCACCAGGCACAACTTCTGTGGATCATCAATTGCCTGCTCTTATTAGTGTGCTTTGAATCATTGAATTTTTCACACATCACAAGCAGTAGGGCCTTTTCTGGTAGAATTTTCTCCTATGAGCTCAGAAAAGGCCTCTATTCACCTCCTTTGTTAGAAGTATGAGACACTTTGCAGGTCAGCATTGTCAAGAGTGTTCTTTTATTTAGAGGGAAGACTTCTCAGTCATTTTCTGGTTCTGTTACTGAGATGTGCTATCTTTATTATACAGTGTATTTTGAATTTCAGTTTGATTTCAGTCCTTTTTTTCTTCTGTTAAGGATGAAAATCTTTTTTGTTTGTTTGTTTGTTTTTCATTTTGTTTTTGCCTTTGTTTTGTTTTGGCCCAATATACAGTCTCTTTATGGCTAAACTTCTGCCAAATCTGCAATACAAACTGGAAACTAACATCTGGAGTATGACATCCCTTTGTAAAGACTTGTGTTCAGCAAAGCACAGAGGCCTCATGAAATTAACATCCCCAAATCCCACTTCTAAGCGTTTAGGGAGTGGCAATGAAATCAGTAAGACAGGTAAGATACATATATAAACCCCTCCTGAGCTATAGCTGTTCTCAGGGAACACAAACAGCCAATGCCCACACAAAGGTCGGGGTGCACCTGGCAGATTTTCCTACACATCTCCCACAAGATTTATACAATTATAATGGCTAAAGTTGCAACTCAGTATCTGCTCTTGGCAGCATGTCATTAGACAATGTAAACGGAACCGTGAAGCTGTAAAACAAGTCCAGTACTCAAGAATTTTAATCCACTATACACTCAACAGCCAAAGAAACTGGACTGACACATTACTAGCAGAGATCTTTCCATCGTCTACTCTTAGTCCTCAGTGACTTCTTTACAATAAAAAATTGATAGCATTTTTTTAACAGTCAATAAAAAGGGAGTTTGTTGTCCCTCATAGAAATGTACCCCAGAGAACAAATCTTTTATCCTATTATTTACTATTTCTATATACACTGAAACAATTTAAAGTTAGAAAGATTTCTAATGTGGCTGAGGCTAGAATACAGAGGTGAAAGCCTTTCCATCACTTGGAAAGGGTTCTGAAATATCAGCCAACCAGCACCTACTCACTCAAATGCACTGCAGTCCTGATGGATGGATAGCTTAATGCTGCTATGGTACCCTGCTGATCAATTTATCACATCAGTTATTTCTCCACCATGATCCCCTCAAGGAAAAGAAGGGAGTAGGGAGAATAGAGCCAGGGACATAAAAAGAAGTAAAACAAAAATAGTCTCCATCAGGCTAGTAGCAATTTCCCCATGCCACCAGCATCTGACAGGGCCTTTGTACGATATAATGATGGAACCTGCAGTAAGTGGTGTGTCATCTTATAGATCCTATAGTTAAAACTGCAGGGCAGGAGGTGCCAGAATGACAGCTGACAAGAAAAACTTATAAACTAAATTTCATTTATATGAGATTTTTGACTAAAAGAGGCAAAATAAGTTGCTTCACCTAGTAGTAGCATGCCATTATCTTTTGTTGTTGTTTAAACAATTTTCTTTTTATGCGCACAGATCTCCTGGTAAAGTTAGAGAGGCTATTGATGTGTGGGTTTTAATCTCTTGCTATATCGTACACTTAAAACTTCCAGTACTGATCATTAGTAAATACAAGAAGATAAAGACAGTAAGCTCTACCTTCAAAGAAGAAAGCTTTTGTTACCCTGTTAGTTTTTGCTGAAAGTACCAATAATGAAATTTGGAGTTAAAAAGGCCTTGAAACTTGTTTAATGTATAAAGAAAGAACATTTTAAAAAAGCCTGGCTATCTTTTTCACATAACACTATGACTAACTTTGCAGAGTGAAATATTTAAACCAGCGGTCACTTGAACAGAAGGAATACATTAATCGTAATGTAAATTCCAAGAGCTGAGTTTGAGTTGGGGCAGTTTAGCTCAATATGACAAAGTATTCCAGAGAACTTACATGACATCTTCAGTTACTGGTAAATGAACTGATTTTGAGTCAATGTTAAGCTTCTACATTTGAAAGACTCACATGTAGAAGTACAGATTAGGCCACTCTGGACAGGGTAAGAAAGGAAGTCTGAATAATATCCTTTACTTTTCCAAATGGGAAGTGGGAAACAAGTCTGATAAGAGATTTAGCTCAACGTAGTGTATATTCAGTGCAGGTGCTTGGAAGCAAGAACGATAATTTCCAGGAGAATGAGTTCAGATATCAAAAGGAAAGCAATCAAGTCTTGGATGATAGAATGGCGGGTTTTTTCTGTCCCTTCTTTAGCTACCAAAAAACTTCAATAAAAAAAAATATCTACACTATTCCATTTTGTGAATTTTACAGAAGTAGTAGGTCTAGATTTCACATTACATTTTTCATTAAAGTGTTATTGAAATAGTTATTTCTCTTCTGTTTACAGTGACTGAAAGCCAGGGACTTTGTCAAATGAAGTATTTGAAATATGCTTTTAATCATATTTAATACTTGCGCAGGGAAAATTTTTTCCCTTCCTCCCCAAATCAAGAAAGAAATAAAGAAAAACATTAAAATAAACCCATCTACGAATACTTTGATAGGACTTTTGCTGTCTGATGCTGGAAGAGTATTATTAGGAAATGTATTTGTCCCATATTTTTGTTGCTTCTTAGACATCTGATACAGGCCTCAGTTGGAGACAGGATACAGATTTAAATTAATCTGCCATCTTACATCTTGATGAGGAGGGTGGTGCATCACTGGTCATAGAGAGAAGCTATACTTTATGTAACACTGGAGGTTTTCAAGAGAGTCACAGAAAGCCATAGCTGAATTGATCTTCACAATTACTCCACTTCAAGCAAGATTCTGGACTACAGACCTCCAGACGTACCTTCTAACCAACATTTCTGCACAGAATTCCATTAATATCTTTATCCTACATTATAGTCTTATAAAATACTTCTAAATTTTAAATAAATTGAATATAGACATGTTAAATTTGTGCCTTTATATTTTTTAATTTCTATAAATTGTTTATGTTTAATTTAAAACTAAATAGAATAAAATATCCTTAAAAAAAAAATTAGAAACTATCAAGTAAAGTAGACTTTCATTTCCATTATTTTCAAGCAAGATAAAACACATACTTCCTAATCATTCATTCACACATAAATTAAAAACACATCTACACAGAGGTGAGGACAAATACGTTTTAAAACACCCAATGGCTTTCAAAACTCACAAAATGAACTGCTAAAGCATTATTTGAATCTATTATTTGAATTCACCATTAAAAATATGTGAGGAGAAATTAAGGTTTCTGCTAATTGGTGGGCTGGGGAAGATGGATTCAATGTGTCATGAAACCTCTGCTAACCTGTATGTGGTACCTAACAGCACAGATAACCAGAGTGTTTTCCACTGGAAAAGGTGGCAAGTAGAGAAAACAGCTTTTAGAAGACTGCAAATGCCTGTCTGCAGCAGGCAATGCAGGTAACAGTACGTGCACCCTGCTTACAGTCAGATAAAGTGAGTCATTCAGCTGCACTGCCGTAAGGGTCCTGAAATCAGAGTGCAAGAACAGAGAAAGACCCCACCGTGGGAACCAGATGAGTAACTATTTAGCAAACTGCTTTGGACTGCAACAAAAAGAGGTTCCTACCGCAGGTGCTATACTTCAGTGGAACAGGAGAGCTCATAGACGTGAAACTAGAGCGGTTGTCACTGATTCGCTGCCTGGTAGTAAAGAAGAGAGAAATAATTTCTGTGGGCTTTTAGAATACGCTCTTTGCTTTCTTGTTACAAGATGCTTATAAACATCAAAATATTTCTTTTCCTGCTTCATGGGAGGGAGAAAACCTTAAAAAAGCCTCAACATCCTGCATCCAGATGTACTGCTTTTTTAACTAGAGGTGTCTTAACTGAGCATCTGTATTGAATACTACACGTAATGGAGTTCTTACTAGGACAAAGACTTTTTCTGAGGGTATTTGTTGTCATTTTCTCAGAACACTCTCTTTGTTTACTGCCTTACATTGAACATGGTTTTAGGAGTTATTTTCTTAGAGATCATGAAAGAATGGGGTTTGGTTGATTTCTTTTTTTGCTGCCTGAGCCCCTAACACAGGAAAAAAGATTATGAGATTTACTACAAGTATTTTTTTTTAGACAAGGACTTTCACAAAGACACAAATATGATATCCACAGCTCCTTTAGACACCTCACTTAAGTAATTGAATCTTTTGCTCTTCAAGAGCAGCCTATTACAAAGCAAATTGGTGCTTTGTTTCTCTTTTACAATATTTCTTCTCTGATATCCTGATCTTGCCAGTCAGTTAGGAGGAGCACGTTCTTCCATTTGCTTGAATAAACTACTGTAAAAAGTACTCAATGACCTACATGAACATAATGTTCAATTTACTCCCTAGGACTGAATGACAAAGGAAAGGTGACTTTTAATGATTCTGAAAGCATTGAATGAGATCAATAAACCATCAAAGATTTGATCCCAGGAGACCTCTTAGCAGCTCTCTTTGCTCATAGTTTCCTTTCAGAGAAGATTGTATGTGAAAATGAAGTTCTCTGTCTGTTAATGGATTTTTAGGCTCTTTTGTATGCATTAAGTAAAGTATAATTAGCACCTGCATTCTTCAAGCTTTCAAGAATATTACTTGTGTCTGTCTGCTATTTTTTTTGTTTTGATGAAAGTTGCAACCCTTCATCCTCAACAGCTTTGTTATAAAAATACTTTCTGCAGGAAAACAATGTCGTAATTATTTGATTTAGCAAGAAAATAATTTTTTCACAGAAAAGTCTTGTTTTTAAGTTTATTTTGAACAAATAGATTAAAAGTTAAATATAAAAGATAAATATAGACTCTTCTAGTGTCTCATTCAGTCATTAGCAATCTGACAAAAAAAGGAATCTGACAAAAATGTAATTGTCCTATTTCTCAAGTTGAGACCTATACAGAATCCATATCTTGTAAATTATGTTATGTCCATCTATTTTAAAATATACATATGTATTTGTAAGACAAGTGAGAATGAAATGCATATGCACAGATAAGAAAGTATAGTAATTGCCAAAATGAAGGCAAAGAGAAATCCAACTAATCTGGCATGTTTTCTCTGACAGAGAGGGGCCTGATACATCAAAAAATAGTCACATATATAATTAAATTTTTCATTACAGGATTCACGTTTATTAAACTGCCCTTGTTAGAATTTGGTAGAACAAGGTTTTTGGTGTGTTAGATTAAGTTAATGGACACATTTTGACAATACAGTCTTGTCTCCCTCTTCTTTAAAGAAACTAAGAATTGAGTTGTGGAACACAGTTACGAAGCTGTAAGTTTAAGGACCAAATGGACCAGCTCTCTTTTCATAGGTTAGATTGACATTTAAAGCAGTTTGATGGAGTTTGGCTACCTGATTTAATGGGCAGATCTGAATTTCAAAGTATTTTCTGAATTCTATTTTTTTTTCATTATTTCTCACAGAACAATGAGCCCATCACTGGCTGTCTCTTCATTTCCTCAGCAGAAAAATAGAAATGACAAAGCAAAGCAAAGATATCTCCTTAATTTGATCAATTCAGAGCACATTGTTTGAGCCTGAGGCTGGCAGGCAGGAAGTGCACATATGTAAGTGAGAACAATAAAACCCATTTCCCTGTGCTCTTTAAGTATTATGCATGTATACAATACACACACAGGGGCTCAGAAATATTTTTTACTAAAGTAAAGACACTAAAAATCTTGCTCAGATAAATTGAATACTTGGCTATGTTATTAGAGAGCTTGTAATTTTACATGGAAATTTATAAGCAATTTCTTGTGTAGTTTCCCATGTTTCCTTAGAATAATCCCATTATACTGAAATGAAGCCACATTCCCAGAAGCACTGGTGACTTTTAGGCTAAACTAATGTACTTGGAACAAGGCCACAGAAGTCGTTTTAGCAGTACTTAGAATTACAACCAGTTACTGAAAGGTATGTTATTTTCACAATGAAGTAAAATCCCTGCTCTTTACTAAGCAATAGAGGGATTTTTCTTCTCCCACTCTTTTCACTAACCTTCTTATCCCTCCTACATTTTCCAAATCTAAAATGGCTTTTTGCAATGATCATTTGGCAGAAGAAATTCAAACTTAACATCTTCCACAAAATTTTCTCATTTTTTATTTGTTGTTAAATTTCCCATGAAAATATAATTTGAAAAATTGAAAATTGCTCCATTTTGTCTTTTATAGTAGCCATTATTTAAAAAAAAAAAAAAAAGTAATTCCCTGATTCTTGTAAACCAAATCAGTTGGACTAAACTGCACCTGACTTCAATATAGTCAGACAAATCCCAGTTTCATTCCCTATCCAATTGCAGTTCTGAATTCAGGTATGATGCTTTAACTCTTTAACTCCCTTGTTCCAAGTCAAAATCATCAAATGTAACTAATTTAATATGTGCAGCATCTGAATTATGGAAAGCCTGTAGGTCATTACAAAAGGATTTACATGATGACAAAACAGTTTAATAATTAAAATTTCTATTAATAAGAATCCAGCACTGAAATCTGAGTGCATACCTTCTCTCCCTGTTTTATCTTCCCTTCCCCTTCAGGCAGAGTCTTTATCACAGGAATATAATAAAAAGATGCTTAATCTGTACTTATACCCTGTAGGTTATGGACAGCAATTTTGTTTGGCATTGTGCCTCTGAACTATTCCCAAAAATGCAGCTGTAAAAAATCTGGGTTCTGGAAACCTAACAGGTTTAAAAACCAGTGGAATTGCCCAGAGAAGTTTAAATCTAAGCTCTTACCTAGGCTCCTTGTTAAAATCAGAAAGCTTCAGATAAACATGAAAGCAGGTATTCTCTGTTTATGATGGTAAATATCTGCGTACATAAGACTTGTCTGAACTGAATTAACAGTAATCACATTACTTGCTTAAATCAGAGAGGAATCCAGGTCTACTATTTACTAGCTCGCTTAGCTCTATGTCAATGTAGTTTTCCTGCCAAAATATTGACTAAAAATAAAATAAATAGAATTAGTATTGACTAAACAAATTGTATGTTCTGGCAATAAACACTTTTTTGTGTCTTGAAAAACTACTACTTCCTGTCAACCTAATTTTATTGAGGACGATAATATATACTGGGAAAATTAAATAAGTAAATAAAAGCAACTATACTTTTGTAGAAGAACAGACATAGATAACTGTATTATGAACCAATCCTTGTAAGGCAATAAAATAGCTGGCTTTTTTTTAAGCCACAAGGATGGAGTTTAAGAGTTTATTGATACATATCACATGCATATTATCTAATCTGTACCATTTTTGCAGTACATTTTCAATATCTCTTTAGACAGAAAAGGGACTGCATTACTGGCTGAGCACTGACCATAGCTCTATACACTTCAACTCATCAATATTCTGGCAAATGACTTTCTCTTCTCCAGAGCCCAAAAAACCAGGGTAAAGCTCAAAGCACAATAGCACTTCTACAGAATCCATAATCTCACTTACAGAAAAATCACACCTATCAATTCTCTATACCACTCTGAATAACCTTCAAAGTAGTTTTCATAACTTCTTCCTGATTTTCATCTCACCAAAAGAAGACCTTTAGATGTATTTATATATGAGACATGAGAAGTTATTCTCTTTCAGTAGGTAAGGAAAGCTTGAAAAAAATCAGTCGGGTTGAAATTAATAATGAGGACAAAACTAATATTAATCCCACGTGGTTAGTTAATTATTGTGTGTTTACATTTGCTCTGTCTATATTTTTTCTTTTCTTTTTTTCTTTTTTTCATTTTTTTTCTTTATCTGTCTCAGGGACTTACAAAACAAGCAGTGCTGGAAGATCAAATTCATGTGATTCCTTTTGACTCTGCTCAAGCTTAATCTTCCCTTTTTTTAAAAAAAAGAAAGAAAGAACAGTCCTTACTTTTTAATATTTAGAAGCGCAATTAATTTGTGTTGACTTGTTTCCTTTAAGTTTGTTAAATACAGAAAGATTGAGTATTATTTTCTAGAATTTTTGAAAACTTCTTTTTTTCCTGCTTATATTCCCTATGAAGGCTTAAGAAGATCATTCTATGCCTGGACTGTAACAAGAAAGAAAAGGCAGAAAAATACCACAAACGATTTACAAGTGATCAGGGACTACAACTTCTCAGAGATGCCTTCCAGCTCACAGCTGAGGAAAAGCAAAAACCAGCATGAACCTAGAAATAAAAATTTCACCTGTACATTTATTTTCCCTTAGTTAAAATAAAATAACCCCAGTTAATTACACATGGACTGGAAAAAAAGACTCTTCATAGAATACAGCTGTGAGATCTATTTACAGAACATGACAGGGGCTGCTATGATCCAACACCTTCATACATCATATAACTTCCCATGCTGCTGAACAACCAGAGGCAGCATCAGCAAACAAATTAGATGGAAACATTCTGACAAAACATTTTTGTCATTCTAAAAAGCTCCCAGAAAACAGCTTTATTTCTATGAAATACCCTTGGGTCATTGAAACTCCCCTGGAAAAAAAAAAATGCAGTCAGGAAACAACCTTTTTCTCTTAGCTTTGTTATGCATGTACCCTCCATACTTCCAGCTGCAAGGCTCACATGCCAGTGTTCCAAATCATTCCGACTACAGCAAAGTGCTCTCAGGAAATTTCTGTACCACAAAATAGGGCCATGGACCAACACCAAGCCTTAACCTCAGCTGTTTAACTGTGAGCTCACTTTCTGATGCTGTTTTTTGCTCCTCTGCTGCTTCTGCACCTCTTGCCTGAAGGGAACTAAATTAAAACTGAATGACACTGTTTGTGTACTCATCTCACTCTTACGTAGCAACACAGTCGTAACCTCTGTTCTCTAAAGTAGCCAATGCCTGGCTTATCACCCTATATCCATTCTTGTGACAACTACAAAAGTCAGCGAGAGATAAAAGGGATTTGATTAAGGCAAGACACAAAAAAACCAAACAAACAAACAAACCAACAAACAAACAACAAAAAAAAAAAAACACTACAAAACTCTTTTCAGAGTACTGAAAAGCTCTGCTGGAGACATCCTAATACCAAATGAAGTGGTCTTGGCCACAATCCTCTAACCATGAGGGCAAACTGATAACAGAAGCAGGTTTGACATGGCTGCTCTCTTTCCTCTCTGCTCTCACAGGATGGTCTCATTCCTACAGTCCTAGGGCACAGACTATGCCCTGAACCTCATCCAGACTTTGTGCCACCAGGTTTCACTCTTACAAAGTCACACTAGTTAAGCAAATGTAACACAGTTTCTGAGCAATAGAGTACCATCTTCTGCTACACGTGTCAGGTCTTCTTAATGTCCTTCCTCCATCAAAGAATTTAAGCATATGTTTAATGGTGTTAAAAAAAAAAGAGTATTTTAGTTCCTTAAAATAAAGAACAAAATCAAGCATCTGCTGAGCCACAGACTAAATCCCTAAGGACCTTGGCATTTGTCTGTACAGAAATCGCTCCCTTTCCTGCTGTCACAGCTGAGGCTACATCTGTCAGCGCTGATGGTCAGCTGCCTGCTGTTGGCAAAGGACATTCCTCAGCTGTGAGCCTCTGGCCAAACGACCATCAGAAGTGGAATGCGTTGGGCTACTATCATTGTAGGCAATCATAAGCTCAGCAAAATATTGTACACGTGTGAGTACACACATTGTAGGTATATACATATGGGATCTTGCTTGTTTGATGGATCTGTAGTCAGTATCAGATGTGCTTTTGTGAGTAAATACATTTTGCCTTCATGATGTCATATAAAATCCCTTCTTTCTAAGGCCAAACCTAGTGTCCACTTAAAACAATAGCAAATTATCTATCATTTAAATAAGTCTATTCTGTTTACTGTGCAGAGCTCTAGATTATTTTAATCACAGTTACTATAAGAAAATAAATTCTATATTTTATATCTTCTCTCATGTCTCACAAAATCACATTTTAGCAAATGTTGGGGTTTTTTTAATTGCTAATATAAATATTCAGTGAATTTTGAAAATGTAAAAAAAAAAAGTTAACCAATCATATTATTCTCAGTTAGTCCTCCTGATGATATTGCTATTTGCAGTGTATAGCAAAATCCATATTCATCCTAATCTTGCTGGCCAGCTGGTGGAATTGCTAAATACCATTATTTCATACAAGATGGAACACCAAATTATCCAAATATTCAGACAGCTTTGGCCTGGTGGAGCATAATTTGTCTTTTAGCAGTAAAAATCAAAACTATGTTAGCAACAAACATGCAAGTTGTTATTCATAAATTCTGCAAGTGACACTCTAGGGAAAAGGATGACCATTTGAAACAAATTCCTTACTGTAATTACAAACACAATATTTTTAGAGATTTCTATTAAACTACATTTACCAAAGTAATGGAGATCTAATAATTTCATTGTTTTACTTAGAGCATTCACTATTCTGGTCTTTGTGCAAATGACCCTGCATGGAAATCCTACCACTTGATCATATGACCATTTCCTGTATATGGGCAAAATACTTATAAATGGCTTTGTGCTACTCAGGCTTCTCAATTTCCTTCTTTCCCACCTTTGCTCTTCTCACTTTTGTTTTATCAGCATCATATTGCAATCTTCTGCCTTAAAAAGATTGCAGTTGCCTCTGGCATCAGTTAAATTGAGGATTTGTATGGATGATAGGAAAGCAGTTCTCCAGTTAGGGAAATAGGAACTCTCCCACACATATTTGGAATCTAGGGCTTAGGCAGCACCATGATAATGAAGTGTCATTCAAGCCTGAAAAACTGCATAGCAGTATTTTGTTGTCCTACATTAACCATGGCAGTTTTGGAACACACACAAACAAACACCAAAATATACACAGTCCCTCCCATGATGCCTTATGTTTGTAAGATAGGATATGTCATACACATTGAGTACACTTTTGCTGCTCTTATAAATTCCCCTGACCACTTCTGTGGACCATTGTCACAGGACACAATGTTAGCCAGATATCTGATTTGAATAGTTAAGGCTGTTCTTAGGCATTCTTATAGCTGGATAAAAGCAAAGATACAAAACTCCAGAGATAGTTTTTACAAATGTTACTTGAGAAGCGGTGTGCAAATGTGCAGTTGAATTTTTGTGAATGCTATTATTGTAATACAAGGCGGAAGATAATGAAGTCTCCATGAATAATTCTGTTGCTATCCAGTCCTAACAGAAATTCAGAAATGCTCTTTTTCTCTCATTGCAGAGGACTTAATAAATAAATTGTACACCACCAAGCCTTGACTGTTCTCTCAACTATTGCTGCTTTTGCTAACACAAAAGGAGTGTTCTTAATTGTCTTCAAGAAAACATGCAAGGCCTCTCAGGAATTTAGAAGAAATTAATTTAATTTGATAGTCTGGAGTCTATTCAAAAGTTTTGTAACTTTCTCCAGCTATATGAATTTCAAACAAAATACAAGCTCTCAGTCAGCTCGGAGTTTATCTGTTTCAGTTATGAAGGCTATTCTGCTCACTTAATATCAGGGCACTTCTGGAATGCAGAAGTATGAAAACTCTTTCCATCCCGGATTGATTGAAGGTGCAGCACCTACCCCTGACCTTCATGTAAGCATGGAAGAAGTCCCTGCTGTTCTTCAGTCTTATCATCTGCAGCAGGTGTCACAGGAAACAGAGTGAAAACTCCACATATAGTCAGGTAGTTGCTGACAGTTCTGGCAGTCAGGTTAAAGAAATCACTTGGAACTTCACCCACATTTAAGACAATGATTTAAAGTATTAAATTCCTTTAAAATAGAATTTCACTTAGGTTGCAGAGAAAATCATAAAATTCCCTTATATTCCTCCCCAGGTAGCTGTTTTGTTGTTTTTTTTTTACTTAGTGATACTGACAGCTCACATATCTTCACTAAGAGCTACAATGACTGGTGTGTGTCATTTACCCGTGCTACAAAAAAGGACATAAGCAACAAGATATTCTCTCTGTATTTGACTTTTTTTCTCCATGCAAGGACATCATAATTGAAAAGCAAAAGATAATTTTATTTCAGTGCAGTTCATTTCTTGTCTACCTGCAAAATACAAGCTCATGAGACTAGTTTGTCAGCACCCAAGAAGTCTGTGAGCTGAGAAAGGGGTGAGAGAGGTTCTCTGTGCTCCAGTGCTTGTCTGAGATACATACAAGCACAATCTGTAATACGGTTACGTCTTACTACTAATATAGTTTAATTTATAACCTGATAGAACATGATAGGTAAATATATTTTCCAATTAGGGAGGATGATGTTGATACAGAAAAACTCTAAATAAACACACTGAACCTCTAGAAAAGATAATACTTGTGTGCTATGTAATTACTTTAAATATCTGTGTAATCAAGTACATACTCATTCTTTTTAATGTTTTCTATTCTGCAGTCAAATCTATTGCTTTAAGATGATCTTTTAATATAGTAAAGAAAAAAAATGCCTTCCTTCTGTTTTCACCAAGAGATAAAATAACACACCATATTTATAGAAAGTGTTTTTCTGAAATATTAAAAAAATATGAAAGCTTGCAAAGATGTGTATCTACGTTCTGATTATATTTCTTACTATAAAAATCTTCTTACTTATTTCCACTAGCCAGGGCTTTGAAACATGATTGATCAATCCAGGTTCAGGGAAAAAAATAACCAGGTGTTTCTGTCATTTTAGGTGCTGTAGTAAAGGTTTTGATGAAGTAATCAAAATATTCAGATTGCAGGAAGGGAGTTCTACAATACACTACATCATTTTACACACCTCTCAGGCCTGACCCATGACCTTTCTGGTTGTTCAAGGCTTACGAATCCAGCCTGATATAAATTGCTTCCTTTAAAAAAGTTATCATCACACCAAGAACACTCAACAATAGGGAAAACATACAGTCAGGCCAAGGCAATTCTTTGGTGTCTCAAGAGGGAACTGCACTTCCACTGTTTGTAAGGGCAGGCTCTACACTCATGAGTGTTCTGAGGCACCAGCGCTAGAGAAGCATCTCTGAACCCAAGTGGAGTAAAGGTCCTCAGTATACTCCACCTTGCCATTTTCTGTTTGAAAACCAGAATGCTCTTCTGTTGAAGTGTTTTCCCAGGCTCATGGCAAAATAAGAAAAGCAGGTCTCAAAACAAGGAAAACAGGTAAGCACCACATCTGTGGGAATGAACCTCAGTCTTCCCACCCACTCTTCTGTATAGTCATAATATTTGTCAGGGACGTGAGACCCATGTCTCTGAGAGAACTTCACTCAGCCACCTGTGCCTTACAGGTTTATGCTTACTCCAGTGGAAGTTAAATGTTAACTGGAATACACAACACACAATACAGACTTGACTTTCTGTACAGACCAAGCCAAAGTCACGGGCCATCGGAATTGTATTCACATGCTGATATGACATGGAGAGTCTTTCATTCAAGACTTCTTGAAAAGTGAAGTGGGAACTGAATTCCCAATCAATTCAGCTTGACTGAGAGGACCATGGCTTAATTCTACATAACAAGAATGCTCAAGTCACCAGTCATTCTTGGTTAATTGCTGTATGAATCACCGGACTGACTAAAATACAGGACATTACTCCCTCTAGCCTGTGCTAGATCACCTTATTTGTGGTACAGTAAATGTGCATCACTACTGTCCACAGTGTGCCAGTGCTTTACAATATTACTTCAAAAATACTGTCATCTTCACATATATGTTGTAATATCTAACAGATTAATACTAGGAAATAGGCTGTAATTGGAGGAACAGCCAAAACTGGAATAAATTGCCTTAGACAGGTTAAGAGACCTTCATCGTCAGAGCCATAAAAGTAGATTAGACATATGTTTGTCACAAGTGGTTGCTCTTGCCTTGAGGAGGCTTCAGCAAGTCTTCTACAAGACTTTTTTTTAGGGTTCTAAAATACTCCTATACAACTCCCAAATGTATGAACATGAAAACAAAAACACAGGGTGCGAAAATGCCTAGCTTTCAGTCACAAACATACAAACAAGTCTGAGAGAAATAAGAGGATATTTTCTTTACTTCACAGGTGGAAGAGAAAATTCTATTTTATTAAACGGTTATACGTAACACACGTAATTTTTTCCTATTGAAAGTCTGAAATCATCCCCCAAAATTAAAATCTCCAATAATGTTTCTGATGTAAATAATGAAATTACGCATTTAGAAATTACACAGGATGTGACACAATTGTAATACCATCCAGTCAGGAACCACATATAATGGAACATGACTGATAACAATGTTGTCTGAAGTATAAATATGGGTTAGTAAGTTTTTGAATTCTGATATAAAAGCTGGGGTTTTTTTTCAGAATTAATTTTCTGTAAGAATATCCTGGTACAATGTATATAGAACTCAGCAGCCAGTTTAAATTCAGGGAAAAACTAAACACAAAATATATAATGCCAAAGTCATTAAATTATCCATACTGATTCAGTGGTTAAACATTGTACAGTTAGAAATACTGTCACTGTTCTCCAGACCTGCTGATCCAGCTTCAGGTAACAGATACAGATAATCCTTCAAATTTTCTAGCCTAAACCGCAATGACAAGGTTAATTAGTTAAACTTATTTCTTAGACTATGGCCTTAATCATCTGTCTTTTGGTTTCCAGGGTTTTTTTCCACATTTTTGGGTTTTTTGAAAAAAAAGCAAAAAGAACTGTGCTTTCAATACTCAGCTTATTTCTTTCTTTTAAAACAAGATAGAAAAATAATTGTTTTTATTCCAAGATGCATTCCAGAAGAAGCAGTATAATATTTCTCTAGTTAGACTTCTTTTGGTTATAATTGTCAGTTCTCAATTATCTCATCTCTTTACCATGGAGTCTGAAAAATCCTTAAACAAGCTGATTGTTAATTCAAGCTTCCCCATGTTACAAATCAAGGAGGAATGAAGAGAATCTCTTCATCTGAGTACATACTTAAGTGTAAATGCACAATTATGCCCATTTCATTTACATGCTTGCAAAACACACAAAAAAATATTTCCAACATCAGCACAAAAGTAAGATGAAAATTGGCTTAAAGAAGTATGAATCAGTCCCTCAAAACACAGTATTAATTCATACAATATACTGCACTTCATTAAGAGGGAAACTGTCTTTGTAAACACTGACCTAAATCAAAACAAAAAACATTTAGAATATAGATAAGAAATAACTAGTAAGAACACAGAATCTTATCTTAACAATTTTCACTGACACCTGTTAAGGGAGATGATGAAGATGATCCAGCTGGGGACTGGGTAATCGATACGGGAATTGAGCACTACATCTGGGATAAGAGTCCTCCTAGTAATACATGTTTCATCCCCAAGAAAAATATGGAACTGTTTGAACCCTGAAACACATGCTCTGAAAATGAGAAGTCTTCAGCTACTTCCTCAAACCAAATAATGACTTCTTTTGTACTTAAGGATCAAATCAAGGTTGCAGATAATAAAGCCTGCCTGTCAAACTCTATTGAAGTTTAAATAAGACTTTGTTTCAGATTACATCTACATAAAGTATCAAAGCTGTGAGGTCACAAGAAAAATAACAAAAGAAATCATGACAAGTGGAATTAAAAAGGCCCAGACAGTTTTATGACTGAATATGTGGAAACATAAAAGGTCCTACTATATAACCTTAAAGAACATGTTGCGTAGTTATTACTTCTGAAAAGCTTCTTGCTGTGCTACAAATAATTTCATTTTCCTTGTTCTTTGTCAAAATAAGCAGACTTGTTGCAGAAAAGACAGAATTCTTGCAGAAGAGCGTCCAGAGAGGATCTTGTTTTACTGGGGCTCATTAAATGGACTAGAAGTTTGACAGAGAAAAACATCCATCCTCTAGGCCCTTTCTAGTGAAAAGATTGAATAGAAATCAGCTACACCATTTTTATTCTCTTTCCTTCTATGCCCACTCAATCCTACTTCATGAGCAAAGTAGTTGAGAAATTCAGAATGTCTAGCAACTCTATCTACTAGTGTGGAATGTAGTTAACAACAGAAAGAGGGGGAAATAAGCTGTTTGTGATTGAGGCACATTGGAAATTACTAACTTATTTTTCTTTCTTCCATTTCTAATCTCTACTGTCAAAATATGACTCTTTCCCTGAATAAATATTTTAAAGCGAGCTTTGATAATCTTGAAACAGTTTGAGCTGGTATAAAGCACAGACTGGCAAGACACTATCAAGCTTCCAGTCTTCTCATCAGAAGGCATGAAAGAGATATGTGTGTTAGCCTTTTACTTATATTTTTCTTCTTTCCATGAGAATAGAAACAGTCACTTAATCTTTTAAATATTTTTAGAACACTCCTGTCCTGTATCTAAACCTAGAATGAGTTCATGTTCCTGAAATTTCTATACCCCCGCAAGTCCTCAAGTATGTATTCTACAGAATTGAACACGTCAGTACCCAGTTCAAAAACAGCACTGAAAGTGGTACAAAAATGAAGCATTCATTACTTGAAACAAGTTTAAGACCGATCAGGATTCTGTATGTAAGAGGGCTTCCATGCCAGGATCACTACTGCTGCGTTCTAACAAGTTCTGTGTTAAATGCAGAAACAGCCTTGGGAACAGGGACATGACATCCATCTTCTTCATTTCTTAACAGCTAGCCTGAGCTGCATTGCACTGGATGTCAAAAATAGCTTTTTGTTCCTTCCCCATGCAGAAATTCAACAGGTTTTTTTTTAAGAAAAACTGAGGCCAGGGCAAATAAAATCTCTGTGGATCTTTTTAGCCTCAGGGTGTCTCCATGACAGAAACTGGTTCACTCATAGCTAAAACCACTTCATTCATGCCTCCTGCTTGAGCAAAATGGTGGTGTTTTGGGATAAAAAGGGATACTTGCTCTGGGCAGGTGCCAAAATATCTGTGCGACTGGATCTAATTGGACAGTCTGATATTGATAGTCTGAGAAGAGATAATACAGAATTATCTACGGAGATAAAGCTTCACCTCCACTGTTTTAAGTGTTTCCTGGCTGATGGAACTGAGCTTCTCCAGCAAAGCAGTCTGTGATAAAGCTGGTGTTCCTGTTCCAAAGGATCTCTGTACTGTTGAAACAGATAGTCTGGTAACACTGACTTAACTTTTCCAAAAGAACATATATATAACTTCTTAAATTTCTGCAGAAACACATCTTCCTCCTAAAGGATATAACCTGAATTTCTATGAAACACAAATGTTCATCAACTCCCACTCCCACACCCTACTCAGGGCCCACTGGGAAATGAGATTGTGTATCACCTAAGGCCATCCCAGAGAGCAATGTTTTCAACAAATAACTAAGACCCATTTGTCTTTGCCAGGAAATATCTTTTAAATAAATCTCTGCTTGTCCCTGTTGACTGTCACTGTGCACAGCTGCAATTCGTATTTCCATGACATCCTATTCCATTATTGTTCTTGCCGCTCAATATAGTGCATGTTTTCTTTCACTCTCATCAAATACCTTTGTTGTCAATTTAAACCTAATTTCTTTTCCTTGGTTACAGTTTTTCTTACCAGTAGATTCCCTTTGCATTAGTATTAATATCTAAAGTATTAGCTGATGCTCTCTATGCTCTTTAAAAATCTGCATGAAAGGTATCTCTATTATAAGATAAGAATAGCAATAAAAACCAGAGACACAGATGATTTTTTTATGCTTGACTCAGTACAGGGCCATTCTTTAGGGATGGGCAAATCAAGTACAAATTTTAGTGCTACTCAGCCAGCTGAACATTGTTCGAATGACACTGCAGGCCCTGCTGCAGACTGCCCATCTGAGATACATGTGCAATGTCAGATTTCTGAGTGAGGAGAGAAGAGACTGGGATCTATATATAGCTTAACAATTAAACATTGGTGTAATATAGATTGATGTTTTAATTTTTGAGCAGTTTCCCAAGTTTTGGACTTTACAGGACTGTGCTCTATAGAACATCCCATCCAACACACACCATAAAATAAGTCCATGTACATTAGCAGCTAAGAAACCTCATAAACAAATTGGGGCTTCTGCAGAGACCAGGAACATCCAGCGGGTTTCTTTTTCTTGCATGAAAAAATAGAACTATTAAGACTAAATAGACAACAGCTGTATTCAATGTTTATTAAAAGGCAGATTTGCCCATCTCTGCCAGCCTTTCTGGTACCTTTCTGTAAAATGACAGCTCATTATCAGACTCTCTAAACACCACTAAGGACCAAGGCATGCAGTATTCTAAGAAATATTAAAGACGGTTCTAGGGTCTACCAGAAAAAAAGAAATTACATTCCTGTGGATGTTCTAACATGCAGGAGTCTCCAAACCCACACCCACATCCCCAAATGTATAATTTAGGTTGACTACAGACTTCCCAGAATGGTCCCTATCTGCTAAAGAGGGTAGCATCTGTGGGCTCAGAAAGTATTTGCAATGCAATAAGGAGATACTTGAATCTCTGCCCTGATGCACTGAAATTTTTACATGTTCTCCAGTGAATCATATCTTGACACTCCCTTCACTTTTCAATTATAATTGAAAGACCTAAGGGTCTGAGATTCTTCTCACAAGCATCAATACACTGACATAATTCCATTGGACCTAACACATATTTATACTAATGTCTTTTTACACCATTCAGCCTTAAATTAGATACCAGTATACAAGGGTATTAATCTGAATCAGGCACTGCAATCTTGACTAGAATTGCTCACATACACAAAAAGGAGAAAACTGAATCAGCAGCTGAGACTTGTTTTAAGTGCAGAGGTTGCCCTTTCTATAAAGAAAGGAGCTGTGAAGCTCTTTAGTCTGACTGAAAGCTGAAATATCTTTGTTTCTATGCTTTGCTGCTTTTATCACCATAAAACATAAAGCCAAGAGAAAAAGAAGGATGATTAAACACCCACTAGTGGAAATCTATAGATGCAAAGCATTTCTCACTTGGGCTCTTAGCTGTCAGGACTTTTGTTAGGCAAGGGTGGTTTGCAGCAGCATACACCTGTCAACAGTTACAGAAGTTACTTTAAAGAAGTTTATCTGCATCCATCTGGAGAAAATAACTCCTACTGACAGAAATGCACATACCCACAGTCAACAAAGATGATGGCAGTGAACAAGTCAGAAACCAAAATGATAGCCATAAAACTCTTTGTTTACATTTGCAGAAATATATGTTTTCTATAACAGCCTGAAGTTTGGAAGGCTGCAATGTCATATACCATCAGAGACAAGTGTGTACCTCTCTCTCTCAGGATTTCTCAAGGCACACACTGCATCAGTTATAGGAGAATAAAGAAACAAAGAAATACACCAAATGATAAAGGAGAATAAGCCAAAGTACAGTTAAATCAGGCTTTCTGAGTATCAAATCAAGGGAGAGGGTGTTTCTTAGGGAACACAGCAATGAAGTTGTAGTCAAGAACAATGAATCATTCTTTGTTCCCATGTTGATTGGGTCGCTTTGCTCAAATTACTGAACTTCCCCATTCTTCATTTAAATACAGCGTGCTGGTTTTGGCTGGGGTAGAGTTCATTTTCTTCACAGTATCTTGTATGGGGCTGTGTTTTGGAATTGGGCTGGAACTAGTGTTGATAATACAGAGGAGTTTCAGTTATTAACGAGCAGTGCTCACACAGAGTCAAAGCCTTTTCTCCTCCTCACACCACCTACCAGCAAAGAGGCTTGGGGGGCACAAGAAGCTGGGAGAAGACAGGTGCTGTGGGAAGAAGGAGGAAAGAGGGACGTTCAGTGTGATGGTGTTTGTCTCCCCAAGTCACTGTTACCTGTGATGGTGCCCAGCTGTCCTGGGGATGGCTGAACCCCTGCCTGCCCTGGGAAGTGGTGAATGAATTCCTTGGTCTGCTTTACTTGTGTGCATGGCTTTTGCTTTACCTATTAAACTGCCTTTATCTCAACCCAGGGGTTTTCTTCCTTTTACTTCTGTTTCTCTCTCCCATCCCACTGGGGGCAGTGAGCAAGTCACTGTGCGGGGCTCAGCTGATGACTGGGTTAGACCCCAAAACACAAACACAGACACAGACTAAAAAAAAAAAACAAACAAATAAAACAAAAAAAAAATCAGGTTCAGTTCATTGTTTGGTTGGTCTGAAATTCTCAGATAAAGCCTACAGAACATGACTGTTCTAAATGTCAACAGCTTGCACAGCCAAGGCAACCTGGAACTTCCAAGACAAAGAAGGGTGGTTGTAAAGCTTTGCCAGCCACTGAGGAAGACTGAATGCTGTAGAGAAAAAAAAAAAAAAATTGAATTATCTGCTACTGTAGAAAAGTAAAAATTGGTAATGTTGACCAGATGGTAAGAGAGTCTTAATATGGTAAAGGAGAAACTGCAGTTCACTTCTGGGATACAGATGAATGCACTTTTAATAACATGCTATTTTACAGGTAACTTCTTTCTTACCTCAGTTTCTGCATCTTAAATAGGGATAATGTGTCTAGCTGTATCAGGGAACAAGAGAAGACTTGGGAACAAGTCTTGAGAGTCACACTTCCTCTGAGCAAATATTTTTCTGCATAATGCTTCACTGTGCTTTCTTTTATGTGAAAAGACAATGTGTAACATTGTCATGGAAAACACACATTCAGACATATTTGCTACTGCTACATATGAATCACTCTTGGACTTGTACCTGTATGCTTGGGCTGCCTTAAAATAAAGTCTAATTTTTTTATAGCATGATCCTGTAAAGTAACAGGTTCCTTTGTGTTCCAAATCCAGAGTGGTTATTCTGGAGTAGGATGCCAATGTACTTTTCAATACTTTGTTTCTTCTGAGATCAGACCACACCTCAAATTAACGACTTCATTATTTCATAGATGTTAATTTGAACTTTGATATATTGCCATTTTCATTTACTTTCTTTTTCCACTATTTGGACTTTTAACACAGTCTGCACAAGTGTTCCCATCAAAGCAAATTTGGAATTAATCTTTCAAGCAGGAGCTCATGTCACAGTATCAGATGTTCTAGTCACTAACATAGTGCATCTGCTAAATTCCCATCATCCCATAAGATTGTACTTCTGCTTTAAAAAAAGCACTGACATTTTTGCCTGTCAATATTTTCTCATTGCTCGTGACATAGTTGTTCTCAAAACTCACAGTGAATCCTTTCTCTGACTATATACACCATAATTATGCAGGAATGGAGCTTAGATTTAACACATATAATTGCCATAATCATGTATTTGGACTTTTTTTTTTTAAACTTGGAATAAATCCTTTCCCCAGTTTTTCTCTTGCCCCAGCAAATACCCACAGATGAAAGTAAATAAACTTAAGGTTGAGTGTCTGCATCATCAGACCTTCCTTTGGCCAAACTGTACTCCATCTCACCGGCTTTTACTCTGAAGCTATTTGGAAAGCATCCTAATCTATGTTACCAATGGCTGTGCTGTCTTCCATTCTTTATGAAAGACATTCTAAAGGTGAAGTCAATTAAGGTTACCAAGTTTATATGAAGCAAAATTAGTCAGTGAATCATCCTTTTCCATTTGCATATAGTGCTCATTCTATCTTCTAATTTTACCAAATAGGCAGTAAGGATGGCATTTACCACACAAAAAAATTAGACATTGCTGGTATACAGTTATATCTGATCTCATCACCTTGGGCTCCCTTTCTAGCCATCCAAGAGACTGGTCTGTTTGAGAATGATTAATCTGATCTACAAGGTATGTCTAATTTGTGCAGTGAAATTCTAGGCAAACTCAGTATTGTGTGCATAACCAAAGAGTAAGCCCCCAAAGAACTTTCTCTCAATTCAAAACAAGATCTTCTATAGAACAGTATTCGAAGAGTTGTCTTTGGTGGTTCCCATTTCAATTATTTGACATACAGTGAAGAGTGTTATAAGGTGAAAGTGCTTTCCAGAACCAAAGTATATACAATGATAAACTCCTAAGTTTATAGAACCACATTAATTTAATAAGTTTTATTATGATGGATGTCTTTCATTAGTAGTAATACTGCTATTAGTAATAATGATTACCATCTATGATGATTTTTATATAGAGGGGAAATGCTGGTGATGTGTAATGAAAAAAGTGCAAAAGATCTTTCCAGTCACTGAATGTTTTTCTTTTGTTTCTTCAGGTTTATGAAATATATTCAGAAAGTAATCACACAGTGATGGGCTGAAGCACCTGCCCAGCACACCTCTGGTGCAGTTCTGGCCTTCCTACACAAAACACCAAATTGTTGCACTAGGAAGGAAACCTTAACGTTTTTTCTGATAATGATTCCCTTGTAAAAGAAATCAGTTCTTTTTGTAACAGAATATGTTTCTCCAAAACTGGAAATCTGATGTTTAATATGCAATCACTCCATATATTTGATGGCAACCATCAAAGACATTTATAAGGCAGCACAAATCATCTGTCCCACCTCAGTTGTTTACTTTCAGCAGTTGCCATCCTCCGCTGTTTTCCCTTTAGTGTTAGCTTTGTTTCACATGCTGTGGATAAAGGTTTTAAAGACTCATCTTTGTCTGAAGCATTGTCATTTCACCAGAGTCTTTTTGAGTTTTCAGATCTTCTCAAATCAGGAGGGGAGAATCATCTGCTCATGTGAAAAGCCCAAGTTCTCAGTAAGTGAGTAAAAATTCCTGAGAGAGTATTTTAAGTTGCTACATTCTTGCTAAAGTTCCCTGACGGTGCACCTAATGCTCCATTTTTTTTTCAAATTCAATGCTTGTGTTTTATTGATCATTCACTTTCCCCTTCCACAGGGTAGTACCAATCTGACAGGGAAAATCGTGATCTGTGTTTATATAGTCTAATAGGAACTGTCAACACAAGCCACCACTCAATCAGTCATCTGTCTCTCATTTTCCAAAGCATTTTATAACTCTTTGTGGACTTGTACAGGTTCCAGACAGATATGGCACAAGATACAGTTGATTCAGAATGTCACGCACTAACAATGGAAATCTTCAAGGACTCCTTCTTTGTCTCATTATGAAACAGAAGGAAAAGTGCATGGCAGGGAAAATACTAGACATGAACAGACATGATTATTTTTTCCTGAGTCCTTAATATATCATAAAACCTAAGCCTTCTTGATCTTTACCTAATGTAACACTGAACAGCTCGTACAGATCACTTGCCCAGAGGTGCTAAACAGCTTTAAAGTGTAGTATTACTCTGCTGTATTGCTGACCTCTCTGTTCCCTTGGGGATTGTTTTAAGTTCCTCTTCCATTCTGTCAGAGAGAGTTTTCATCACGTAGAAGAGTGCTGCCTGTCTGTCCTGCATTTCCCAGACAGACAGCTACTTGTATGTGGTTTGCAGCAGGAAGCAGAACCTGTCGTTCTTTGCATGCGCTGTACATGTAGCCTGAGAACAGGCTGTGTGTCCAGCGGATTGGAGATATGCTCATTAAAGGAGCAGCAGTCATGCTTTTGTGTTCTACCTGTATTCCATATTTTCACCTGAATGTATAATTTAGGACTCATTTTAAGTTTAAGATCAAAGGTTCTCTCTCCAGCTTAGTTTGCAGAGAACATGTCTCCAATGAACAAGGATCCCTCAAAGTAAATTATTTATAATCATATATCATTGAAACTGAAAGGATTTGGAACAGTTTCCACATCACTTACACATGTTGTTAACTTTTTGACCCTTTGCCACTGAGAAAACTACTATGTTGCTCTTCCAGGAAGGAAAGAATTGGATCTTTCTAGACCATCGTAAATGAAACAAGACCAAATGCTAAGAGGCTGAGTTCTTTGAGGCTGACAACAGGTATTGATAACTACTGGTAGATCTCTTTAGCACCAGTTCTCAACTTCCTTGTGTAATCAATGGAGACACTTCAACTTCTTTAAATTGAATTAAGCCTTTAGTTTACCCTCATAAAAATGGACCAACTTCCCAATTTTGGAAAGAGCTGCTAGAACCGATGAAGAAAAAGCATATTTCCAGTGCTATGAATTTTGTTTAAGCTCATTCTGCTTTTAAACTTCTGAGAATGAAATACTGGCAACATTACTGTAAACCACAGTTTGATAATTCAGGACACAGAGTTTTATGCATATTGAGACAGAAACACCTCAAGGTTCATGGTCACAGTACTACTGACTACACAATCTGAGATCCCATCTCCCACAACACATAGTTGGGATAGTAGATAATGGCATGAGAATCAAAACTCCCATTCTCATTAAAGCTTTGGTAAGGTGGTCACCAGCACCTTAAGTCCTGTGCAAATGCAATTTACCTTTGGTCCTTCTTCATAACAGGGCTTTTGGCCAAACGCTTGCTTGCAGTGTTTAGGATTCTTTTCAAGATAAACCCCTTTGGAAAGACCCTGTTTCATGGATTTATAGAAGCTCAGCCAATCTATCCAAACTCAAGAAATTAGCATTACCCACCTAAATGAGGCAATCTGGAACTTGCATTCTATCTTCATAAACTCTGAGGGACAGGGCATCTCCATGGTACAGCCTGACCCAAACAGCTTTTTTGGAACCACCTGTTCCAATTGCCTACAAGAAGCATCTATGAGGAGTGCCTAGTGCGCCATAGGCTCCTAAGTTTATAGAGGAAACCTCAGATTATCTGAGCTGGTCAAAATTTTACACAAGAAAGGAAGGCTTGGTTTTGGTTGTTTCTGTCTACTAGCCCCTACTCTTTCTGCTCTTTCTCTTGAAAATGTGAGAAAATGCATCACATGCGGCTTATTCCTTGACTTTTCCTCCTCTCCTACTGTATAACTCTAGAAGAGGGATGATAATTTAATTGCAACTCCTTGCACAGAAATGGCATTTCTTTCAATGTTTCTAGACAGATGATAATGGTTTTGAAGGAATGTTTCACTTTAGATGTTGAAGAAATACAGGAACGGAGATTGCAACTGAATGGTATGAGAAAGAATTCTACAGTAATGGTACAATCTGAAAAGTTACTGAATAAAAATCAATAGTGAAATGATACCAGTACTACCTAGGCTATGAATCATAGAATTAAAAAAATAAAAAAAAAAAAAATTAAAAAAGGCAAAAAAACCAAAAAGATATGAAGTCTGGCAAAAATAAAATAGATGTTAGAAAATACATTTTAAATTAACTTTCCCTGGGAAAGAGTACCAGTTTTGTTCTGATGAAATCAAGTTTACCAAGTCGCTGTGGGATTCAGTTGTAATCAATAATCATAATAAAGAGCCTAATAAAGAGTTGAAAAAATATCTGACATAACTCTATTGTTTCTTAATGAGCAAAATATAATGGCCAATCCAATTTTATGATTTGTCCATCAGGAGTCCTGTAGCCAGAATTCTCTAATTCTATGCTATTTTTCCCTCTTGCAAATGTAAAATCCTTTAGGAATGTTTCATGCTGAAAGGTTTAGACAGTCACAGAATTCTTCAGTCACAGTTGTTCCTTTCAACCTTATTTTGAAACTAGAAGTCAAATTGAGATATTTGGAAGTACACAACTGGCCTGAGTGTGGCATTCCCTTTTTACCACTTTTGAAATAATCAGTCAGAGTTAATAGGAAACATGACAAATTGTAACCTCCAGTTTTCATATAAAGTTACCCTGCCAAATTGAAAAGAACCAAAGATTACTGGTTGCTATCATTAGCTTTCATTTTTGGACAATGACTGCTTGGGGTTTGAATTAAGAAGTTTAGGGGACTGAATTCTCCTCTCAGTTATACCAATGCAATTGCACTGAGCATTTTGGAAATGAAGGGAAAGCAAAGTTTGATGGTATCTTACAGTTCTTACCCAAAAGCTGATAATTTTTACAGCAGAATTTGTATATTGTTCTGGGTTCAGAAGGCAGATCGCACACAAAAAGTGATATGAACCTTCCAGATAATATTAGGAGTGTTGTTTTTGTTTTTATTTTCCTAAAACACTGTGATGGGGGTCCAACTATGAAAGCAGATGGAGAGCACTATAGATGGAATAGTGGGACTTCTGGCAGAGCCTAACCTCCCTTACAACCTTACTTCCTGAGCTTACAAAGGATTAGTATCTTAGAGTTTGTAGCAAAGGATGAAATATTATACACAGTCTCTAATGTGACATAAAATAGATTCATGTCCTAGAGGAGCCATTGTAAAAGTTGGTATTTGTTAGAGAACTACCTAAACTGGAATTAACTCTAGATATTCTTTGGGAAAACAATGTTCCAGGCTGATTTCAACTGGAGCTATTGAGTAGAGAGGCCTCAGTATTGGGATTACAGTTAAAGAAAGGTATAAGCAGATTGCAAAGGGTCAATAAATATGTCCCACTGAGTTTGAGTGAAAGTGAGTTTGCTTAATCTAAGGAGGAAGAAATGATCAAAAGTGTTTCAGTATATATGAAGCTATCATAATGGCATTCGATTGTTTGTGAACATTGGGGAATCAGTCACAAAATCAAATTAAATTTTACATCATGAGCATCTTTCTCCAATACTAAAAGGAAAAAGTGTGAATAAAGTATTGCATCATAGGATATCTAAGGAAATTCTGTCTCTTTCCATTTGTTTCTAGTGGTGGAAGTGCTTGATCCTGCCTAAATGTGGGAGCACAAGCAAGATGGTCTCTCAAGGTTTCTCCAGGTCTGCATATCTACAATTCCAAATTCACACAGAATTCAGCCTTCAGCATAACACACAAGGGAAACTTTTTTTTCAGATAGTCCTAACTAGGCTCTGATCAAGTTGGTCCAATATTTGTGTAGGAAAGCTGCTATAAATCCAGGCCTGCTTTTCACAGTTTCAAATAATTTTATTTCAGCTTGAAGAATTCAGACATTTCATCTCCTCTAAGGAGGCATTTAGAGAAATTGTCATAGCTAATAGCTTTTACCACTTTCAATTTCTAATAATTTACCTCCCAAAATAGGCAGAAGGTACATGGCACCTCCTTACAATGACCTTACAAACAAATGCTCAGTAACACATAATGAGAAAGTAATGACATGGGACTGAACAGAGAAGAAAGGAAAGGTGAAATATTATTAAGATTATGTATGACTATCTAATAAAAGCTCTTACAAAGGCTGATGGACTAAAAAGGGTGTTTTCAGGGGAGGTGTCAAATGCATATATTTCTGCATCCTATTTGCTACAAATAAGCAGCTGGCATTTTGCTGTATTTTAGTAAATCTTATTTATATGCTGCAGCTGAAATTATGTTTGGAACATATTTGGTATCTTTGTGCTTGTGGGTTTTTCTTATTCTCTTAGTCCTTCAATATTTTAAATTATGCAATTAGTTTTTTTACAGTTGGGGCTTCACTTTATATTTTATTCATTGTAAATGTATATCCATAAATACACGTGCATGTACACACAGACAAAGAAAATCCTTTTACCAAGACATTAATGACTTCTCTTTGCAAAAGATAATTTTGCTAAAGCCTTGGTACCTTCTCAAATGTTAACACATGGACCCAAATAGGTAAATGTAAAACATGTTATTGTACAAAATTTCTATCACCATCAGTGTACAAAACTGTTTTAGAGAAACAAAACTGGCTAGCATGATAAGTGTATGGTTAGCTGCAATTCAATCCCATTAAATCTTACTGCATTTCTTCCATATTGATGCTATTCCATTAATTTACACTGTATGTGCACCCCTTGTGGAAGGAATGACGGCAGCATATATAATCTTGGGAGGAGAAAAGTGTTCTTTTGATGACAAACCACAAAAAGAAAAAAACCTTGGCTTTATTGCCAGAAATGGGAGAAGGATTTGTTGTACTATGCTCCCCTGCCCCAACAACTAATGAGAAAGTTTAAAAGGCAGAAAATCTCCCTTGCTAATTGCAATGTTGGTAATAGGAAGTGCATCAAAATAAGGATCCTTTTTCTTCCTACTAATCTAATTATGAAAAGTTCAAGTAATCATCTGAATAAGCAAAATTCACAGCATAAATTAGAGAAGCAACTCAGAGCCACAGAAATTAAATAACACATTCCTTCTGTCTAGGGCAGCCATGTTTTGCTCCTATGAAATACGGCCTCAACTTCCAGAACTGCTGACATCACATAAACCACGTTTTCCCCCCATATTAATATGTAGGTTAGCTACCCTAAGTTCTTCCAGACATGTTAATCATGCTTGCATTTTTAGTCCTGGAATTATTCTCATTTATATCAATTTTAAACACTCAGTGCAGATAAAACTTTGAAGGTCCAATTTTACACTTGGGTATCTCCTAGCTTAATCGGTGTACAGAGTAAAGTAAACACAAACCAAATTCATTCAGTAGTAAGAGTGACCCAATTGACCTAGAGACAGATTATGAAAACAGTCTCATCACTACAAGTGGTAAAAGAGGCCTAAAACGGCCTCATAGTGGCTAACCTAGCGCTAGTCCTGGTAAGCTTGGAATACTCAGAAAAATTTTTAGGCTCGACCAGGATGAAGAAAAAGCCAAAACTTTTAGCCAAAAATATAAATAAAATATTTCTTTAAAATTACATTTCCAAGAAGGCCACATGACTTTCTGACACAAAAAATTTGTCTTACGTTCAGAACATTTTGATTTTATTAATTTAAAAATAATTATATGCTGGAAAATTTACAAGTCACTATTTTAGGGTTTTTGGGGGTTGTTTTTAAGTTTTCATTTGTTTTGAAATAGAAAAGTTCTATGCGTTTCAGAAATTAAAAGACGGGGTTTTAAATAACCATACCTAATGAACTTGACAATCACCTTCCAGTCAGTCCACACCAACCTGTACTTTGGTTAGTTATCAATTTAACTGAAAACTTCACCAGCTGCACCTTGCATCTGGCAAATCAGCACATCAAAGTTAAAAACCAAAAAGATGCTTTTCACAGCACAGGAGCCCTGATATAAATCTTTGTGAAAATATGTAACTTAGTGGAAAACATATTCAGAGTGAGATCTTGCTTAAACACACACTTGAGAAATTATGGGAAGTATCCTTAGACACACTCCTCTGCAGTAACCAGACATGATGTTAAATCTAACACTCAGAAGTACTTCTCCTCAGCAAAGTCAAATGCAGATGCTGACATTGTGTTTGTTTCACGCCAAGGGAGATCTTTTTTATTTTTCCTGGGAGAAGGAGGTGCCAATCCAAAAAAGTATTAAAATTATAAGTGCATGTCCCATTTTTCTTTACTAGAAGCAAACACATTCAGCATCAAGCTACTGTTACAGTTATATGGAGCAAAAAGGCTCTGGGATTTCACAGTTACGTGGAAAAAACCACAACCTATCTCAGTTTACAAATACTGCAAGGATTGTAAAAGTTTGACAATAAAGCAAAGTCATATACAAAGACCAAAAAAAATCTAGACTTTGCAATTTCAGCTTTTCTGAAATCTGAGAGTGGGTCTTGTGTGACTTCATTAGGTGCTAGCTACTGAACCATGAGAAACACTACAGTAGCTTTGTTCAAACAGGTTTAGCTTCACATTTTAAATCCACTATGTTGACAAAAAAGTTCTTAAAATATTAATTTGCAAAGTAGAGAGAAAGTCCAGCTTCAAGACAACCCAGGCTTGAAAACCAAAAAAAAAAAACAACTCTCACTCACTAGAGTACTAAGATTAAGCTCTCCAGAGACAGACTTACTCAGCTTACACACACTGCCAAGCTGATATGTCTCAATTGCTTCAGCAACCCAAAACAATATCTCTGCATGATGTTGTATAATTCAAGACAGTTCAGCTCATTCAGAGCTACCTCAAAGATCTATGCATCATACAAATGAATCTCAGGACCTGGTTGACAAAACAGTAATTGTGCCAGAAAAATCAGACCTGACTGAGTCAAAACCTAAGATGTTTATCGCATGCAGTCTCGGGGATACTTGCCCATGTTCCCATGTCCCCTTGTTCCCTTGTTCCCATGTCCCCATGTCCCCAGCTGACTCATTTTCCTGTATGAGTTGTGAGGCTCCGATACTTTTAGATTCCAGTGACCTATAGGTGGCCTTAGCAACTGCTTATTCCTGAAGGATTCTTGGTATCTCAGTTGTGGGCTTGAGAGACGCAAGATTTCAACTCTTAGGAAGCCCAGGCCAACTCTGCATGAGCTGATTAGCTCTGCAGACAGGTAAGTCTCCATACCCCCTGGGATGTCAAGATTTCCAGATTATTGACTTTCATAGCTGACTGTTCCTGAGCTTTCTGCAAAATTAGGCATCTAGGCAGGACAAAGAATAACCTCCCCAAATGATTTGTAAAAGATTTTGCTCCTGCACACCAATTTTCAATTTTGTCCCTGATTTAGGTACCTTTTGGTAGTTTTATTTTTTGTTTTGTTTTGTGAGGGTTTTTCACAAGTTTGGAATTTTTCTTTAAAGGAGCCATTCTCTATTTTCTGCACCACTTTCCTTTGTTTCATGTCAGAGGCTCAGACATGTTTTAAGCCCAAGTATGCTCCTGGGATTAATAAGAGATATTAGATCAGTGCTTTTCTTCTGGATTTATGCTTCCCTACAGTGAGGGCAAAAGAGGCATAACATGTTCAAGACAATTGTATTTCCCTCTCAGTTTTACTCCTGGTACTGATTACAGAAGTGTAAAGAACAATTACAAGCCAGGCCACATTCTTCCCTAAGTATAAAACCCTTGCATAGCTTTCAGCATATTTTAATTTATCAGCCTCAGGAAGGAACACAGAGCATGGAAATGGGCTTATTTTTGTAAGTATTGGTGTGTACTGGGATAAATTCTGCATCTTTGCAAGTATCTACTTACTTGTAAAGACAAGCAAACTTCATAACCATTCTCAAAACTTCTAATAATGTTCTAATCATAGCTATAAAACAGAGAAAAGTGGAATGGAAAGGATCTACAGAGGAATTCTGAAGTGACCCAACCACCTTGAAAGACAAGGTTTTTGAAATGCTTCAAAAGACTGCACAATGGTTTTATTTTATTTTATTGCAGAGGGCTATTTAGGTCTAATGGATACAAATATTTACTTCCCTAAGATATGTGGACTTGGACAGGTGACCTTAACATGTACTTCTGAAGATGTGAGTTTTCCATATCTCTCTGATAGGTTGCTTTATATACTTTTGAGGTGGTATTACTTCTCTAGCTTGGTATTAACTAATTTAGATAAAAGACACCTCAAAACTAATAAAAGCAAAAATATTTCCTTAGGATATTAATCCCAGATCAAGCGGAGTCTGTCTTAGCAAAGCTGATGTGACTGTCAGCTTGCTTATCTTCAACCTCCTAAGAAAAAAGACTGTAAACAAGTAGTAAAAAAAATAAAATAAAAAAAAAAAATAATTCAGTTGCTCAAAAAGGTGCATGCAACATCATTAGCCTGCTTTTTAAGAAGAGTGATATATGGCCAAGGTTACAAAGACAAAAATTTTCTTACCATTTTGACTTATAATATCACTAGTATTTTTAAGTTTACTGATGTACCAATACATAAACATTCACATTAAAACATGTATCATTGAATCCCATGATAGAAATAATTTCTATCAGCAAGATATTTCCCCAGGGTTAAACTTAATGTATCCTTTTTGTAAGTGTCACTGTTTAAGAAAGTAATTTAAATTTCTACATTCAATGGTTTTATCTCTGCAGCTGTACTGAAATGTTGTTATAACACTGGAAACCATGACAACTGATTCCAGTTTCTGATTTCATTACAAGGTTACATCTAACCCAGGTTCATGAACATTTCATACAAGATGGACTTAATAATTTCATAAGAAAATCATTCAAAAATATGTGGTTTGATACAATACTGCTTCATTTTATCTCTCAATTTAAAGAAATCGCCATTACATTGTTACTGCTGTGCTTTTCCAACTGTTATCCAATGGTGCCACTATTTTTTTGAAAAAAAACCAAGCAGGAAAACATCCAGATACAAAATACCTTCATGAAATAAACTGTGTGAACTTATGGCCTCAATACACACCTATATGTAAACACTGGCCAAGTTTGTGCCACAAACATATTCTTTTTAGGGGTTACACTTTGCTAATTCTGTGTTTTTATATGTGTTTCCAAGTTTCTCTAAGTCAGCAGCCCCCACACATGAAAGTCTGACATTCTTGTCATTCTTAGCATGGATCTATTTTATTTTATTTGTCGCTAAATCTTCATAAAATATCAATATCGGCACATGCTGGGAAAGTGTACTAAATATCAAGTTGTTACCTGGACCAGTATGACCTTTCCTTTTCATTGTGTTTTTGAGAAAGGAATGCCCTAAAAATTAACAGTTTAGACTGATAGTCCTGACAAAGTAAGAGTTCCCTACAGTTGAGAACACATAAAAACAAAGGCAGGATTGGGTTAAGCAATTCTCCTCTGATTACGTTGGTATTTTTGATTAGTGTCTTTGGCTTCTGAATTAGATCCTTTCCGTCTTATCACGAAGAAGCCTAAAGAAGTAATCTGGAATAGGTAACTTCCACCAGTCCCAAGTCTAAGGTACAGGCAGAACCACTCTCAGAAGAGACAGTTTTTTCCTAATTCACTGCTAAATACAGACTGCCATAATTTACTGTACTGATTACTATTTAGTACATTACCAGCTAAACAGAAAACTTTAGAATTACTTTGACTGCATTCTGACAATCTGTTCTCTCCTGGAATCCTCTATGACTGTTATTAGATGCAAAATTTGAGAGTAGATGACCACTGACCTTGATCAGTCATGATCAATACAGCACTTCTTTGGTTTTGACTGGGAAGGAGCTGCAGTTACAAAGCAGTTTCCAATGTTTGACTATCTAAGCCAAAGTTCTTCAGTCAGAATCATAGTGTTAAAATTAACATTTCATTTCACAGGGGAATGTATTGAAAATAACATTGAAGATTGCAAGATTGATGCATACATAAATATTTGCAGTCTGATATGTAATTTGAGAAAAGAACAAAAAGGTTTGTTCAGAGCAGAACCATTCTTTTTATCACAGCACAGAATTTTTAAAAAACTTTGTTGCTCAATGACTGGTATATTTTACCACATCTCATTTCTACATTTTTTCCTTTCCTATTTTTCTTTCATGTTTAATCTTACTCTAACTTCTACTATTCACAGCACTAGAGATTGCTAATTCTCTTCTTCAAATGCCCTTCCAACTCAGTTTCAAGTAACAGCATTTTTGCAGCTCTTGGTTGCTTATCAGGAGAAAGCAGGTGAGCCTGTAGTTCACCTACCTTCCAGTGCTTGAGAGTTAGAGAGTTTATATCTCTGCCAAATACTGGCTGGGTGAATTTGGGAAGCAGGTTAAGATAACTCACTGAAAATAGTGCACTAATTTGTCTTACCAATTTGAGACATGCCACATTTAATTTTAATATTTTAACACTGCAAGTGCACCAGTATCTCCAGTTGAAGTCACTGGGAAATGCACATGTTCAGTAACTCCACCAGTTATTATTTTAATACTTTACCACTGTTTGCTTCTTGCTTGCTTTCTTCTGTTGAGATAATGAGCAGCTTTCACCTGTGAATTGATGTAGGCTCTTAGGCACAAGTCAGAAACCAACATATGTCACTGTCAAACTGTGAAATCCAGCACACCCTAGCACAAAGCCGGTTTTGCAAGTATTCCTGAGGAGTCAAAACCCATGAAAGAAGAACAGACAACTGCCAGCTTCTGAAAGATACCAGTAAATTACCTCATCAAATAAAAAGGGGGAGGAGCTTGACTACATCTGAAACATATGTATTTTAGTATCATAAACTTGGTTCATGTACCTTTGTCTTTGGAAAGACAGGGGAAGAAGTTTCTTGTCTGTACTTCACTTACTTTTGCTTAGGATAGAGCCAGACATCTCATCCTTTGCCACCAACTTCCAGGTCAAATTGTGCTTTTTTGTTGTCTGTGTTTTATACAGCAGTGCAGAAGCTTTCCTCCAGGTCTCTACCACCTCATGTCCTAAAGAGACAAGCATTACAGTGAAATCAATCAGTATCTTCAGAGAAACACAAACAGAAGGGTGAAATCCTGAATTACTGTAACCAAAGTTTTGCTACTGACTTTAATAGGATCAGGACTTCTCTCAATTCTTTCCAACCTTTATCTTTACAGATTATGGATTCAGCCTGTCTAGCAGAGCTCAAAAGCACAAACAAGAAGAGGTGAGAATGAGTACAATGATTCATTGAGGCAGGAAGGCCAAATACTGCACTGCTCATCTTGAAAGGCCCTTAAAGATAACCTTCAGGTGTGTATCTGCTACATTGCTTCATGCACTCCAGAACGGATTTATGTGTTTAAAAGCATCATATCATTGCATTTAAAAATAAACCTGTGATTTTAATTCTTTGTCTAGACAGTGGTTCCAAAAAGCCCACTCTATTTTCAGTAATCCCAAAATTCAGAGGTGCATTTATTATAAAATATTAATGGCAATGACTTAAATCCCACTCTGGAGTATGAGTAGCAACAACTTTTAATTATGAGGCCTATTTGGGGTTCATCTATTTCCCAACATTTTACCTTTATATTTAACTTCTTCCCTCTCTAGCTTTACTTCATTGATCCTTGTCTTGCCATCTTCTAAGGCTTTATAATTCTATCCTTTATTTTTATGGTTACCTTGAAAGTGTTTATAGACTGTAGAAGGTATTTATAGACTTTGATCATGTCCCCCCTGAGGCTCCTCTTCTCCCAGCCATATATTAGTTTAGTTCCCTGTGTGTTAGCACACATATCTCATTTTCTTTTGTGTGCACCATTTTTGTTGCCGTTTTTTGTATTTTTTCCTGATTGTTCTATGTGCTTCCACACTGTAAAAACCATAATAATATGCAATACATGACACAGAACTCCAGATGTTTTTTCCTCCAGTGCTATGCAAAGCAAAACAGCTACCGTATAAACCCTAAAATTGTTTTCTCCACTGTTGGCTGAGTTTGATTTTGCAAAGAATGGTTTTTAACAGGCTCAGCACAGTTCTGGAATCTATTTTAGTCAAATCTCAATAACGTTTTGTGGGCTGAAATCTCTGTTTTTTCCTGTATTTTTTGTTGCCAAGTAATCTTACTTCTTGCTTTGCTCTCACAGAATACAGACTGTTTTTACCTGGGTATGCTGCTGTATTTCAAGAGCAAGGAGGAACATGAAGCAACAGTTTCCATTTGAACCCACACTCTTCAAACACTCCTGTAGAGCACTTGCTTTTATGTTCACTAGTCCACTGCCCTATAATATCAATACTAACAGCAGCTTTGCTTTTAATTTCAGCAGAAATAAAGTCAGGCTGTAGGACTGGGTGATATCCCCTGGGTAAAGCAGGACTCCTCTGTTCTAATGACAAATGAAGCAATACTTCTTTCGCTGTCCTTTTTTCTGTTAAATCTTTGCCTGCCATGTCACTGTGCTTATCAGCACAGTCATTACCTTTGTGCAAAGGGACTAACTATGCAGGCTTTCTTGACTACCTTCTTGCATAGATTGTGCTTATAATGACTGCTTTCATACAGTTTCACAGCACCACTTGGTATTATCGTGAAAATCTCTCATGTCCAGCACAGAATTTTATCCCTTGAATAGTTCTGCTAGTTTCATGAAGTACTAGTCAACTATAGTGAAAAAAAAAGCTGGATTGATACTGCATATTATTTCCAATTTTTGATCAATTACAGCTGATCTTATAAATCTTTTTATATATTTCAAATATATCTTATTTTTGCTGCAGATAATAAAGCTTTTTTACAATTGTTTTCCCAAGAACAAAGTAATACCAGCACTCTGACAAGTTTTGTGTACAAAATGATTACCTAGGGGAAAACGCCATTTAGATTTCAATGCTTTATGCAAATAATCCAAGTATGCAATTAGACAAAGCCTTGTTAACTAGGGTTAAAACACATGCAATCAACTGGTGCACTTATTTGGGTGAATTTAGATAAGGATAATTAGGTTGCAAAATGAATCTATATGTAAATAAGTGGAGTTCTTGTATTTGAGGATAAACAAAATCAGAGATAATTTTAATCACCAAATTTCTTGCTTATAGAGTGTAGGTTCATAAAGAGGTTTGAAGAGTTAATTTTCTGGCCAGTATCTAATAAGATACTCATCTTTTTTTGCTATCCTGCCTCCTCATGTGCCATATTTAGAATGACACACTGAGGATGCTTATGAATATGCTTTTATACAATATGAAAGTCATCCTCTTTGCTTTTTTACCACTATATATTTACATGAGTAAATTCTGATGTTCAGTTGAAAACCTAAATCAAATACATATTTTGGCACTTGTTTATACAGAAATTATTTTCTTTGGGACTCAAAGGGAGCCAGTCAGAAACTGAAAGTCAGAAGAGACTGAGGAAAGGACTCTCCCTTGGTGTTTTCTGCTTGTTAGCAAGCCAGTTAAATCGTCTGTGAAACTTTTAAGTATTTTCCATCTTGTAATGGGCAGGTGACATGTCAAGGATTCTAAACTCTGCAGGGCTGGTGATTCTAGTATTGGTTTTGTTTTGTGGCTGTTTTGGGTTTTTTTTGTTTTTATTTTATTTTCGTGGCTGCTTTTTGCCTTTTGATTATAAGGAAAATTAAACTGAACAGTGCACTGGCCATATTTACAGTACTAATCCACTTCATATCCATGTTTTGCTGGTTTATCCTCACTGACAATGGAAAACACCCACACCCACTTAGGCAGCTTCTGGAAACATTTCAAGCGCTAGTCTAGAGCTGGATAGGCGTTTTTATGAGATTTAGCTTCCCACTGCTGTTTTGTACTCCACCTCTTCTACAAAAGGACCTTAGTTCACTCCTGCTTATGTTTTTAATCAAATTTATGACCTTTAATTTCAGGTGGTTGATTTTTGTAAATCTTCTCCCTTTTTTTCTTTTTTTTTTTTTGTAATAACAAATTATTTAAAACAAATACTAACTAGGAAAGCAAACATACTTCAGGTCATTAGTATCATCTTCTGCTCAGCAGTAGATCCACAAGGTTTATTTCAGTACTGGTGAGGCCTAAAAATCATTCTAAAGTAAAAATACCAAATGTAATGTGGAACAAGGTGCCCGGTGGAGCCTGAGCAGCCCCAGCCCCGGGGCTCCTTATGAACATTTTTGAGAAATGCCGATAAGAAAAGAAAGGCGCGGGTCTGCCCTTTTGTCAGGCCAGGGGTGTGGAGCCTGCCTTCCCACCTCTCAGTGTCACTGGGAAAAGCCATGCCTGGGAAAATTCCCAGCATTTTTCCATGCACAACAGGCACACCCACCGCAGCATTCGCCGCCCTGCGCATCAGCGCCAAGCCCCGGCCGGAAGCAGGGGGTGACGGCGCGGCTTTCAGGGCAGGACGCGCCGGCCGGGCACTGCGAGGCGCTTCCCTCACGCTCCCCGCAGGGGCTCGGGCCGCTCCCCGCTCCCTCAGGCACCGGGCACGGCCGCTCCCGCGCCGCCGCCCCCGTGAGGGGCGCTCGCCGGGCCGCTGCGATGGCGGCGGGGCTTTCCTCCGGAGCCCGGTGCACCGCGGGTTGAAAGTTCCTCTGCGCAGCAGAAGCAGCCCCGACGCCGGGCATTGCCGCGGCAGGGCGGCCCGGGGCGCGCGGGCTGCGCGGGCTGCGCGCTCCCGGG
>VZTX01007716.1:0-242616 GCA_013400915.1 Pardalotus punctatus | reverse complement strand
ACCTGGGGGACACCTGAGGGACATCTCACGGGCAGGGCTGGGCTGGGGCTGCGGCGCAGGCAGCGCTGGGGTGCGGCTGAGAAAGCAGAGCCTGGAGCGGGGCAGGCGCTGCTTGGGCAGGAGGTGTTTGGAGCGGTTCTGGGGGAGATGCCTCAAGCAATCGCCTGATCTTGCTGTTCCCACGGAGATCCTACCGTGGAAATACCCAAAATGTGGAATTTGCGATGGATGGGCGTTCAGCCGGCTCTCGTGTTCTCGGTGTTGTGCAGGGATGCGGCCCGAAGTTTTTAGTCAGAGTTCAGGTTATGACAACCTTAAACTTGATAATTAACATACAGAGATAAGGGTTGGAGTCTGTAGTGGTTTTATGTTCCACCTGATGTAATCGTGATTTGCAGTCGGTGTCTTGATGTGCATTTTGCAGGGGTGGAAGATATGTTTTGTGATACACACATGCTCGGTTTGAGAATGCTGGCATGACATTGTGGAAAATGAAGATATATATTCTGAGTGTCAGTGAGACACCTTTAGCAAATTGATGTTCTACACATCCAGATACCCTGTGATTTGCTTCACCACTACCAGGACATTCAGCTACAGATTCTGAATATAATAATGTCAGATAATTCCTAATTAGCTTCCTAAGTTGGAAGCTCTACTCCTTTGAACGTATTACTTTTTGCAAGCTTGTTTTAAGTGGGTAGAAAACCCCCAAAAGGATTAAAAATATAACACCTGGGAGACAAGTAAACATACAGTCATTTGGAATAAACTTTAAACCCAGCAGACGTCAGCACGTAGCCTGGAGCAAGGCTAAGGATGTCTAAAGACGCTAATTATTGTAGTCATACAATTGAAATAATGGGGACCTGACAGTATGACTGATAAACAGCTAGAAAATTAATGAGCAGAATGCCTGTCTTCCATCAAGGACTGCTAAATGTCTGTACAAGACACCACAGACAACACTGACATTATGTGCAGACCAAAATACTATTTAAAGATTTGTGGCATGAACTGAACACATGGTGCTGCTAATGACTGGAGCTTGTGTGCCCACTGTGTATGGATAAAGTAATTAATCACTTTAAAATTACACAGTGGGAGAGTGTAATTATTTTAAAAATACATTATATACTGTATGAGGGAAGTAAAACATAACTTGAATCCTTTAAGGTAAGGATTCCAGACTGTACGAATGCTTTTGATCACTTACAGATTTCTTTTTTTCAGTCTACAACTTTGTACTTTTTGTTCATACAATTAATCCAGTTTTGAGTTGCCTCTTGTTTCACTGATTAAGGGTGAAAGAAACAGTTTTGTGGAAGAGAGAGGATTATAGAAAGAGTTTGGAGCAGTGTCAGGGTCTTTAGATAACCTGCAGATCCAGCAGTTACCAGAAGTCACTAGGGTGCTTATAGTGGCTAGTGGCAGATGCAGAAGAGGCAACTTATATGAACAATTAAAATTATCATGAATTTGCATCCAGAATATTGACATAATTTCCAGAAGAAAGGCTTCGTGCACTCACTGACATACCTGAAGGCATTGTAAAAGCTTTAGCAGGGAATGTAAACACGTCAGTGGTGTCTTTAAATAAAGTCAAGTGGTGTGATAGCTGGCACAAGTGAATTTCAGTTTTCCATCTGACTCATGTTGCCTGTCACAGCATTAGAGCTGTCATCAGGACACAAAGATGTGTATTACGTGGTCCATCAGCAGCCAGATGCCTCAGAAGAAAGTTTCAAAGACCTGTTTTAGGCAGGTGCTATATAATCTTCCTTCTGCTAAACCCTAAGTCCTTCTCCTAAACCCAAAAGATATGAAGTGATTGAGGCCTGAGAGACCAGAGAATTACGTGCTTTGGCTATGTTATCATCCCTTTTATCCAAATACATTTTGACATAACTTTGGAGAGCCTATGCTCTGTTTGTCAGGCTTCAATGCTGCCTCCCCCATTCTGGAGAGCCATGGATCCTGAAATGCATCTGGCTACATTTTTAAGAGGTGTCTGTGCTACAAAAACATATAGCCTTGTGTTTCCTTAGGTGAAGAGAAGATCTCTTGCTGTAAGGCAGAGTGAACAGCCCTCCTCATGCTGGCAGATCTTATTGGGCGTTCTCCCACAGAAACTGAGATAATGTTTGATGAATCAAAGCTTCAAAGAGTCAGTCTAATGTGTGCCCAGCTGCCTGGCACTGGCTGTGGGTGTACACTGGGAAGCTGAGTTAGGGAGTGTAGGCTTCCAGTGCATGGCCTTGGTATGTTGTTGAAATATAAATGGTAAAAATAAAACAGAAAAGGACAGAGGTCTTCCCAGATAAGTAGGGGATTGTTATTGAGTCTCCATTGCCAGTAATGGGCTTTGATGGTTTCAAGAGGCCTTGGACCAACTCCTATATACACCGTTCTAAAGAGCTTTTTCAGTCATAATTTACAGTCATATTCCCAGGCAAAGCAACTGTTTGAGCTCTTGCTTTTATTTGACACACATCTGTAAATGGTTATCTGAAAGACCTGTTTCCAACCTCATGAAAACCTTACATGTCATATTCTAGAGTTCTCAATACTTTCCTAAATGCATTAAAGGGCAAATATTTCTTTGGGGAACATTAGTGCCATTAGCAGCAGTTTTGCTTTTCTGCTTTCCAGGAATTTAATAACCTGCAAATGCATAGGCTTCCAGAAATGTCAAACCATAAGGAAAGGGAAAAGGACACTGTATCTATTCAATCACAGATTTGGGCTACCACAGGAAATGTGAGTTTGTCCCTTGGACTGAACAAGAAGGTTGATGGGTTTAGTAAAACGCACACCATTCATGTGAATCGTTTGTATACTGTGTGCTTTCACAGAACATTACCCATTTAATTGCTGTGCAGGCTTTATTAGGACATAAGGCAGCGACGTGCATGGTATCCTTCTGTTGGTGGGTTTGTTTTGTTAGGCGTTCTTTTATGAACTAACCAAATCTCTTAAAGCACAACCCAGCAATCCTTGATTATTTTTCAATGAAATTTTTATATGTAGATTCTAAAAGCAATAGTGCAATGGCTGTGTCTTGCTGTTGCTGTCACTGCATGCTATCTAACAAAACAGGATCTTTCTTCTATTAGAGATCTCAAGGTGCTGCGAGAACACTAAATTTAAAAAACAATGAAAATGTTACACGATCCAAGCCCCCTGCCTCTGCTTGTGGATGAATGTCTCTTGCTGTGTGTTCTTGGAAAATCAATCACTACCCTAAGGAGCAACAACAAAAAATCACTTTATAAATATATTAGCAAATAATATGGGCTCCAGAATTTTAAAACATTTGAAAAAAAAAAATACCCTGCCAGGTGAATTATAAAAACTTTTTGTTTAGGAAAAAAAATCCCATATGAAAAATAGAATGACCTCTCATGCAAGAAATTAGGCATTTCCAGGACATATTCAGCTCAAGAAAACTGGAATAGAAATGGTCAACGTGAAATTATAATAAGCTCTTCACCTTCTCTGGCCCTTTATGCATTTTCATGAAATGATGTAATTCATTATTTCCACTGATATCTGCAGAGCAGTGGACCAGTTTACTTTGTATTCATTTATTCAGTCCTGAGTAATCTGTGTTTAATAGAGTGATGGAGCATGTCAGAATGAACAATTAAACCTGGTTGTTATAGAAGACAAATTGCATTATTGCCAACATTAGTTGTATGTGTTTTATTTTTTTAATAAAGAAGGCATGTTGCAAGTTCAGTATATAATCCCATAATAAAATTGTACACTTTTTTATCTAGACTGGCAATATCTTTCAAATCTTTGGGACTGCAGTACTTTGCATCAAACTCTCGATGATGGAGACTGTAATTTTTTGTCAAACCTGTTCTGCAAGGATAAGCAGACTGTGAAGACTGAACCAAGCTCTAGGAGAGGATTGTGATGGAGAGATCAGCTATCCCATCAGCAAGATGCACAGTTTTGGAAGAATATTTTCTACAGTGCAGAAATTGAGTGGGTTTGGTTACTCCTCAAAGGAAAAAAAAATGGCAGTCTGCCTTAGGGATAATATATTTGGAAAATCCCTCTGCCTGGCAGTCAAAGAGAAAAGTATGCAGGGACAGAATACATACAGGGCATGCAACCATGGTGCTCAACCTGTGCCAAGGCACTGAAGAAGATCCCTCAACACCTTCCATTGCATTGCCCCGCTGGGCAGGGGAACAGCAAAAGGAAGAAGTGCAAGTGTCCTGGGCCAGCTTCCCAAAGGCGCTCTCCATTTTCTTTGTCTCTCTAGTAAATGAAGCACTGATTTTTGGAAAGCCTGGAATGTCTCATCTTTCCTTTTTTTTAGTATAAGCTGCTGGAGTGAGTGCCCTGTCACGTGAATGAAGGTACATGTGTAGAGGCAAACCAGATCAGCAGAAGATCTGTCATTAGCTGGTATCTCCAGTAATCACCAACCACGTGCTGTCATTTTCATGCCCTGTAGATGATCAAGAAACAGTGATGTTTCATTGCAAAGCAACCTGGGGAGGTGGGAGGCAAGTAAAGAAGAGTAAGAACAAAACATCGGCATCTTGAAGGTACCAAATGCAGAACTGTTTACCAATAGTTTCCTTCCCTGGGGCATTCAGAAGTAAAGGGAAGATATTTTACATCGAGAAGCAGGTGGCTGGAGGAATACCTAAGAGAGCCCTGTGATCCTGTGTCATCAGCTGTGCCTGTATTTGCTTGCTTTTATTTGCAATGCAGCCTTATGAATTAGCAGCAGGAGTTGTGTCTGGTGTTTATGTGTTTATGCATGTAGCCAGCTATGAAATTTTTAAGATTGTAGTATGAAATTAATTTTGCAATAATGAAGATTTTATCTGAGGTAACACCAATTCCATGATTCAATTCAGACAGATGAAGCAGAAAAAGCAATCCCAAAATAACAGAACAGATAAACATAAGTAGGCCAAACCTGTGAACACTATGAGATAGGAAATTATGAGAGAAAGTAAAAAAGTGCAAAGTTTAACATCTCATGCATAGAAAACTATAGCTCCCATTCTTTTCCATTTGTTCCAGGAAAGCTACACAAAACAACCCTGGAGAAGTTACAATGTACATTCTATATGCTTGTGCAAAAGGGATCAAATCTTGTAGACAATAAAAAGCACTGAGCTAGATGAGGTAACAGCCCTTCTGCAACGATTTCACCTGCCATTTCTCACTATATCATTGTTAGTTCTTGTGATGTCTTTCACTCTGCAGAATTCTTGAGAGCACAGTATCTTCTCTCAGTGGAAAATGCTGCTTCTTGAATGATGTTAGTGCGCCAATTAGTACAGATTATGTTTTACAGCTGACAGATTGCCAATGTTTCTTTCCTAAGCTGAAGACAGTCCTTTTCCGCCATCCCAAAATGCACACTTGAGTCCCTAGCAGCCTGTAATGATGTTGGGAGTTGTAAGCAGATTGTTCTCAAGGTAAACAGCAACTCATTGTCCCTTATATTGTCCAGCAAAGACAAATTTACAATCAGCAGACCACATATTGCCAGCTAAAAGCGCAAGAGGTGTATGAAATGCTCATAGGATGTGTCTAGCATATTAGCACCGTTGTTTAGAGCAGGTGTTTTTTAATTGTGGTATATTCAGAACTGCACACTGTGTTCAAAATGACCCTTAAATGGCCACCTCACACCAGTCAGATGAGAAGATGTAGTGCACTGAGCTGTGAAATGAAGCAAGGAGGAAAAATTACAGGGGTTCAAGACCTATTTACCTATATTTTTTGCCAGTGTTGTCAGAGCAGGCTTTTTTATTCTTTGATTCTATTTTCAATCTTTTCTCATTTTTTTTAAAGAGTATTTTTCCAAATGAGGTAAGTTGTTTTTAAGCAAGCTTGTAAAATAATTTGAACTGAACTGTAGGAGACCAAAAAGTAGAAGTTCTGTGGGTTGGAGATAAGAAACACTTTGTTTATTTCTTTGTTTTTTTCAAAAGGTACGCAATGCTGCATTTGAAGCAAATATTTCACTACACACACCTGTCACATCTAGAAGCACTTAGATTCTGCATAAAAAGGACTTTACACTGCCACCATATGTAGATCACAAGAATTCAGGAACATGGCGTAGCAGAGATGTTGAGACAGTACTGGCAGGGTCTGTGGCTGGTGGCACACATTGACTGTAACAGCGAGTTACATTTAAGGAAGAATTAAACCAGAAGGGGCTGATGATGCACTCAGTACCCATTGCAGCCCAAGGCTGCTGGGGCAGGGGCTGCTGGCTGAATTGCTCTGCCTGGAGCGGGTGCTTCTCCAGCTGCCCCAAGATGCCCAAAGTCTCGGGCCTGGGACAGCAGGGGGCCCGTGCAGACAGCAACAGGGGAGCAGCTGCACTGGGAGAGCCTCTGGGAAAGGCAGCTTAGCGATGAAAAGGTGCCAAAAATCACAGGATAATTGCAGTTTAACCCATGAACTGACTGATTTCAACATACAGACTGCCTGAGGAAACTGAGTTCACAAAGGAAGAAAGTATTTTCCTTTTTGTCTTTTTCCACACAGAATACTTTAATGTGTATCTTTATAAATTGTGTCTTCAAACAAATTTTTCTTTTAAAGATAAATAAAATGGAGGCAAAAGAAAAAGGCTTGAACTGAATATTTATTCAGTCCCCAATTTCTCCCCATTTGTTTACTTTGTTGGCTGACAAACAAAAAAATCCATTTTTCACGCAGCTCTACTACAATATTAATCATCATGAGTACAAACAGCAGTCTAAGCCCATGTCTATTCATACTGTGTTATGCTGCTTCATGCATCTGCATACTGAATAGTCCCTACTCTGGAAGTAAGGAAAATAAGGATGTGTGTAATTGAACGTGAGAATCAGGCTGGCAGTTTCAGGTCAGTCTGCTTCTCTTGGGATCTCAGACATTAACATTGTTATTTTGGCCTAAAGAGATAATAACTGCAATTCTCTTTTAAATTCATAAACCATACTCTTTTTTTTTCACAGGCTTTCAAACAGAACTTCCTGTGGCTGAGAGCTCAATGCAAGGTAGAGATACAGATTGTAACAAGGCAACACACTTTGACGGGCAGGCATAAAGAGGTTTTACAGTTCAGAAGGTTCCTGGAAGAGTGCAAAGCAAGAAGAAAGGTATAGTGCCCCTTCCCTTCTAGGTTTCATCTCAGTATCAGGAAGGCTTTTCTCCACAGTGCTGAAAAGAGCATCTTGAGGGCAAAAGAAAACAAAACCAAAAGACAGAAGGATTTAATTTTTGGGCTGCAAGATCTTCTTTTCAACAAACACAGGCCACTCTATCCTTAAACACTAAATTTTAAGCTAACAAGATTGAAGCATTCAAGTTTCCTTCTGTCATGTTTACAAATGTTCAGATGTAGTAACTTTAATTACTAGTTATCAGTAGTTCATTGCATCTTCCTGGAAATCCCAAGAAGATGGGTAAAGGTCAGTGAAGAAAAAGCTGTAGCTAAAGAAATGGCCCATCTCACCACCCCATTTCTGCTGCCCATCTCAGAATTTGGGGTACCTTCCATTCCTGAAAGCAAAACCTAAGAGCCAGACCACAAAGACCAAAATATTAGGTCCTGAATCACTTTCACCCATATGGATCTTTCTTCCTACGTATATCTACAGCAATGCAAGAGTGGAATCTTTCATACAGATGTTTTCTCAGGTCCTCTGGTGTTCAAACCATTAAAACACAGAATTGTAAGAGAAATAGAAGGGCTTCTTAAGGAATGTACTATCCACTGTTTTGGTAAGATTCGTGTTTGTGATCTTTGGCAGGGATAGATAAATTTATGAATAAGTAGATGTCTGACAGAAACATGGATGAGATTCACACACAAAAATTAAAGTGACATAGAAAAAATAAGGCCATATAGAAAGCTGTCACCTGTTCTGTAGTAACTGCCAGTGTTTGCACTTCTTACAAGTAGGTAATCCAGAGAAAATTGGTCCACAATGAAAGAAGCTTAAGCTAAGTCCTACCTAGATCATGTGTCTGAATAAAATATGCTTGCAAAACATCAAAGGAATTCTGCACCTTTCTGGGTGAATGCATACTTTTTGTTGACTATAAATGGTCTGAGGTAAGTAGCAAGTTTATGACAAACTTTCTCAAGATAAACTCTTCAGAAATATTCAGTGTTGTGATAAGCTCCAGCTTAAATCAAGCAGGTCAAGAGTTAAGAAAAAGACAAGTAATATGTATCACAGTTGAAGAATTAAACCAGAAGGGGCTGATGATGCACTCATGAAAGCCCGCCTTTAAATCTGCAGGGAAAATGAAGTAATAATAAACCAGGTATTTTGCTGCATGAAGAAAAAATAATTGAGTCTACTGTAAAGGACAAAACACAGTTACTGTAGAAGCTGAAGCAAAACATTACTTAAATACACTGGAATAACAAACTCTTCTCAAAAATGAGTTTCTTTTAGACCTGAAACAACAGTACCTCTATTTTAATGGGCAAAATAAAGGTGTTAATTAGTTACAGTAATGCCTCAGAGCTGCATTAGTGTAGCTGTTTATAGTTAGGAATATGTCTGATACGTAGCTATTATGTGGAGACTAATGCTAAGAATACTAAGAGCAGTGGCTGTTGCAAAAGCTTTCTGCTACCTAGATGTTAAACATTCCTGCTTATGCTGTTTCTTTCTCTTCTAATGATCCAGAGGATCTGAGGCTCTGCCTTGGGCAATGGGATATGCAAAAGGTCCGCCAGCTAACAAGGAGTCTCAAGAGGCATAGTGCCTAACACTGTGGTTTGTTGATACAGTAAATGCATTTTTCAATCTCCTAAAGTAACTGAAAAAGCAACAGCAATGTGAACCGATATCTGTAACACTGATGGTTCAAGTTTGTTTAAAAGTAGTCATATGGGTGAACCTGTTGCATCAGATTTCACACTGCATCAGATTCTACCTGCCTGCAGCGCTCTGACGTTAATTGCTAGAGCAGGAGCATAATCCCAAAGGCAGGTACTCTGCCTAAGGATCCAGTTTCACATTACAACATTTCATAGTACCAAAAGGCTTGTCTGCTCCTCCATCTCCTGTCAGCAGGACACTCCCACTGCCCGGTATGATGTCAGTATAGGACCCCTATTTCCACCACAAAGAAAAGTGTAAGGGGATGCTCAGGACTGGGGTACAAACCAGTAAAACATATTCTGTCAAAAAACCTGCAGTAGCAACTGTGAAATAGTGATTTGGAACCGCACCCTAAATTCAGCAGAAGGGCAACCACACATGTATGTATGAGTCCCATTTAAAATACTGTGCTTGGTGCACCCAGCACATTCAGAACATGCAGAACAGCAAAGGCACCTCAGTGAATCACAATTCCTCCAGTGCCCCTTGCTTACCACTAGCGAGGAGTCATTGTCAGTGCCTTGTCTGGCAAGTGATTACTGCCACAACTCTGTGCTTTCTTCATTTCACTGGCAACAGTGACATTCCAGACAAACCTCTGCTGGGGATAGAGTTAGTGAGCACCACTGTGCAAGTCAGAATCTGCTTCAAGCACCCACCTAAGCTGCTTAGAAAGACTTTATTAAAAATGTGAAATTTTAGCTCCCTAGTCTGTCTACGTGTTAAAGCACAGCCCAGATGCTTTTTTCTTTCACAATTACAATAACTCCTCTTTAGCACCAAATTGCTCAAGCCTCTTAAATTCCTTCTCTTGGAGGAATTTATTAGTTTCTCAAGTCATGCTATTTATTCACAAATACCATCACTGTCTCTTGAACAGAGCTGCCAAGAGAGAGAAATAAATAAATAGACCAGACTTCCTCCAGGTTTTCCCCCTTACTTTTTTTTTTCCTACCTTTCTTGACATTTATAACGTTATATAACTTTCTACCAGGAAAAGTATAAAATACATTTACAGTATAGTTGTTTTGTTGATTACAAAAACATTGTTGCAGTCGTAATGAAGCAATAAGCTTGTAGATATTTTCTGTTTTACTTGCTGTTCATTAAATTTAGTGGAGTGATAGGTACCACTCCACAAAATACAGTGTTTTTGTGGAAAGGTGCAACACATGCTGTTTCCAAGCCTGTTTCTTATGGCAAGTCAGTCAGTTGTCACACTAAATCTTAAGTGCAGATGGATGAGGATTGTTGGGAATATAATATTTGTCACAGAGGTGCTGGGTCAGAGTCTCATATTTCAAAAGGGACACTTGTTAGACAGTATCAGATACAGTCCCTGCACCAGCAATTGTTTTGGCCGGCATGCAAGCTCTGTGCTCCTTTACACACATTGTGAAGATCCAAGCATCCTGCTAAAGGTTTACCAGCTGCCAAGTGATCTTAGTGCCAGCTACTCTTGATATGACATCAGCAGTGTGCCTGTATCCTTTGCACTAGACATTATCCACTGCTGCTCACTTTTGCCCAGCAAAAGTTGTTTCTGTAGGGAAGATTTCCATGCAGCAGATTCCAGTGAACTGTTGACTTTGTGTTTGATATTTGTAGTGAGTGCTTGGCTGCTTTAGACAGACTGCATTTGACTCATCATTGGAAAAAGGACCATTCTAAATTACAAAGAGAAATAATACAAGATAAAATGTAATAAAGCAAGAAAGGAATCAAGGATATTTGTACTTCTGTGCAGGTATGCACACAAAGAATTAGGCATTAATACCGAGAACATGCTGCCCATGCAAATTGCCTATTTGACTCCTGTCAAGGACTAAGGAGTTAACTGTAGAGCTGAGCATTTATCTCTTTAAGGTTTTGAATGAAAGGGCAGAATTTTACTGTGGTGGTTTTACTTGGCCCAGTTTTTGCTAGTGGGTAGGGAGGTGCACAAAGATGGCTCCTGTGTGCCCTGTGTGAAGGTTCTGGAAGTTTTTCACCCTGTCCAGCAGAGCCACTCTCTGATGGCTCTGAAGATGATGGACATGCTGCTGGCCAAAACTGGGCCAAGTAGAGATGTTAGTTACGCCTCTGTGAAAACATATTTAAGAAGAAATCAAAACAATGGGTGCACGCACTTCTTTGTAGCCAGAGGAGGAGGAGGAGGTGAAAATAAGTGAGGGAAAACAACATGGAGACACCAAGGTCAGTGGGGAAGGTGGGGGAGGAGGTGCTCCTGGCGCCGGAGCTGAAAATGCTCTGCCAGCCGTGGTGAAAACCATGGGGGGAGCAGGTGGTCCCCCTGCAGCCCATGGAGTCCAGGGGGGTGCAGAGATCCACCCACAGCCCGTGGGGAGGTGCCCACGCCAGAGGAGCAGGTGGATGCCTGGAGGAAGCTGTGATCCAGTGGGAGTCCCAGCAGAGACTGAGAGTTGCAAAGGCTGTGGACGAGAGAGAAAGGCCTTGGCCCCGGGATGGAAACAGCCTGGCCTCGGCTCGGGAGCCTGCACCCCATGGACAAGCACTCGTGTTTGCAGCAGATTTCGGCCGGGCTGCTGCTCGTGAGATTGGACCCACGCCAAAGAAGTTCACAGAGGACTGTCTCTCGTGGGAGGGACCCCATGGCTGAGTAGAGGACTCTTCTCCCTGGTGGACTGACCCTGACCAAAGGGAAACCCCCATACCCTGCCCCACCCCGGAGCTGTTGGTTGTGTGAAAGAGGGAGGGGGGTGAGCTGAGAAATGGTGTCTTAAGAGGAAGAGGAGTGAGCAGAGAAACAGTGTTTGTAGCAGAAGAATTGCGGTGATGGACTGACTAAGGAAAAACCCCATACTCTTCCCCCCACCCAGAGCTGTTGGTTGTGTGAAGGAGGGAGGGGGTGAGCTGAGAAACGGTGTCTTAAGAGGGAAGGGGGGTGAGTGAAGAAATGGTGTCTTAAGAGCTTATTTTTACCTCTCATTTATCCTCCAACTCTGTTAGGTTAATAAATCACTTTGCAACTTAAGTTTCTCACCTGTTTCCCATGTTCTCGTGCATCCCCTCCCCATCACTGCCTCATCTCAACTCATGAGTCCAGTGTGTTTGTGTTCATTTGATCCTCTCCTCTGCATAGATGCAGCAGGAGAGAGCATAGAGAGCAGACATCATAGGTCCCTGGCTTTTGGCTAGGGTCAAACCTCGACAACATGGAAGTTTAATTCTTTTAATTCTTCTTCTTTGGAATTCATTTAATTCTTCCAAAGGCAGTAGAGGTTGGGAGGGATGGATGCTGCGCCAGACCTTGGTCTGAAACCTCTGTCTGAAAGGTTGTGGTTGCACAACAGGAGTGTGGATTTGACTTTGCTTTATTTGGCCACCTGGTCAAAAGCCAGTTCCACAGGCTAAGCCAGAAGGCTGTACAAAGTGTATGAGTATTTAAAGCACAGATTTGAGGTAGCACTGACTACCCTGTTTATGTGGTCCTATAGGCTCCTTTGCAGATCATGTAGTATATGTTTGCAGCTGCCTGCAAAAGGCAATATAAGTCACCATTATAACCAGAAAGTACTGGGTCCCACTGGTGTACATGGAAATTCTGGAGCATTTTCTTCATCATGCAGTATTTGTCCATGAGCAACATTTATAAGAATAGCAGCTTTTTTCAAGTGTCAGTGTAGGCAGGAGGTATGTCAAACCTCTATAAATCAGCAAGGGTCTTTGTGAAACTACAGAAAGAAGCAGGAGCTTTAGTTACCTATGTTGCAATGCTTGCAATGCCTCAAGTGTTTGTTTCTGGTTCTTGTATTAATACATCAGTTTTATTTTTCATTTGGTATCACAGTGACTCTTAAAGCAAATACAAGCAATAAAGCTTAATTAAAAGAATAAAAATGCATCACTTAAAAAGAGGGATAGTGTACACTAAGGTTTCAAGTGTTCAAAAGCAGGTACAATTTTAAAGTAATTACATTTTAAAAACCCTACAAGAAATACATTTTTCCCCTCCTCCAAATTAATATTCTGTAAAGTTTCCTCCTTAGTGAAATTTCAAAGTCACCAAATGCATTGCTATTTAAGGGAACATGCTCTCAGTCTGTGTCTGAGGAAGTGTGCACTGGGAGGGTGTCATTCAAATAAATAGCATGAGCCAAATACTCAGATTAGTAAAGTGGCATTGTTAATTGTCAAGATGATGCTGAATAGACAGAGGCACTTAATTGTTGTGTTTGTGCTCCATTGCATCATTGTCTCTTTGTGTTGTTTTTAATTTGTTTTCTACTGTAACTCATGAAACTTACATTACTGCCATTAAGGTGAATTTTTTGAAGCTGCATCTGCTCATTGGTTTGCCGATTCCCTCTCTTGAAATTAGATTGATGTAGTGTTATATATTCATTCCAATCTAATGACTTTTCCAGAGCCCCAGAGTAAAGAAAATGGGTTTCATTAATTTCCCTAATAGCATCACTGAAAGACATGTAATGTGCGAAGTTAAAACTTCTTTTGTTTTTAATCTCTTAATGATCTCTTTTCCCTTTGTTCAGACTATCTTTAGTTTTACAGAAATAGAGAGGAATGAAAATGTCTCTTGGTGGACTTGTCAGGGAAGCAAGACTTCAACCATTTTGGTGGAAATGTTTCATGGCATTTTTATGTTCTCTACTGATGTTTATTCCGCTATTCAGTCCATTTATTGCTCCATAAATTGCAATGTGTGTGGTTTCTTCTATTTTTTTCACATCCCAAGGAAAATGAAGACCAAGTTGCTCAGCCGCATCCTATTTAGCATCCTGAATTTGTGACTTGTCTCTGAATAAAAGTCTAGAAGTACACTTAGAATAACAGGAATCATTCTCATTGTAGGGAATACAAGATCTCCACATGTTTCTTTTCTTCTGACCTAAATTCACAGTTGGTGAACCCAATTGTTTGATACAGAAATTTTTAGTAAATGTTCAGTGTCTGAAAAGGAATCCTGTTATTACAGTTATGCTGTGGTTTGGGCACCATAAAAAGGGGTAAATACCTATAGAATAGACTGTTTGAACCTAGAGCATGAGCTAGCACCAGAAATTAGGTGTTTTCATGGCTTAGTTGCAGGATGGGGAATGAAAAATCTTTCGTTTGAGGTGGCCCTAACCTTAATTCATCACAGAAGTTCATTCAGTTTAAAGGTGAGGTTAACAATTAGTTACAGACTGCATCTGTGTAAGGGCCAATAGTCTGATCATTTCATGTGCCTTTTTTTGTACAGACTTAGGTTAACATTTTGGACAATGAATGAAAACCATGTGATAAATCACTGGCCAGTGTTGTGGATGCTCCCTGTGCTTATTTGGATCACCTTTGGGTTTTCATTCCAGAAAAAAAAAGGAACCCTCCATCATCTCTTGCAATGTAAGTGCAAAGTTTTACTGGGTCCCACTTTATGTATATAATCTCAAGGTTTAGGTACATCATGCTGCAGAGTGAGATGCAGTGATCTCCAGACTGTCTCAAATCAACATATTTGGAACCTGAAAAACTGCCATTAGACTTGCAGACTCTGCTATGGCCTTGTACTGATGTAGTTTGAATATGAATTAATATTTATTGACTCAGGAGCATTATGGTGCCACACAGAGCTCAGCCAGGATTCAAGGCAAATGTGAGTTGTTGGGATGTTGCCAGCACTGCAGAGACTGATAATCCTGAGCACTGTGGACAAAGGAGTACAGTTTTCTCTCTGTGGTGTAATCCTTGAGAACAATAGACGTGAAAATGCCCCTTGGCTCTTTGTTTACACCTGGCCTGAAGACAATAGATGTGGTTTAGTCAGAAGATGCAACAGGCATTTCATGTAGACAGTTCTACTCCCACTACTTTGTTAGCAGCTCTACGTCTGACCATCAGTCTATACTAAAGTAAAGAATGGAGTTCAAGCTTTGTCTTAAGCACTGTTGTTGTAACACAGTCGCCCACCTAATAAGTATGTCCTCTACTCAGCAAAAAGGCATTATAGGATGAACAGTGAGCCATCAGTTTGTGCATTACACATTGGGTTTTCTGATAGAGAGAGGGAAAAGTGAGTAGCGATTCACTTTTTAAAAGGTATTCCTGAGTCTTGGTTTTGGCTCATACTGTTTCCAAAACTATCTGAAAAGTTTCTCACTCAGTAATTGAGCATGCTTCAGTGTATTTGTCCAACTTATCTAATTTCCTAACAAAGGGTTTTCTCATGATATTCCACTAATTTGCAAGTTCCAATTTTTTTTATGCCACTTAGACAATACTTTTCAGTGAAAATTCACTGGTTTGCAGGAGTCATAAGCACCATTGACCTACTTTTCCTATTATTTACTAGTCAAATTATGTACTACAGAAGCTTCCTTGGCATACTCTCTGGTCAACTCCTGCATGTTCCAAATTTGATGGAAGAGTCAGCTCATTAGTGCACTGTGTTTGTGTAGGAAAAATATCATCCTATTTTGGCATGATGTGTCTGACATTTACTTTCAAATGGTATAATACAACAAGAAAAACTAATCTTGAACTTACTCTGCTCACCAAGTATAGTGGAAAACTGTAATTATACCATCCTGAATCTATCTCTATTGTGCATTTTGTTAGAAGTCCGACAAGTCTGCATTACAGACTAATTAATATTTCAGTTATGACCTAAAGGAACTGAAGTTCAGGACAAATTCTCAACGTAAAGACAAGCAGAATTTCAATTCTGAATAGTTTGGTTTATACATATGAATTACCATGGAAAGTTGACGGCAGCAGGTAAATCTCACTGTATTGAGGTCATGCATTCCTTCAGTTTATGTGGTTATGTCATATTGTGATTTGTGATGAACCAGACAATGTTTGTCTTCAGCTAAAGCAGTGAAGTTCTCCATGTATTTCTCTGGGGCAGCTTTGACCAATTTCCTTATGGCCATATGACTTTGTGTGTTCAAGCACTTTATGGCTATTGTTTCCTATATCCATAGGGTTAAATGCCATAACATCTACTTTGAGAAGATGCCGAAAGTAGGAACCATTCACAAGAACATATATGTATGCAATGGGATATGAAGAAATTGGTCTGTGAGAAACAATTTTGGACCAGGGCCAGAATGTCACTGCTTAGCAGTAGTGCAACAGCCTACACCTTCCCTAATCTTAGTTATCTCTAAGTACCTTATGAAAGTGAGAATTATAATGTATTTGTACCTATTGTATGTTTACACAAATGCGAGGCCAAAAATACAATATATTTTGAGCCTACAACATAGGCCAAATAGTTTTCATGAGAAATTCAAGTTAGTCCTCTCTCATGTATGTCTAGGTTTTATGTGTCTGTCCTTATTCATGTTTCTGTAAATCTTTTGCGCTATTTAACCATGAAGCAGATGCACAGATTTTACTGCTCTTCATTGCTCTGTGTCTTTACAGATCATATCTTCTGCATTTTGCCATTGTCTGAGTTGTAAGGACGCTTCAAAGTGGCATAACTACCCAAAGTTCTTCACCAAAGTTTTACACCAAAGTCCAAGCCTTCTTAAAAAAAAATAAATTAAAGAGCAAAAGTAAAACCAGCACTTTTTTTTTCTTCTAGGTTTTTTGTTGTTGTTTTGTTGTCTTGTTTTATTTTTTTAAACTGGAGACACACTTGAAAATGTGTAATAGTATTTGTTTACAATTCTGTATTATCTCAGATAGTGATCCCTCTCAGAGATGGAGGAATAAAATTCTACAGTTAAATTTTTTTCTGTGCTTTAGCTTTATTTATCACATATATAAATTAAGGTACATATGTCACATTAGGATGTACTGTATTCCTATGTTTTGGTTACTGAATTAAACAATTACTAGGGTGTTTATGATGTCTTTCATTTCTAGCAGCACAAGATTGCTCAGAGCTGCAACATTGAGTCAGTGGTTTGTGTATGGATTTGGAGCGTTCCCAGGGATGAGCTATTTGCTCTTGGATGTCCAGTTTGTGTCTTCCATCTTCCATGTCATGTTTGTGTCTTCCATCTTCCATCTTCAAGCTTGGAAGAGCTCTTTTCACTTCTTGCTTGAACACTTCTGTCATCCACTGATATTTTGGATCTATCTCATTAGAACTAGAAGTGATGAAGATTACTGAGAGGAACAGGACAACATTGTCTTCATACAAACCAATTTTTAACTGGAATATTTAAAGTTGTTCTGAAAGCACAACATCAAAGATAAGGATGTGGATATAGCTGTACTTTTGTCTTCTCTTTGATCTTTCCAAATAAGCTGATCTCGAAAGGTGCCTTCATCTTTTTTCCTTGCCTGACTGAGGGTGGAATCTTATGAGAGAAGTTTTGGCCCCAGAGCAGAGTAGTACTTTACTCTGCATTTCTGACTTCTATATTCCTTTCCTTTCCTTTCCTTTCCTTTCCTTTCCTTTCCTTTCCTTTCCTTTCCTTTCCTTTCCTTATTAAGCCTGCTGTCAGGAATAACTGTCTTAAAATGAAAGCATTTTAAGAATTGTAATAAAGCATTAGAGGACATTATTTAAAATTGCAAGAAACCATCAATCATTCTTGGTTTCACAGGAATGTATTCTTTTTGGAAGCTAAGTTTGATGACTTTCCTCTTAAGTTGCAAAGTAAGAAATAAGGTGGTTCCCGTTTGTTTGGCTCTCTCAGCTATTGGTGAAAGCCAAGGAATACACAAGTTTTTCACTATAAGTATAGTGGGCTACAGTTAAACTGGCTTCAATGGAGGCTACTGTTATCAAAAGATAAGTACTTTACATGGGGGTTTCATTTTTTGCTGCTGGCAAAGGTCAACTGCCGGCAAAGGACAACACCTTTACAATCAGTCCTATTTGTATTTGCACTATTGGGCCCATCTCTGCTAAAACAGAGAAAGGAAAAATTGCTATGAACATCAGCTCACTGCTAATCTTTATCACTGATCACATCGACTGATAGTGCTACAAAAATACTGATATGGGCTGCAGTTTTAATATCTCTAGAAAGAATTCCTTGCAGATATCTGTCAGGTTTATCAATCCTAATTTAGATAGAAGCTAAACCATCTCCACTTGATTTGTGTAGACATAGAATAATAAAAATCAGTTAGCAGGTAGTTTACTCACATCCCATTTTTCAGCTGCATTGGCTGAATCAAGTAACTGCAACGTTATAAGCAAGAAGAGACTTAATTTCTTTTATGAACCCAGATTCATATGCACTGCATGTTAATCTCAGCATACAATACTTGAGCCCACAAAGAGATTATTAAAATTAATAAAATTCATTGGATTATAAAAGGAGATAGAAAAGTTAAATGATCTGAAGTACATTTTCTATAAGACTTTCATTTTCCAATAACCCTTCAGAAAACAAGACTGTCTGTTATAAGAAGGAATATATTACCACAGTGCAGGAGGTTTCAATAACTTCAGCCATTCACAAAATATTATTGAGACATTTATGACTGAGGGAAAACTTCCCCCAATCAAAATAAACTCAGATATGTTTTCCAAGATGCTACTCCAAGCAGCTGCTTGAGGGGTCAGAAAACCTGCTTGGGAAGTGCTTTAGGAAAGTATGAATGGCTCTTGGTGTAGTGCAGTTCTGTGAAATGTTTGGAGTTGGACCTGGTACAAATAATTGTCTACATCATTTCTGTTTCCTGTGCTGCATTTCTGTTCCTCGTCTCCAAAAATTCCATCAGTACTTTGGCCTTTGGCACCTCCATCCTTTACAGAGTTACTTTGGTATAAAAGACAGAACTCAAAAATCACCTCTTAAACCTACATGAACCAGTTTTTTAGCATTGTTTGGTTTCAAAGTGGGATATACACATTTCAGTCCAAATGCACTTAAGGATGGATTTTGCACTGCTTTAATGTGATTTTTTCCGGGTTTGAGTCACTTAAACTTAAACAACACTTGTGTATAGACAAGGTCATGAGCTCTGCAAAGACATGATATTAGAAAGGTGAATGGCATTCCCTCTGATTATTTGAGGACTCAATCCGTACACAGACTGTGCTTTAAGATCTTGTTTGTTTTGCCAATACCCAGAAAATACCTACCAGAGTAGAAGAGAAAAGAGGGAAAGTCTCAAAATTTAGCATTTGAAAAGCAGCCAGTCCATATGTTTAGCTAACTGTTAACAAAGCTTAACCTGCTCTGTCAAATGTTAGTGCAAAGCATCTCAGTGGGTTTTGGCAGCACAAAAGTGTGCTGCTGAGACAATATATATATTCCACTGTGAAATGGACAATGCAAATTAAAAATCTGAACCTACTTCTGTAGACATTAATGGGAATTTAGTCACTGATTTCAAAAGGAGCAGGGTCAGAAATCTAATTTCTTGCTATGTTGCCTCTACTTTCATTAGTGGCAGAGGGTGTAGGAGGGCTGCAGAGAGATGACATTTTATTTAGATCTTTAAAACTTTGTTTTTCCACAAATACTCTCCCATATATTTTTATAAATTTTATTTACTTCTGAAACATACCTCAAAATGAGAAGCCCATGTCGGGTAATGACAGTTATCTTTCTAGGTGGAAACTGAATTAGCTGCCTCAAATAATTTTTTATTCTTCTGCTGCTTTTTAAAGAGCTTTTTATAATCAATGACTGCTAGAAGAGAAACGTAGAGTAGAACATCATATGCCTGGGCTGGTCACTTGTTACAGAGAGCTGATGGGCACCTTGTGTCTGTCTTTATTCAACTGTTAGGGTATGGGACACTGATTCAAAAGGAAGCTTTGGAAGAGGAAAAAAAAAAATTATTTATCATATGAATGCTAACTTACATCAAGACTAATTAGAAAGAAAAAAAAAGGAGAAAAAAACCAAAAAGAAGATCAGATCAATGTTATGGTTAGATTAGGAACAGCAGTTCATAATTTATGCAACTTCTTGTTCCAGTCACTTGTAGTGAGAAATGTAAGCATCTGATTTGTAGACTAGAAGGCCACCTCAGGTCACCAGTGTGGTTTTAGGTTTTACAGCATAGCCAAGAAAATGTTGTAGGTTTGCAGAATAACACTTGACAATTCATTCTTATGTGGTGCTGTTTTAGAGAGCATGTATTTTCCTGGCTTAATCACTTGACTTTGTCTCAGCTATTAGACTTAACAAAGGATTGTAACAGTGAACCAAATCCAAGTATGTGCCTCCTCTGGCACTTTTCTGTTTAAAGCACTTCTTCATTCCATTCTTGAATGATCAAAACCCCTCTATGGCCAAATGTATACTCAACACCTTGTCCTTTTATTGCCTAAGTACAGTAAGATTTTTCCAGAGAAGAGCCATCACAGTCCTACCCTCTTACAAGACCTGGTCAAAAATGTCACAGTTACAAAGAAGAAATTACAACCTTATCAGAAAAATGAGAGCCTGTATTTTTACTCACAGTAGTTTTTATAGCAGAGGTTCTGTTAAAAACAAAGGATGCATCCTATTAAAAAAAAAATTCTAAATGTTACTTCATCTTTCTATTCATCAGACTGTTCTTTCTGTTCATCTTTGAGGATTTTATAATGCTAAATGTTGGAACTCTCTGGAGCACAGACAATTGGATATCACCCTTATGTCCAGCTATAATCTAACATAAAAGATTGTCCATTGAAAATGTCGCTTAGTGTTTTCAGTGAGGGAATGATACATTAAATACTGACACAGCACCAGTTACAGGAAAGAGAAATTACATGCAAACAGTTACTAAAACCAGCACTTTTCAACAGGTTCAAAAATATCCTGTAAAGTGTGACGCACTTGGGTGCTTGCTGGAATAGCATCTCATGTTTCATGATGCGCTGGAAAGCACAGCCACCTGGTTTGAAGCTCTTTATGGAAGAAAGCATTGATGCTTTTGATGAAAATTCTCCCTTCTGGGACTTCAACCTGCGGTGTGTGATTAAAAATAATTCACCTAAGAGTTCCACACAGATAAAGGAAAAGCTTGGAAGGAAATGTTAACTGCCTTTGGCGCAGACCTAGGCTGCTTTCCCCCAAACACAGACCTTTAATGACAACTGTTCTACTTCATCAAACACATTCCCTTTTTCCCAGTGAAGAAAATTCTGTCATTCCCATGGGCTAATGCAGACTGAAGGCATTTGCCCTTCATGCTGCACTCATGATGTCGAGGGACCCACAACAGTGCCTAAACTTGTCTTAACAAAATAGATTTCTGCTGAAATACTCTTTCAAAGCCAAAAAGTTTTATGGAGAGAGGAGTTCTAATGGAGCTTTTGAGGAGAGGAAATCTAAAATCACCTAAATTTAAAATCTGCCCACCTATTTCCAAATGAAAATGGAGTCTTTACCCTGATATCCTGTGGGGAATATACTGAAGGGTGGGCAGAGAGCAGCAAAAATCAATTTAGGAATTTCAAAGTTGTCATGAAATTAAACTTTTTTTCTCTAACTCTTCCAATTCTTCCTTCTTTCATCTTGGTCTTCCTTTTTCTGGGCCTATTTACGTGGGCCTGGAGTTAACAATTTTGACCTCTAATGTATTTAAGAGATCACAAGACACCAGCTACAGTCCTGGCAGGCTCTTCTCAATTCCCTCTTACAACTTTCAGGGTGGTATCTGTAGATTAGCACTCTTAATCTTTTTGAATTTACAGTGACAAAAAAAAAATAAATCTTTAGTTACCTTTTTAAGGTGTTTTCCTAAGTGAAATGCAGAGCCACAGGACTCTGCATATTACAAGGTGTAAGCAAGTGCTGTGGAATAATAACTATGGGGGAAACCTGTCTTTTTTTCCCCAAAAATTACTTCATGAATGAGGCCTTTTGAGGTTATTTTCACAATAAATACCAGGGAAGAAATCGAAATAACAAGGGTAACACAGAGTTTTTGGAGAGAATGGCAGATCATAGTTAAAAAATGAACAAAAATTGAAAAAACCCTCTGAAAATAGTTTTTTTTAACTTGCCCTAAAAATATTCTGTTTATCTTTGGCACTCTTTGTTTGCAGCTACAATTAAGATTAATTATGTCTTAAAGAATGGAAAATCATTGCTGGAATAGGAAATTCTGTGGCCCAACAGGTGAGTGAATGAATCTGTTACCTCTACACAAACCACTGACCTCTACACCCCTGCTCAGTCCCAGTATTTGAATCTTCCTAAGTGGGAAAAAGTCTATGACTTTGCTGGTTTTCCTCCTCTGCATTAAAGTCTGAGTCATTATTTAAATCACTGAATAGATTATTTCTTGCCTTAACAACTTTTCAAGTTTGGATGATGTCCTATGGAAAATCAGTTTTGCATCCTCAACTTCATAAAGTCCTGGATCTCACTGTCTTTCCTTCCCATTTTCAGAGACCACAGACCTATAGCATAGCACAGGTAATATTCTTATCAGTTAACATGCCTGTCAATCAAATCCTTATTTCATTACTTTGGTTTGTCTTTCTGGCAGGAGACATTCATCTGCCTTACACACAAATTTTGTGGTGCCAAAGGTTATGTTTTCTTTTCTTGGTTTTCATGGTCATCCTTTTGCAAAATTCCTTATCAAGTGAGGCCCGTGGAGTAAGTGGCACATATCATACCAACTTACAGTGGTACTTTTTGGTAAACTCAAGCTGCTTCACTGCTCGCTGATGCTTAAAATCAAAGAATTGCACAGGATGATGGCTCTCCTTTATTGCTTTTCAATCTTATTCTGTATCATATTTCACAGTTGCAGATTGTGCCCTTGCTTTTCTTCCTTGGAAGGGAAAATCCCCTCATTTCTCTTGATATTGGAAAGCCTTTCTTCAGCATGTGAATAGACCAATACACAGAGAATTTGATCCTTTAGGTTTTGGAAAGAGTATGTTATTTAGTGCAATCGGGTGCATCCTGAAGATAGTGTGAAATACTCATTTCCAAATTGGACAGACCAGTAATACCTAGAAATCAGTGGTTTTTTTTCAGAAACAGACAAATGCAAATCTCATCTCCTCTGGTTAGTTCAGGAATTTTGTTTCCTGTTCCTCAAAAAAGTGATATTCAGCTTTTATCCTTACTTCATACAGGATGATGAACAAGTTTCCATTACCAGAGTCCTGGAGCATGACTAGAATATTATTCCTTAATCAACTTGTTGTATAACACCAGCTCCTGGCTCTATGTAGACTACATGGAAGCTTTGCAAGAGCTGGATTTCCAGGAATTGAACCTCATCACAGCAGGGCCTTTTCCCTGACCCAAACCAACGACTTTAGTTCCCAAACACATCTAACTGCTGTTGCTGCCCCACCACGAGTGATGACAAGACAGCTACTAGCGCTCCTCAGTGTTATTGCCTTCCCACACAGCCCAACAGAAAAGGCACAAGTGGAGGACAGCTGCTGATTTTCTGGCCTCTTACTTCGCATCATGATATGGTAATAAGGATATCTAGCCACTAGAAATCTGATGGAAATAACCAGTTTCATGTGGTAGTACTGTTTTTGTAAAAATTCCAAGTCAGGACCAGCTTAGATTGAGACCAGAGATGCAAACATAAAAGCACTCAAAACCTTGTTACTCATGCTAGAAGCCACCATTCCTTCGACACTGTATGGACATTGGCAATCTGTGAATCTCGTGGACTGTTTCCATAACTCCACTGAAAGATACTCCCTTTCCTGTATGTTGTTCTACCCTACCCTTCATTCTGTTTAGGTGTTTTCTTGACTGCCTGAAGACTGTCAGGGGAATGTCAGTGTATAACATCACGACAAAGGTGTATTTGGGAGCAAGTCTGCTGCACAGGCTGAAAAATCTCTTTCCCACATCACTGTCCAGATTTGCATGTTTTCTACCTGTCACATTTTTCAGAGTGCACCCGAGGCTGTCTTTCTGAGTCTCCAAGATCTGGATCATGGATTGACTCTTCATGCCACAGCAAAGGTTTTACATTTACTGCACAAAATGGAAACTCATTAACCAAGGAATAAGCTCATCACAGTCAAAAATAAATACCTGTGAAAAAGAAAAATGATGTCTATATCATACAAATAATGTAAATACAGAGATAATGGGAAAACTGCTTTTCCTCATCTACTATCTGATGGATTTCTTCTCTGCAGTATATATTACTCATTATGATATCAATTTCAATTCTTATATCTTCACATCCCCTTGAGGGGGAAGGAGCATACAGAAAAATATGCTGAGTCTTCAGCCAAAAAATTCCTACGCTGTGGTCCAGTCAAATGGACTGGAAAAGACTGTGATTACTGTGCCAGTGATCTTAGGCTATTCACTTCTGTCTTTTTTTAAAAGGTTTGCCTACCCAAGAAATGAGTAGAAAGATCCTTATTTTACTGAATTCTCCTGATGAACATCACTGAATAGGAACTGGTCCTCACAACTGAATGAACGTGTCCCACCAGAGAGAAACCACTGCTGGTTACAATCCCACAGAATTCTTCTATCTCCTTAGCAGAAATGAAGAGGTACCATAAACTGATGTCATCTCCACAGCAGAAGTAAAAGTAAAACTAAATCTGGAGTTTTTATATTTCAAAAAGCCCATTACAATTAAAGTATGTGCAATCAGTACAGGGCAATTTCCATCTGATCACAAAGAAATAATCAAAGTGGTCTTAACTTTTAATTTTCTTTCCTTCGCGCTTTCCTTGTTGGTTCAATCCCCAAGGGTTATAGCTTTTTAGAACCGTGAGCACTTGCACATTCTGAAATAAAACTTCTATTTCACAGTGAAAATTATTCAAGACTAGAGATGTAGGGTCCATTTGCTGTTGACCATCTGTAAGCAGAGCAGCATAAGCCCTCATGATTAGCTCCTTTTAATTTTTCTCATTGCAATGAGAAAATTGCAATCTCTCCACATGCAGTTGCATAAGGAAAAGCATACAGCACTTTGACAAAGCCATGTCTGGGAAGATGGTGTAATGAAACAGGACTAAGCATGTCAAAATGTAAACTTCTGTGATAACTGATATTCCCGTTGATTAAAACAAAAAAATCAAAATTTTATCAGCATAATTACTTTGTCCATCTCAAAATTATTTATGTGGTTTAGTTCGTCTTCCTTCTCCTTCTTATCATTTTGAATTCAAGCAGATTTTAAAACAATATTGTTTCAAAATAAAATGTGAAAATATTTAATTTTAAACATGTAAAAATTATTTTTTATTTAAGAACAAAAATATTTAAATAAACTTTGATTCAGACATTTAGCCATACTTCAACATGATGTCACAATAACTTTAACAAACTGAAACTTCATTTTTCTTCAAGGAACCGTTCTAGCCACAAGTGCAAATATTCTGCTATGACTTTGCCAGCACTTCTTTTTTCAGTCTTGGCTGCAAGGAAGCAGTGCATGAGGGTGAAGAAAAGAATCCAAAACAGTTTTGTGGTCTTTTAAGAAGCTTCATTTTGAAAGTGTTGCATGGCATAATTCAAGTTTATCTTTTTCAGTCTAGTGCTGTAACAGTCTATAGCTGTGATATCTGTTTCAACTGTCCCTTCACATATCTTTTTCATTCTTGCAGCATTATTGATGTAATTTTTTCCTTCTCTGCCCAAAGATTCCCCTTCATTTCAATGAATAAAAATGTTAGTAATTATTCTTCTCCCATCAGTTACTTAGTGTGAAATATCAAACGAGAGACTAAACCATCATCATCTAGATTAAGTTACCATTAGATTTGGGTTATATAGACAAGTTCCTTTATCAAGATACAGGGTGAAAATAGTGTCATCATTTTTGCAGGGTGAAGTCTGCAGTACATAGCTAAAGTTCATCTCTGGTTCCCACAGAATTTCTCTCTTGTTCTGAAGTCTTCACAATCTTTCTGTGTCTGTGTTTGCATAGTCCACTAAATGGGTCTGACACTATAGTCACACGTAAGATGTCTTATCATCATGTCAGACTCTCAGAGTTTATGGAGAATCGTCTACTGTGCAACAGCCCTCATGGTTCTTATGTGCCAAGCAAAGAATTCAGGTTGGTTGCTATGTCCCAAGGCAGAATGAAATGGAGGCATTTTAGTGCTACATCCCATCATGTTGGCAGAGAGCTGTGGGGGGATTCAAAAATTAACTTTTAATGCACTGTCGAGAAAGATTTGCTGCTTCTTCTATTGCAATTCTTGTGATTGATATTACCAGAATGTCCTGCATGTTTTACTCCCACTTGACATTTTGCATGTTGTTTTCCCTCTCTGACCCTGGGGATACACATGCTTCTGCTTTTCCTTTCTGAAGTTCGATCAGATTTCTTTCTTGTATTTATATGTCAGTGTGGATAAAAATCCATTCCTTACAAAATGTGGTATTTAACTGCAGAAGAAAATCACCTTTTATTTTTTAAAGCTCCTTCTACCACCAGTACTCCTGTTGAAATTTATCCACATTTCATATGTACACTGGAAAAGAAGGCAAAACTTCATTTCTTGTGGTGGTTTAACCTCAGCCAACAACTCAGCCCTATACAGCTGCTTATTTACTCCCCTCTCCCCATCTCTGCATGGGATGGGAGAGAGAATCAGAAGAGTAAAAGTGAGAAAACTCCTAGATTGAAGTAAAGACAGGATAACAGGTAGAACAAAACTACAGTTGCAAGCAAAGCAGACCAAGGAATTAATTCACCACTTCCCAGGGCAGGCAGGGGTTCAGCCATCCCCAGGACAGCTGGGCACCATCACAGGTAACAGTGACTTGGGGAGACAAACACCATCACACTGAACGTCCCTCTTTCCTCCTTCTTCCCACAGCACCTGTCTTCTCCCAGCTTCTTGTGCCCCCCAAGCCTCTTTGCTGGTGGGTGGTGTGAGGAGCAGAAAAGGCTCTGACTCTGTGTGAGCACTGCTCGTTAATAACTGAAACTCCTCTGTATTATCATCACTAGTTCCAGCCCAATTCCAAAACACAGCCCCATACAAGATACTGTGAAGAAAATTAACTCTACCCCAGCCAAAACCAGCACGTTTGTGAGAATGTGGTTCTAGAAGCCTTTCTTTCAAATGTTCTCCCCTCAAAACCTTTCCCTCCAGGCAACTGTTAGATAAGAGACTCTATTACAGAAAACCACTGTAGTGAATTTTAGGAAATTGTTAGACACAATTATCCAAAGTGTGCCCTAACAGTAGTATTCAAACAACAAGTCATAAGTTATTAGTTCTAACGCATACTACATGTTTCTCAGTTACCCCCTGTAATTGCATTTACAATGCCACTGGCATAAACATTTACCATCAGGCAAAGATGAATGCGTAGGCCATTTTATAGACTTATTTGTGAATTGTTGAACCTATATTAAGGTCCACCAATAAGCTTTGGGTTTTATGGGTAGTGAATACATGACCAGAAAAATTGAGTATGTGCCTCTGCCCTGAACATATTACAGTATTTTCTAAAAAAATTGAAGGTACAGAAGAATTTATTTCTCTTCACAGGGTTTGAGTAAATTCCAAACAGAATTAATAGTAAGTTTTCACTTAAATGGAGCTGGAAAAGATCAATGCATGGGTTATGTGTTCATAACAGCAATGACATTACACTTTCTTTAACAAAATGAGGAAAAGAATTGAATCCTGAAGTCTCAATAAGGCAAGATGAGTTGTGTATTAAATTCAGACGTGAATTAAGTTTAATACACTGGCATTACATTGCTGCTATGTCTTGGTATATTGAAACATGCTAATATGTTTCAGAGAAGTTGCAATGGAGTCTTGACTTTGTCAGACAGATCAGGTGGCTCCATCTGGACTTTGTCAGCCCTCCAAAGAAGACCAAAAGATACCCAAACAAGTGCTCTTGCCACCGCAGTGGTCCATCACAAGGACACCTAGCATTTATAAGGCCTATTACCTATCAGTTTTTTGTCTTGGTCACAGTAAGAGAGGACAGGCAAAGTATTGGAAATATCTTGCGTTGCTGTGCCTAGTAGGAGAAGGATTTTACTTATTCTACAAGCTACTCTTGGGACAGGTGTTTATAAAGTTAGTGAAGAGATAGAAGGTTTTGTGATATTTGACAAAAAATAAAAGAATGAAAACACTTCCTACCTGGAATTTCCAAACAGCTAGACTCTGGTGCAGTTTAGAGGTCTCTGAGGAAATAGTCTGGGATACTTCAGTGGTGTTGAGTAGGATTTTGCAGGTTTAGAGACAATCTCTGAAAAGGGCTGTGACGAGCCAATTTCAATTTTTCTGTCAAGTTGCTCCAAATCTTCTTTGAATCACTCTGGTAATGATGTCAGATCAAGATTTTTTTTCACTGTTTTATGTCCGTGGAAGGTTTTAAGTGTCAATCATATTTCATTATTTTGTTTAATCTGCAGGAATTTGTCTTAAGGATTTCATTGTTAAACCTCAGGCCTACAGTTAATACATATACCGAGCCATACGAACTGGTTAATGTCTTGAAGTTGGAAGTCATAGCCTATCTTGCCTTACATTTACACAAATTGCTTCAGACCAAGACCTTGCACTGGCTGCCTGCCAGCACTATGCTTCCTCCTCTCCTAACTGAAGCCAAAGCTGAGAGTGCTTAGCACTCCAGTCCAGGGCAGTCTGCTGCTCTATATTATTTCTGAAATACAAGCTAATTACTTTTTGAGATATCTCTTGCCAATATCTTGGTTTATATAAAGCATCTGCTGATAGCCAGTGGCATATATGAGATAGAGAGCTAGTGCTGTTACCTGACCTGGCTGCTTTGTGATTTCACAGCTGAACTCACACAGCCACACTTTATTTTTTCTCAGCTTCATGTTGTATTTTCATGCCACCATCAATAGGTTTCCTGCCATAGATGGCATTTCTTTATACCCCTGAGAATCTCTAAAACATATTGTCCATGAGATTAGGGAGTTACTGAAGTAAATACAGACAGTTGTGTATTTTTTTCTGTGTGGCTGTTTTGCAAGTGAATGCTTTGCTGGACAGTTCAGACTAATCTAACCAGGGCACTTCGTGCTTCATAACAGTGAGAAGAAACTTTGTTTAACTGAGTTGCTAGATAAAAGATTTTGGGAGGAGATATGCATGGTATTTTGGAAAATCTAAAAACTGTAGATTGAATTTTCAAAGAGGGCTAGCAAATTGTCAAGGTATGACTCTAGGCATTCACTGTTGGCTGCTGTTTGAGGAAGAGCCTCTAGCAAGAAGGTCTCTAGTCTGAAACAGTTTGTCCATTTTCACATGTGCTCCATCTATTCTGCAGAGATGAGATATAATTTATCCTTTTGGAAATAGTGTCCATAACTACACACTGCTTTCCTGTCACTACACTGTAAAGGCTCAGAAAGACATGGTACTTTATGTATGCATCTATTTAAAGCACATTACGTGGCAAAAGATCCCTCAATTTAAGGCAGTTTTATAATCAAGCCATGTGAATTAACTTGATCAAAAGTTAAAGAAAGGAGGTTTCCATGCAATGAACTATTCAGCAATGTTGGATCCTACTGCGTATATTCAACATGAGGAAGGCTGTCCTCGCGCTCTAATCAAGTTCTGGTGCAAGCAATCTAAAGATTTATTTTTATCGCATATTTTACTGCTATTTTCATCACGTATTTTACTGCTTATACACGTTTGTCCCTGGCTAAAACCACACTTGCAGTCAGCCCAGTGCCTGAGGCTGTTTAGCCTGGAAAAAGGAGGCTCAGGAGGGACCGTATCACCCTCTATATCTACCTGAAAGCAAGTTGTAGCTGGGGGTGGTGGTCTCTTCTTCCAAGTAATTAGTTATAGGATATCAGGAAATGGCTTAATTTGCACCGGTGGAGGCTTAGATTGAATATCAGGAAAAACTTAATCACTGAAAGGTTTGTCAAGCGCTAGAACAGGCTGCCCAGGGTAGGGGTAGAGTCACCATTCCTGGAGGTATTTAAAAGACTTGTAAATGTGACACTTAGTAACATGGTTTAGTGGTGGACATGGCAGTGCTGGGTTCATTGTTGAACTCAATGATCCGAAAGGTCTGTTCCAACCTAAACACTTCTAGGAAAAGCTGAATATTCCCACAGAAAAGATGTCCCTTTGCTCTCATTTCTCCATATTTTTTTCAAGCCTTTTGCATTACTAATTCTCCTAGGAGTGAAAGCTACAAAGATCTAGCACCAGCTTTGATGCAATATATCATAATCTCAGTCCATATTTCGTGCCGAAAACCTCAGGGACTTATAGAACAGCTCTGTGTCATTCTTAAATTTCCATGAATACAGTATCCTGAGGTGTGCAGTATGCCCACCAGATATTTAGGACTCATTGCTTAACCTTTGAATCTAGACATCATGCTGGTACAGAATAGAAAGGCAGTAATTATCAGAATTAGAAAAAATAATGGAAATTTATTAATGAATCATCTTTTCCCTTAAGCTGTACTGTAACAAGAAATAATCATCATTATAATGAACAGTGTTATTATTGGACCACATTATGAACACCAGTGATTTTGTACCAAGCTTTCACTGTCAGGGGAATGGTTCATTAACCACAAAGAACATTTCACTTTGGGGATTCAGTTTATCTGGCCAATTTAGGCATTGTTTAAGTAATTTTTAATTAAAATTGGGATCCTGCATTTTGGAATGGTGTACTGGTTCAAAGGAATTGTAAGCACAATTACTACAATCAAGTTGTTAGTAAATTTTTTTCATTTCAGATAAAAGTCGGCCACCGGTCAATCTGTTAAGCAGCCATTCTGGCCTACCCTGCAGCTTTCAGTACCAATTAGTGGGGTGGATAAGAAGAGGAAGAGTAAGGTAAAACCTTTTTGTAACATAGAAGTTTTCTATTTGGCAAGGGTCGATAAATTCCAGTTCCCTGGAAAATGTGTTGTAGACAGGGAAGGAAGAATTTTTCTTGTAACCTTAATATCAAAAACTGATTTTCTTTGATCAAGCCAGCTGTACGCCACATTATTTGTTGCAGTAAATATCCTTTTGGGGCAAAATCGAAGCTGGAAAAAAATTTTCACTTATATTGTTCGCAATATTTCATCTCATTACAGGATAATGTAGAATTAATGAAAAGTGTCTTCAGAATGGAGAACAGCCCTAGCCTCCCAAGCACCAGACAAGAAAGGTGCAAGTGCTGTATCTTAAGGAGGATTCAGATTAAATCCCTGTTCAGTGTAAATGTCACATAATTTTATTAACTTCTTTGTCTCAACACCTGGTGAGAGTCTGTTACAACTGAAGTGTGGCGTTCACACCATCTTAGGCCTCAGTCAAAATGAGAGGCGTGCATCCTGGTTTGTGTAAATAAACCAAACTGCACACTAAGATCTGCCATCAGCAAGAAATACCAATTCAAGTTCATTAAGATCAGGCATCAGTGAACTGTGAACCGCTGTGAGTGTTTACACTGCTTTCACTCACCTGGCAGCCACACTGGGCTCAAAGTGCCAGCACCACGTTCCAGATGGACGCAGTCATGGAACGCCACTGAGCTGCAAATGATGTCTTGTGATGGGGGCCCTGGAAGGATAAAAGCTGCATGGACTTGGGGTTCTGGTGCAAGCAGTGCCAGCCAAATTATGTCCTTAGAAACTGCAAAAAGTCGTATTAAAAAAAACAACTCTAAAGAGGTTATAAAGTACCTTCAGACTTTAACAAACTCTATGTGGTCAGAGGGTAGAATGATGGCTACTATAATATTAAAAAATTAGATATCAGAAAGGCATTTCAATATACCTAAATCTGTCATCTTTCTAAGCAGTGCCAAAGCTCATGCTTAACTTAAAATTAAGTATATGTTTCAATTTGAAGTCCTGAAGAGGAATAGGGTTTTAAAAAGAGGTTTTAGAGAGGGGGATTCATATTGTGGCAACTTGCCTTTGTAATTAGCCAGACAAAACTGTTAAGTTCATCATCTATGAAGCTGATTTACACCAAAGATATTGAATTCATTTTCTTCCTCTTGAGATTAATCGTGATAAATCTATTCCGAAGGTACTAAATAATGAAATGAAATAAAATGAAATGAAACATATTCTTCATGCCTAAATGGATGGTTTCTCACATCCTAATGGAATATTGTTGAAAAATTACAATATACAAAAGTGGTTCAAATACATTTGTTAAGAAGTAATAACAAACACGTAAAGAAAGACCACAGGGATTCCACTAGGCTGGTTTCTCTTTGATTTCCTCATTTTAATTCACTTATTTTCTTCACACTATTCCCTTTGCTTTCTTCACTAAATAAGTAATTGAGATGTCTTTTGAAGATTCTAATAATTCTTGAAGTTATATTTTTTTCTAATGTATTTCAGGCGTGTGTTCCTCCTCAGGAAACAGCTGTGTTTTCTAAAAGGAAGAAAAGACTTTTTAGAATTCTCTGATGGCAAAAGAAGGGCTAGGGATGGGGGTAGGTGTGTAGGGAACATGTGAAGGACAAGAAATTCCTGTGGTTCTCCTATATTAAATGAATGTATTAAATATGTATTAACAAAAGTAATAAAATGCCTTTCCTTTGAGGAAGATGAGAGGGATAACCTGATGCTGTTCTCCTCAACCTCACTACATTCAGTGTCTGGTGCCTCGGATAACGGAACAGGGAAATAAATTCTCCTCCCACCCAAGCCATGCCACCTTTAGTCTGGGTCTCACAGATGCCTCATACACGCACACACACAAGTTAAGCAAGATTTCCCCTTCCTTGCATATGTTTAATGGAGTAAATACATCCAATTATGTCCTCTCCAAAATGTTCTCTAGACCTGGCAACCTTAGCCATCTGCTCTGACACTAAACTTTCTCCAGGCTATTTGTCTTCCTTGTCAGGGACTCTAAGGTTACTTTTAGTGGTAGGACTTCAAACAACACATCTCTTGGCTCCTAGTTATGTAAGTACGACTACAATTTCTTTCCTATAAGTTGTTTTCTCTGAGTTTTCCTGGATTGACCTGTTCTTCTTGACATCTCCTACCCAGTCTCCATCTAGTGTTCACTATTTACAGTACTCTGTTAGCGGCCTCGGAGATCAGACTTGGGTCTCCACTTGTGTCTATGGATGCCTTTAATTCCCACTTTGCGTAACAGGCAACAGATTTGTCTCTGCTATCAAAGAGAACTCTTCTGTCTTAAAAACGTGTGAAAAGCTCCCAAACCGGGGAGATAAAAATTTACACCTAAAAATAAGGTGTCCACGTTTAACAGCAGGGGTAACAAGAGAATAAGTTACATAACACAGTAGTAAACAGTTATAGAGAGTTGTAAGATGAAGGCTGATAGAACCAAAGCAAACCAGAAATTTAAAAATCATGGCTGGGAGCCCAGAACAGAAGAGACTGTAGCAGGAGATGGTGGAAGACAATCCAGAAGTCAAGAGGAGAAAGTCTTTGATTGGAGCAGGAGGAAAATTATGTGAGAAAAGAAACCAAGGTGTCAAAAAAGAATCAGATGTGCTGATTTCTTCAATGTTTTTGTGGCAATTTTCAAATCAGTATGATGAATGTCAATCTCATGTGGGCACCTAAATCAGTTTATCTTCCTTGAAAGGTCCTCAAATGCAAATCTATTCAAATTAAGAGCCAGAAAAAGAGGTGGAGGAGGCTGGAAGAAGAAACACAAAAGCTTAAAAAGATTGATATTTCTTTTCACTCTTCTGTGTGATGAATTGAATTTCTGTTAGTAACTAGCAGTTTTGCAGATGCTTATTTAATGTCATGCAGGGGAGAGGCAGTAGGTGTGGGCAAGGGAGGTGAGTCATGCCTTGCTCAAGAGGGAACCTGCTGTGGTGTTCATAATGCACTGAATCAGGTTCAGAAATATGAAAGTTTCTTTTCCTCTTTTTCCTATATCTTTTGTTTTCTCATGTCTGACAGACACGCAAATTTGTGACAGCTTCTTAATAGTCATTTGTACCATTGTTAATTAGGCCTGAATACAAGTCTAATCCTGAAAGATGACAAATTGTTCCTCATTTTTTCATAAATACAGTAAAAATTTCTTGTCTTATGTCTAGTTGCCTGGTGCAAGAACTCTTTGCAGAGAACTGGGAACTGGGCCACCTCTCCCAGCAGCAGTCCAAACTGGCTGTGGCATATGTTGTTATAGTCTCCAGATTTATAGATGTGAGGCAGTCGTCTGGCTGTTTCTCTAGTGGAACATCCTTTTCTGATGATCTGAATAAAACCCAGACTGTTTGGGATTTAAATCAGGGGTGCATGTAACACCACAATGCTCTGTCATTATAAGACTGGGAGTTGTCTGAAGACATTGCCATCTGGTGTATAGGAAATAAAAGATTTTGATGTTTGAGGGAAAAAAGCTCTGGCAAACTTTTGGAAGAGGTGTGATTTGTTTCCCTTGTTTCATTACAATAATTTGTAAGAAGATTAAAATGCCATTTTTAAGGTTCAAATTGAAGTTGTTAAAGCAAAGGGGAAGAGAGCATTGGTGACAGGAATGAAAGAATTCTCTCTTTTGACACCCTATTGTGAGACACTTAGGGATAGAAGGCATCATTCAAATTAAAAATAAAACTTCAGTCTGGAATGTGTTATGGGGGCACTACCAGGCCTTAAGTTTCACGTTCTCCCTTATTTATTTTATTTCTCTGTGAGCCAGTTGTCCATGCAAAACATGACAGTTAATTACGCCTCTCTGTTTCCCTCTGACAAATAAAGCGCAAGTAATGCCAGCAAGGATTAAACTGTTTGCTTTTGGTTTACAAGGAATTAAAGCAGTATGCAGTAAATTTTCCTGTAAAGGTCTTTCCTAATGCCGTAGACTGGGGAAATAATATTAGCAGCTAATGTTGTGGATGCAGAGCTTGGTTCAACAACCTTTAAATAAACATTCAATATGCTTATTGGGCTTTACTCAAGGTGTGTCACTTGGGCTTCAGCAGATGTGAGTGTTCTACTTGTGCATCCTGCCAGCCAAACACATCCATATCCACATCAGAAAGAGGATGAAAGAGGATTGAGAAAGTGGGGGTGTGTGGTGGGTTATCTAAATAAAGTGCTGGAGCTGTAAATGGGGTAGTTCTGTCCAAACACCTACACTACACCTCTATAGGATTAACCACATGGATGTAGCAGCATAGGGTAGGAGTGCTAATGCTTTAGATTTCCTGTGGAACACCAAGAATCAGTGCCAAGAAATATTGCACATATTTTTTTGAAGAAAAATCCAGAAAGGATACACAAATACAGATCTAGCCTATCTAGCCATAGGTATCTGGAGGGTGGGGAAATACAGGCAAAATACCCCCGTATCCTTGTTCTTTTCTAGCACAATGGCTGTGTAATTGCACGTGCTCAAAAAATCCTTTCATGTCTAGTTTGAAAATAAATAGTAGTCTTAAGAGTTAGACTGTTGTCAATGACTGTTATTGAAACTTGAAACTGTTAAGGGAGAAAAAAGAGAAAAAGAAATTCTGGAGCACACTTTAAGGAGCAGGGAAACTGAAAGACCCAGCAACAGATTGAAAGAAAAAGGCACTGCAGGTGTAATATTTAATGGAGTGTTCATTTTGCAGTGGCTAAAAATAAGTAGGCAGCACAGAGTTTGTTTTTGGGTGAGTGGTTGATTGCAAGTGCTAAGCTCTGCAATTAGAATTATAAATGATGAGCTCACTTTTCTGTCCCATGGCTTGTTTTAGGAGTTTGATGGACTTCCTTGTGCAAAGTCTAATCAAACACATACTGGGGAGGGTGAGAAAGCACAGGTTGTGAGCTTTGGTAGTCTACCTATTATTTACTCTAGTGTTTAGGAATATGATCCACCCCTGAATCTCTATCCTATCGTATATTCAATGTGAATTGAAATTCTGTTAAATGACAAACTGGATTATTTCAAGCAGAATGGTAAAAGCACTTTAATTAATTAATTAATTTAGTATAATTTTAATTGTTAACATGCTCACTTTTCTAATGACAATCAATAGACAGGAAATTCTTTTTTGTGGTAGAGAAGAGATTTCAGAGAATCCCAGAATCCCAAAATGGTTGGGGTTGGAAGGGACCTCTTTAGACCAGCTCCATGTTAGCATATGAACGGAGAGATTCACATCTGAGGATCACCATATGGTATAGTTTATCTCAACTCATGATTCAGGTTTAGAGCTGAGCAAACTACACCAAATTAAGCCCTTAATTAATATTGTTATTAAGGAGCTGATCCCTGAGAAAAGCCCTAGTGATTTTTGAAGTTAGTCCTTTAAGTAAGTAATGTCACTCTTTGGGTAAGGTAAGGGACTCTAAGTACTAGATCTTAAAATTGTGTTGTTTGTTATCTATGTTTTTGCTGTTGCTATTTAAAGACACTCAAGTAAAATATAACCACTAGTTATATTTATATGAGAAGATATTTGGATGTATTTGTGCTTTCATGTAGGAAGATGTGCAGGATTACCTGCCTCAGCTTCATGACAAACCTGCAGTAGGAATGTGCTGCATCCTGTTGTTGCTGTGGGAATACATTGCTGCTAGTGTGATCTTCCATTTTCTCATTTGCTAAAGCACCAGGATGTTGATGCTGAATATCACTCGTGAAATACCATCCTGTAAACACAAAAGAGTAAGTTACTTTCTACTGTCTGCACTTGAGCATGCCTGTCCCTTCCCCACAAATTAAGTGAAGCTGATAAAATAGAGTAGAATGGCACTCTATTGGAAACACAGCCCACTGAAAAAGGTTAGAAAGTTAAAAGCAGATTTCTATAATTCACAGGAGGTACAAGATATTAAAAGTTACTGCCTCATTCATGTAACAAAGATTGTGTCAGGAAAATAAAATAGTACAATATTTATCTATTCTCATGAAAGCATTCATCAAAAGATGAGGAAACAGCTATAAAGATCATTTATCAAAAGCTGGGAAGAGTTTTTAGCTGTGCAATTCACCACAGAATTAGCAAGCTGCTGCATTTTTTAAAGCAGGGCAACAACACACATCCAAACTGTGAAGGATTCAAGGGAACATGGCCTTTCTTTATCAGCTGTCGCAGACCTCTAGAGTCCTGCTGTGTAAAGCACTGGAAAAACCAGAATCTGTAGATCATTCCTTCTTTGAGAGGGGTGTCCCAGGTTTGGCTGTGACCCAGCAGGTACAAAATGGAGTGTCCTTTCACTCCGGGCATGTGGCAAGTATGACTTGTACCCTGAAAGTTCCCACCTCAGCCACGCTTGGAGCACAGTGGGGTTCACCTGATTGCAGCCCCCAAACACCTTGGTTTGCTCTGGAAGGACAGGCTGGGAATTGTACACCTGTCCTCGCCTGGGTGACCGGACTGGCCACATCTTCCTCTGAGTCCTGCCAAGAAGTGGTGGCTTAGTCAGATGGGCATTGTTTTTACCTCTGAGCAAGGCAATGAGGCCTCTTACTGAAGGGGCAGTTTGGCAAGGAAAGGCACCTTAGCTTCCTGGGGATAACTCCACAACTCAGAAAGGAAAGAAACTTCTTGCCTTTAAATTCACTAATTTACATTAGCCATGTAATTCCCTTCCCAGAGGCCACATGCTGCTGCTGCTTACTCTGACCCTTACAGCATTTTTCAGGTACTTTGCATCAAGCAAATTACAAATCTGTCTGAAGAGATGACTGGGCATTTCTTCAGGTTCAGAGCCCAAAACTTGTTCTGCTTGCCTGCCTTGGGAGCGCACAGCTCATACTATGGCCGTGCAACAATTCTAGCAGTCTGTGGGTGACTCTTGTTACCCGTGCACAACATTAGGAATATAAAAAACTCTCTTGAAAGAAATCTGACCACCGTTGAACTTTCTTTCTATATGAAAGTGCTTGGGAAACTGTGTAAGTAACTAATGTCCCGTTACCCATAATCCTGTCCTATGGAATAGTGACACCTTATTGAGTGAATTCAAGGGTATGGAAAAGCCCACATTGCTTATTTGCTTAAATCTTCAACTTTGAGAGTTTCCATAGCATGTCAGACCTTTGTATGCTTTGTTCTGACTCGCTTTTATACTAAAGAAATTGTCTATGACTCTACCCAGGCAGGCCTGAACTTGATGTAAGATGGCCAAGGATTATTTAGAACTGAGAGAGTGATTTGATCCCTTCAGCAATGCCCTCACTGCATCCTTCAGGATATACAAAGAGTATCCAGAGACTTCACAGCTTCAGAGTCAATAGTTTTTTTCTAGCATCCTTCCTGTTTTTTTATTGACATAATTCTAATGTCAGCCAGGTTCATATCATCAAATTAGATTTGTTAACCCTTCCCTACAGAACTGTCTGTATGTTTTTAAATGCCTTGAGACAGCTTTCTATTGTCGATTGTGTTATTTCATTTGCTTTTTTGGCTAATATATATGAGTTTATATCAATTTTTTTCCCAATGTAAAATAACCTTTTTAATTGCTAATACATAGTGCATAAAGGAAAAGTGGTTTCATTTATGAAAAAACAATCTATCATGGCTTTTTAAATTGCTTTTGTTATTTGTATCTTGAAATATTATCCATTAATCATTTGTGAGCTATTCATGCCACATTTGTATCCATTAAAACACCGGGCTGAAAAACCAAGAAGACAACATTTGAAGAAAATGCTTATTATGTTGGATGAGATCCAAAAATAAGGCAACAATACTGCATCTATATAAAAATTGGTTTTCTTATGACCAATTCATGTATATAAATTTATAGATAATAACATATGCTATATGTATATACTATATACAAATAAAGGTATAATTTAAAATAATTTATATAGAATTAGATAAAATATTTATATAGAAAATATAAACTGGCTAAAATATTAATTCTATATTTATTTTTATGTATCATATATATATTATATTATTATATATATATGAATTGGTAAAAAAATGTCTACTCTCTCTTTATAGCTATTGTACATATTGAATGCCATATGTATGTTCCTGATCTGCTAAGGTTATTCAACATTCACAGTATAATAAAACAAAAAATATCTTGACAAACTTGAACTGAAACATGACTTTCAACAAAATATAACATAAAGAAATTCTTGCTATTTTGGGGTTTTTTCAAAAAAATAAATGTTACCATTTTTATTCACAACTTATTTTAATATTTATGAGAGTGTTTTCATGCATTTCTGAATGAAATAATCCCTAGTTTTTATGTTCCTTATGGAAGGAGATTTTTTTCCCAACAATTCCAGTAGTGTGGAATAACAAATTGAAGCTGAGGTGAACAGTTCTTAGTTTAACTGTTTTGTCCAAAGGTTTTGTATCTTATTATTTCCACAGATCAATAATCCACACACTACAATACACAAGGCTTCCCTTTAGGATTTTAAACCTGCCCACATCTCTTAATCATAAAGTTCTTCCCAGAGTAAGTATTTCTCTGCATCTGGCACGGCACTCAACTGTGACAAGAAGGAAAGTTTCTCAAAGAGGATAATGAAAGATTAATATTACAAGTGGGAGTCAGAATTGCAGTGCTAGAACTTGTTCTTTGGCAGCCTGTAGGATACAAATACTAACAAGTAGCAACAAAATTGTGTTTTTTTACTGATGGGAGCATCTAACTTGTAACCAAAGTATTGCCACTGAAAATTTTCTTTAACTTGGTTTCAGTATCATCTGTCTATTGCATAAGAGATTTATGTTCCACTTCTTAATCAACATTCTAAAGGGAAGGTAATCAGACATAAACTACAAATTAACGGTTATCTGTAATAATGGTTGAATACTTAAAAACCAAAACACTTGCATGTCTCCACATACATAATTCAGGAAGCAAAGAAGGTGGGATCAAATGAAAAATTAGTGGTAGTGAGAGCCTAAGGTGGACTGTAGGCTTTATATTTCATTCTGCTAAGACTGGAAGATTCTTTCATAATAAAAAAGGAAAGAAAAAGATCCTGATCCAAAAGATAATAAATGACAAAAACAGGCTGACAGATGCAAAGATTTCAGCCATGTACACATTCCAAAGACTCAATTTTAAATATGTATAAAAAAAAATAAAAAAAAATACACCACCTGCACATATAATTCAGAAAGTTTGAAACCTAACATCATTTGAAGTTTTACACTGGAAGAACATTTTGATCCAAGACTTAAACTTACACTGCTAAAGTCAGTGCAAGGCTTCTCCTCAAATTAAAGGAAGGAGGCATGCCCTATATTAAGCATATTTTAGAATATTACCTGAATTACAGCTTGCTTGTATTTATCACAGTATAAATAATATGTTTTTCTTAGCCTAAGAACTAAAAATAGCCATGCTGTATTACATGAATGAGACAATAAATTTTTTGCTATAGCAATTAATAATACCTGTTATTAAACTGTTCATCCTCAAAGTTAGTAATTAATCCTTATATGCAAAGCTAGTTGAAGGATCTGTCTTAAATAAATTATCTGAAAGTGAATTATCTTTTTTTTTTCAAGAATTTCTTGACGATATTTCTTAAAGAAGGGAAAGGGAATGTGATTCACATGTATAGTTCAAATTGTGTTCATTCTTAATGAGGTCTGACTCATAACATGGGATTATTTCCAGATGACCATTAGGAACGTCCACTTTCTTGGGTGATCTTTGGAAAACATCTTTAATTGTTGGCTTAGTTTCCAAGTGTATGAAGAGAAATTAGTATTTGAGCAGTGCAGTAATGTTTGAAAGCTGTTATTTACATTTGAAAGCAGAGACATAGAGGCTGAAAGTACTGACAGCTTGCCCAGATATTTAGAGGAATGTTATCTTTGTTCCTGCATCTCTGACTGGCATGATTGTCAGCTTAACTGACATGAAAGGGACTTTGTCATTATAAAATAAATTTGTTTTACCATATTGATACTTCTTATTATGGTGTTCCTTTCCCTGTGAAATCACGAGAGTTATGTTAAATTAGGAAGCATCTGGCCCTGAACTTCCAGAGTGTAAATCTGTTGCCTAATTGATCATGACCACATTACATCTTTTCCAATATGATCTTCTTTGTCTACACGAGGTTATAACAGCTGTTTAAAGGATATTAATGTGTTAGCAAACATGATTTAAATCCTTTTTGTTCCTGTAGTCTGGAAAAGAACAGTAGGATCAATAAAGATAGTTGTCTTCTAAGCATTGCCACTTAACCATTATGGTTTGGTAATGATTCATCCATCAGATTTTGTACCAGGAACTAAGGATGCACAAATATCATCAGGAAAAATATTTCCAACTTACTGTTTATTCATCCAAAAGAGAGCTTCAATGACGAATACTTGGGAGAAGATGAAAGACGCTTACAAGAAAATGCTTACCTAGTTCATTCTTGAAATGTATTTTGAAAGGAAGAGTCTTCAGCCCTTGCGCTTCCACGCTGTGGATGTGACGCGGCAGAGAGGTCCTCAGCTCTGCCCCATCCCCTCCTTCACTCTTAGAGATGGCAAGTGGGAAGAGAGCCGCTGCTGTCCCAAAGCATGAGCTGGAAGGGCTTGTGCCCGTGTTTGGGAAAGGCAATGGGCTGCTGCAAGTACAGAGCTGGGGTGTGTTCAGGGCCCCTGTCTCCTCTGCAGGTTGTTTTTTGCCAAGAATAAAGATTATGATAATAAATAATTGTTGTCTGCAGACTGGAGACAGCTCTGTCATAAATATTCTCTCTCTTAGGCAGTTTGCACTTTTGTTTCATGTAAGTAGCTCCTTCCTTTACTTTGATACCTCATTATCCCTCTGCTTCCCAAACTAGATATACAGCAGCAGCAAGGCTGAAAAAGACTATTTAGCTGTCAGTCCTTAAAACTGCAGAGAATAAGAAGGATGGGAGCCCTCTCTGCAGGTATTGTTTTGTTGCATTTTATTAGATTTGGTTCTTGAATGGAAAGCCAGATTAAAAAAGCAGAGAATGGATTTTTGCCTTCCACTATAATAACACTCCCAGTACAAAAGGTCAGCTGTGGATGTGTTTTTTTTGTTTTTGTTTTTTTTTTATTTTTATTTTTTTTTTAAATATATTAAGACACAGTTATTCTTGAATTTGGCTTTTCAGGAAACAACTTGGACAAAAATGTGCTTCTGACATCGAAAACTGCAAGCATGACTAGAGGCACATGGTCGTGGACCTATCTGTACTGTAAAGAGACAATGCCACTGCCACAGACAATGGTTGTCTCTTTCAAAAACAGAATTCACAATACACCAAAAAAGAGAGCAGGGATAAGGGGGATGCTCCAGCACAGCTTGGTGGTTTCATGTCTAAAAGGAAAAGGAAAGCAAGGTAAATGCCTGCTCTCCAGCCCGATAAAAAATATGTACTGAGACACCTAATTTAGGGACAAACCTTTCTTACCTCACCCTTCCCAGGTCTGTCTCTCTCTGAAGCCATGAATCCAAGGTTAGACATGAGCTACATGTGGTCGTAGGAGGGACAGTTCAGTTCCAGTTCATGCCTGTTGCAGGTCTTTGGGAGGTGACTGCTCTCCTGCCCTGTGTTTGTGAGGGTGGCTGGGCTCGCGGATGCCCTGCAGAACCACATGGGGGAGGGAAGGGCTCAGGGATTGCTGCCTTGAGTTGCCACATACCTTGTCTTTTCCGATGTCATTGTCATTTCATTTCTGATGGGGACTGTAAGGGAAGTGACAGCTGCCCAAGCTTCCAGACAGGGCTTAAGTCAGTGGTGGATACTGATTGCTACTGGTTGATGATAAAACCATACAAACCTTTAGAGCAGAAAGAAGGCTGGTCATGGCAAATACTCCCATAACAGAATGGGATGGTACTACACAAAAACAAAGAAACAAACAAACAAGAAATATTACAAGAAACCTGAGAAACATTTTCATAATTAAAAGAAAAATCAGCCCAGAAATATTTTTTAAATGCTCAGAAACCTTTTTTCCTGACTGTGGTCTCTGCTGGCCAGCTGCACAATATCATCTGTCCACAAACCACCCTCTGACCACTCATTCAACCAAGACCCATAGTCTATACTGTCAATATGTCCCTGCCCTCTGAATAAGTCAACAAGAGCAAATGGAATGTCCTCTCCCCTTTGACAGGCTTGGATTGCCCCATTGGATCCTGGTAAATAAGTTTTTCGTTATTGTTTGAAAATAATCCACAAGAAAAACAGGCTTTCTGAAGAAAAAGTCATAGATATGTAATTATAATGCAAGTTAATCCTCTCCTTATCATACAAAATAAAGTGCTTTTGTACAAGACTGTATCCATGTTCTGAAGACTACTGTGTTTACGGGATGAAAAAACAAATCTCCTGGGGAAGAAGCCATATATTTGACTTAAGATACATAATCAATAACCTTGTAAGGCATTCAGGCTACATATTCACTAAGGAGCTGCTTTAATCAAACACATCCATGTCTCTTTTAGGATAAATCCCTGTTGTCAGCTACACTAAAACAGTATTTTCAGCTCTTGTTTTCATAATGTTAGTCCTACATGACAGTTCTGTGTCATCTGACAGCCCTAATCCATCTCAAGGTTAGAATCTATTTTGTATTTCAAATCTCCCAAATCTCTGACCACTTAGTTTAAGCAGGATTAACATAAGCACCAGAAACCACAGAGAAGCAACGAAAGCCAAGATTATGCTTTGATCTGCTCAAGTAGACATTTGCTGAACTCCAGCAATACAATGAGCAGCAGAGCAGAGAGCAGGAAAGCACAGCCTCAGAGCAAAGCTGTGTGATGGATGTGCACTGGTAGGAAATTACCAGCTGCATTGTGTGCTTCATTAAAAATTTTTACAGAGAAAGTTAGGAGAAAAATATCAGAACTGTTCTTATCAATGAAGCAGAAGAAGATTTTGTTTCAACACAATTGTTAGTCCACTGAATAGACTAAAATCACTCAGGAAAATGTTCCTTGGGGTACTGGAATTTAAATCAAGGCTATTCCTGGCCCTATATATGCACTAACAGGCATCTGAATGAGAAGTATTTGTCTGCTTATAAGTGCAGAGATTACCTTTAGCATTTACCACCAGCTCAGTTGACAGAGTTGAGTAAGCTCTGTCTGCTGTGTACCAAGCCCTGCTCCTGTATCTTGGATGCAGGGTTGATTTAATTAATGAAATGATCTAATGGAATTGCTCAGTTTCATTTTTTGTTTCCTAGACATAGAATTTATTTTATAGGACAGCTTTTGTGGTTATATGGTCATATGGGTAGAGTGTGAAAGTTTTGTTTACTGACAACCCAAGAACGTAGATTACAGGTCTCGTTATGATTTTTCCTGAGAAAAATGTAAAAAGAAACTAATAACTGAAATACTAAAATAAGATTTTAAATAATTTTAATTATAATTAAGTATTTTCCTATTCAGCTGTAGACTTGTAAAATCAGTCAAATGTTAATAATCATTTAACAATCATTTACCGTTTGCATTTTTTCAACAGTCTGATTTTCAAATGGAAGCCTTCCACTGAAGAAGGATGTTGATATTAATCTCATATTTAAAACAATAGTGTGAATGTTGCACAGGTTCTGAATATGAGCTTTTGCAAAACATTTTACAGAACACTGTCTCATTGCCTAGAACAGTGCGCATATTTTAGTTCTGAAAAACTGGGGGTTTGCATTCATTATTCTTTTGTATGTCTTTTTTTATACCTTCAGAATAATGGTGTCATATTTCCTATTCCCTGAACTAACTAATATTCTTCCCTTTTTATTTAGTTTTGGGTTTGATTGGGTGTTTAGGGCTTTTTTTTTTTTTTTTGCTGCTGCTGCTGCTGCATTAATGTGGAATGTTCTGGCTTCTGAGTTTCAAGTAATATTAACGAGAGAAAATGCAATTTTTTTGAGTACAGTTCCATAAAAAAAGGAGGAAAACTCTCCTCTCCTCCAGCTCTCCATTTCTCCTCGTCAGTTTTGGGATGGGTTGTGGTCTAGGACACCGGCAGGAATGATGGGGTGGTACACTCAGATGGGTATAGGAACAAAAGTAAAAGGGAGAGCATAAAAATTGCAAACATTGAAGATTTTTTGTGGGTTTTTTTAAACCCAAAAAATTTGTCCCGAAATGGATGTGTCAACTCTTTCACAGACAGGTCCTTCAGCATTGCTGAGCTTAAGCAGCAGAACTTGAACCACGTCCAACCATAACACTGTGTTTGGCTCAAAAATGCTTCATTGGAGAGCCAAGCCGTGCCATTTGTGACCCACAGAGCAGTTTCAGGTCTACCTGCAGAAGACCTTGTGAATAGGGTGGGAAAGGAGTGCCTTGGAATTATACAGCAAACCCATCGGATTCCTTTGGTTCACGTGCTGCCTTCTGTCCTAAGGCAATAGAGGCAGGCAGAAGATGCTTTCCTGTCTGCACTATTAATGGACAGTGGAAATGTTCAAAGTGTTCCTGAAGGGCCATTAAATCCATGCCGGTCTCTCATACCCGAGAGAGGAGTGGGTCTCAAGTCAGCTGAATCCTTCTGGCGGCCAGTTGCCATCTGTGCCTGTACAAATATTGTGGATCACCTGCGCCCAGGTCACCTGCAAGTCTTCATTTGGGAATGTGAGGGGGCAGCAAGGATGCGCCATTTTCCGGTGTCCTCTGAAATCCCGGTGTGCCATCGGTACAGCCAGTGGCACCTGGAGGAGCTACACGCTCTTCCCTTGTGTCAGGCTATTGGATGTGCAGCCAACTGCATGTCATGGGACACCAGTCCTGTCTTTTTCTTGTATTCCCAGCCTTCCCAGCATGCTACCTGGCTGCAGAGAACCACCTTGAAGGCTGCCCTAGAATCCAGTGTCCCTCTTGCTCTGGAAGTGGATCTGTCTGTCTCACCCTGACACTCAGTACCCTCCCACTGCTATCTCATCCGGTGAAATTATCATCCTAACCTCAATAAAGCTGTTTATTCTTTTCAGTGTTGTAATTCCACAGGAATGCTTATAAAGAGGACAAGATAGGAAACTGTGGGATGATGGGATTCTGCAATACAATAAAAAGGGATTATTTTTCTTAATAAAAAGGGCTTTTCTGAGACTTGCAAGCCCAATGCAATCAGCTGTCCTTTTAGTACTGAAAATCCACTTTTTTTTTTAAGGCTCATATGCAGTAAAATGCTCAACTGAGTCTCCCTGTGTCTTTTCCTCTCAAAAAAATCTGGTAATGTGTCCCACAATATGATGTTATAGGAAAATCGCCTTTGTTCTACAGCCCTTAGCTGACTTCTGGGGGTGAAAGCTAGTTCAGCTCAGACCTGCTTTCATTTAGAAACTCGTGCCCATTACAACATGCAACTCCTTTTCCTAGAGCCATATCAAAAATAACCCACTACTACTTTTATATAACTTACAGGTCTTTTCAGGAAAAAAAGGTCTGAGCAGTGAAGTTTGGCTCCATCAAATATTTCCTCTCACTCAAACAGCTGTTTTCATATCGACCTGTTTCATACTTGGGATAAATCTGGGCATCTTAAAGGGGAAGTAGCATCTGCTGAAGTCTTGTTTTGGTTTGTGCATGCTAGGAATTCAAATGTTGGGTTTACAGACCACAAAAAAATGGAACTTACTGCCTTCTTCACACTTTCCTGTGGGACAATTTATCTCTATGTAACTAATTTAATGCTTAGTGGGAGATAAAGAGAGAGAAAGATGGTAGTCTCGTGATTTTCCACGTAATTGGGATTTGGGGTTAGGGTAGCAGGAAGGCTGGGAGGTTGCTATTTATTAAATTTTAATTAATAAGATTCAAGATAATATAGGTCCAACTTCTTCTCTCATTTATTTTGGTGCAGAACTAGAGTTTTTGCCAGTATAACACTTCATATCATGGTGAGAGGGATGCATCCCATAAAATACTGTCTGGAAATAGAGATAATTCTCAAAAAATAGCCAGGAGGAAAACATCTATGCTCATTTTCACTCTTCAGTATGTTGTTCACACATTAATCTGTGTGTTTTTCTGTTCAGTCTAGCCAATCAATACATCTGAATCTCCCAATAAAACTTGTTTCTGCAGCTAATCTACTAATTTAATAAGATGAAATGCATGCTACGAATTCCTCTCTTTTCTTTCTACACTTTGGAGAAGAAAATGTAATAAGCAACATCTGATCTGAATGAAAACCACTTACAGAGGCTACATGAAATAAAGGCTTGGAGAGAGACGAGGAAAAGATTTTACTCCCCCTACCACAGATTGCTATTATTAGACAAGTTATTAATATGCTATTATTACCTGCTCAAAGATCTCTTGTAAGGGCAAAACAAAATGTGACTCAGGTGGTATGAATCATCATTTGGAAAAACCTAGAGAGGTCTGCTGACCCTCCAGGAGCCTGATTTCTTAGATGGAACTTAGAATTGCTAGTCTAAAAGTTAGGCAGTGTGAATACCCCTGAATATTCTATCAGCATTATATATCCAGCCTTCAAGCTGTAATCAATTTTTCTTTCCTTCATTCTATTTTTACCGCTCTGCTGAAATTACAGAAGCCCCAAACTGGAGTGCATCCAATAGCCATAGCTTCTCATGGATAATAAAAACTGACCCACAGCCAACAGAAAATGGAGTGATAGAAAGGAATCTTTTTTATTTGGGCTTTAAGAATCCCATTTTCTTCTCTTTTTCAGGCCAATGCAAATGCGGCTACAAAAATATCCAGTCCGTCGATCAATCACCTCTGTCATGGTACCTCACATCTATGATCCCTCTTTCCATTTCATATGGTAAAAATCTTCCCATATTTTCTTTCAAAGCCTATCCTTGATGTTTCTTTATTCTTTTTATGCATGAATAATCTATTAAACTATTGATGCCCTGCATTTACACACTTCCATTTATGCTGACCTTGACGTCCAACATATATTTTTTTCCTTTTATGGGAGAAGTTCCACAGGTCAATTCAATATCTTTGCTTGGGGCATATGCACTCTTTATAAACCTTCAAATCTCCTCCAAAGCTGTACCTATTCTGCATTTGAAGCCCACTTAACATTAACTAAGGATCTATTTTGCTGTGACTTATCGTAACAGTTTCACCATCACATTTCAGGTATTGCTTGTTTTAGGCAGCTGCTGCTTGTGGCTCAGTGAAAGCATAGAGCTCTCTCACTGCTGCCGTCCTGCCCTGCCTGGCTTTGGCCCGATCTGCTGTCGTGGGGTTTCGATGCCCACACGAACCAGCGACGGTGTTTTAGGTAACTGAGGTTCCGTGCCGCAGTTTCCCTGTCTGATCCGAGGGCCGTCAGCATCAAGCAGTTTTTTAGACAGAGATGAAGATAAGGAGGAAAGAGTGGACTCTTGCCAGCTGCATTCCAAGATTTATTACTCTGCCTTGAAGGAGCAGGGAGATTTTATCTTGAAGGAAAGCTGAACAAAGAGACCCTTTGCTGCTCTCTGGTTGTTGCTTTTAAGGGGTTACAACTTAGGGGCTGGTACAATATAATTCTCCAATCAGGAATTGATGACACATGACATGAAACCAATAGGAACATCTCAGGTGAGGTACAAAATCAAACTGGCTAATAACAGTACAGCTGGAGGGAATTTCCAACCACACAGGCCTGCCCCAGGGTCTGAGGTAGTGTGATGGACAGGCGAGGAGTAGATGTAGCCCTCAGGGAGAGAATCTTGTGAAGGGAAATCAACCCATCCAGAGCTGTTTGCCCCGAACATGGGTTGCACCATAGCAACAATTGCTTTTCTCTCGACACTCTGAATGGGGCACACAGCAATTTTTTCTTACATGTAAAATGTGTTTTAAGAGGTCCTGAACCACAAGCTGGGCACATTTGACATGTTTTTCTTTTGTACAGTTTAAAGGAAGCTACACGAATTTAAAATAAAATGCAAGAAACAAAGTCTAATTTTGCTTGGCCAATCAACACCTTTCTGCTTAAAGTGGTGCATAGGACAACCTGTATCTGTATTTTCCAAAGATTGCCCAAGAAGATAACCCAGCTGGACTGGACACAATCCAAAAGTACTATGAAGTCAGCAGAAAGTCTCTCTTTGACTTGTTTAAAAGCAAACTTACACCCAGAGGGAGAGAAAGCAAATATTAGAATGTTTCACCTTTCTTCATTCTGAACTAGCTGGGCTGGAGATGGAGAGAGGACAAAACCCATTAAATGTATTCAAGAAGATTCATACTGTCTAGATTCTTTCTACCCATTATTATGCTGGCACCTTCAAAAAGGTGTCAATTTTCTGTGCCAAAATATGGGACTAAAACCAGAAATCCTCTTTTGGATTCATGAGAAGAGAAACTATTTATTTGTGATTCATGATGAAAATATACCTTATATATGAGTGTAAAAGTAGCCAGTTTTGTGTTGCATAGAAAATAGCCTTGTAAATATCTTTCACATTGACTTGCTCATAGTCCTTATTCTTTATATGCAGGATAAGCCCTGGGTTTGAAGTGTGTTTATTATTTAAAGGCTTGTTTTGATATATCAAGGTCTCTCCCATTCCTCCTGATGATCCTTTCCTTTGAAGGTTCACTACCTGATTGAAATGAGAATTTCCATCCACTGCATCAAACAAGAAATGATGTCTCCTGAAAGGTTCTGTATTTAATGGCACTGTCTGGGATGGGAGCAGGGGTGGGGGCTGTGAAATTTATTTTTTTTTTTTCCTAAATCTCCCTGGTCATCTTGTCATGTGTAATAATGTAGACCCTATCATATTACAGAAGGCAGAACAAACCTAACCTTAGTATTTCTCTAATAAGTAAAATTCAAGCCGAGGTAATCAATGAGCTGTATGCTAAAGACAGAATGAGAAGTCTGGAGGGGAAGGTAATGCACCCAGTAATGTCAAATACCTTTATCTTGACCATCATTATACATTTTACATTATACAAACTTTGAACCATAGGAGGAGACAAGAAAATAAAAATGTAAACCGACATTTTTTATATTGAGATATTTGCAGATTAGTACATTTCCAGTACCTCCTCTACCTATTCCCAGATGCTTTCCTGGAGGTGCTTTTTTTCTGATGTGCATGTTAGCTAGGAATATGCAATAGGAATTCCTGATTAAAAATACTTTGTTTTCTTACTGTCCTGGGAGTCCTCATATTCCAAAAACAAACCTTGTAATAACTTTTATTTACAAGGTAAATCACTGGGTACACACTGAACTCAATGGAGTTTGGTTTGTTTGCAGCAAATAAGGGTCTCTTCCATTCTTAATAAAATTTAGAGTTCTTACTTTCAAGTAGCTTGCTGTTACTATAAGTCTGACAAATCTCCTGGAGACAAATCATGGTCATCATCTTGGCTACTCCAGAACAATGGTGTTTTCCAGGGTTCAGCTAAACCTCTTTGAGAATATGAATGCTACTGTGGCCAGTCTTATACTTTGTCTGATACTACAGCTACCAGGCAAATCCAAAATTCACCACCTTCTTTCTAAAAATGTGCTTTTGTGATCTTGTCTTCTGTCACTTAAAAGCTTTTTTTTCCACAGGTACAAGTGAGTTCTTTTTATGTGTACATTCAGCATTGGTGAGACCCCAGATGGACCAACGTGTCCATGACAGAAGTGGAGAAACCTCAGGGGACCCAGAGGACAACAAGTCTCACAGTGGGACATGGACATTATGATCTGCATGAGAGACTGGTGGTGTTGAGCTTGTTTAGTCTGGCAAAGGGAAGGCTGAGGGGTATTTGCTTCAAATATATTTCTATTTGAAGTGCAGTCACAAGGGGGATGGAGCCAAGTGGTGTTGAAAACTGTGGCTGGCGAGTTTCAGAGTGGACATTAGGAAAAAACCCTTTCCCCTGGAAAATTATTAATTATTATTAATGTCTGCTCTTGGGTGTGAAAGTTCTATTTCCTTGCTAAGTCTGTGTGTCAAATCGTACGCAAATCTGAAGTCCCTACCTTTTGGTTAAATAATAAAAGACACATTTGGGTAAACTTGGTACAAGCTCAGACAAAGGCCACAAAAGCAACACTACGAAAGGCAGCTTTCAGATTGTGCTGTGCATGAAGATGCAGCTGGTTTCACTTCATTGATGAGGAATGAGGTTGATCATTACAGTAGTTTGCCAACTTAAAAATGGCAGTTTTTTTTAATTCATTGTACCGCATTCTCCTGATTTGCATCACCAGTGTTCTGGTTTTGTTCTGACCCAGAAGATTCTGCAATTTACAGCTGAAAATTTAGCTTCCATATGGTCTAGTATTATGTGGTTCATTGGTCTACTTCTCAGATATTCAGCATAATTTGTGTGTCAATAGATGGGAGATTTGGCAGCCTGACCACTGAATGTACCCACCAAATACCTGACCCAAGATTGCTAAGGCTGTAGATGTACTGCTTTTGATGCTGTGTTTGACAAAGCCTTTGATCTAAAAATGTAATCATTTCATTAAGCATTGTTATATAAACATTAAAAAAAGGTTAACAGGTGGGCATAGCCCTGACTAGCATAGGCAGCAATGAAAGGTCTTGACATCCCAAATTCACTTGAGATCTCTCCTGAAATATGCTGAAATGAGCAAACAATGTTTTCAAGCTTTTCTGAACAGCTAGATTTATGCTATTTTCATCAAAGAACTTAGCTAGGTTCCTTATAACTCCCTTCTCTGGTGTTTTCGCTACCAACTTCATAGTGATTCCACATGTGAAAAAAAAATTAAATCTCACACACTTTAATTTATAGCTTCAACTTTGGATCTTGTTATGTTAGGATTCTTCCCTGTGATCTGATGCTTTGATGTTGCATCAGCACCAGGTAAAGCCAGGTCCAGCCTTGCTTCAACAATTGTAAAAGACTCACTCTACTCCAGAGATATTTTAATTGCACAAGACAAGTAAACCGTAGGAGGGAAAATGCAGGGAGTATGAGAGGATCTCATCACTGTCAGAATGGATCATAAATTTGGCCATGTCCTTATTCACTAAACTACACTCCAGCCATTGTGCAAAGACATCTATCTAAAAAATATAAGACAAGAGACTCAGAATGTTGTAACAAAAGAGTAGAAGGACAAGGCACATGAAGGCAAAGGGAAAAGAATACCAGTCAGGTCAGCAATATCGTTAAGAGCAATCATTAGAAGAAAGAAGATCGTTAACTGCTGTTTCAGATTCTGGGCTGTTCTTAAAACAATGTACTGTTATTTTCTTCTTTCCTCTAACCTGCTGTATTACTTCTTTGTTTGTTTAATGACACCAGACATGTACTTAAGAAAATTGCACACCAAGGATCTGATTTATTGCCTAGGATTCTATTTGCATGAAAAAACAACACCAAAGCAGTATTTGACAGGTACATATCAATTCAACTCCTAAGGGGTGCATTTTGAGTCAATTGTGCAAGGAATTAGGCATGCAGTTACTTACAACATTTATTTAAATCTGTGAGAATTTAGTACTTCTCCTCAGGAAGTAAAATTACAAGAAGGCTCTCTGGATTCAAGTACATTGCAAGTACAACTTTGCTGTCCTGACCCACCCAGAGCTCTGCCATTTTATTCTACAATATCCCAAAACATTTCAGTTAAACTTCATTTTATCTTAGTTCTGCCATTTCCAAGCCTCTAACAAAAGTGATTCCAAGTTGCCTAGGGCTAGTCATCCAACCGGTATGGAAGAATGATACCTACCTGTTCCTCTCCACATCCTCTTCAAAGTATATTCAGAAGTCCGTCTAGTAAAAAATTTGCAGAAGGAAAGCTTGCTCATTACAAAGGCAAAGATATCAAACTCAGGGGATTTCCCACTTAACTGACAGAGAAACTTTTCTTTCTGTGTTAGCATAATGGATACAAATGCATTTCATTCAGAAATCAGCTACTAGGGCAAGCTAATTTGTTTTAAGGTGTTGGCAGAAACAGGAAAAAATATTGATAAAAAAGAGAAATAATTATTTCATGCTTACAGTCACAGCTGACTGGGAATTTTCCAGCAAAACAAAAGTTGCAAGAAAATATAAATTTGTCATTACCATCTGCTCTTCAAAGTCCTAATACTTTATGAACATTGATGCTCTAAGTCCTAAAATACCCACGTTATGCAGAAGACTATTTATTAGCCTGTTTTATAGATGCACAGCTTTCTGTTGGTCATTTGCATAGACATGAATTTAATGCTATGGGAGCACTTCTGGGTCAGACTTTCAGGTGGCCAATTCCCACATATTATCTGTGGCACTCGGCTTCTAAATTGCTTTTCAGCAGGAGAAACAGCTGCATTCTGGGTCAGGCTTTTAAAATAATCTTCGAATATTGGTTGGCAGAGAAACGTGCTGATGTACGTGATATATCCAGAGAAGAAAAAGAAAAGTCCTAATGATGCCAGCTGAGACGGAGGAATCTGACCTTATGTATTTTAATGTGTGAGGAAACTAGCTCTTTCTTCATTAGAGAAATGGCTGAGCAATGAATGAAGCATGCATTCATACAGAGAACACCAGCATGAAAGATTATGAAGTAAAGCACCAAGGATAATTTACAATAAGGAATGTATGCAAATAGAGCATCAAATTAAGGCAGGAGGTCTAAGCTCTAACACCAGACCCAGCCCTCCAAATATATATGACACTTTGGTTAAGTTTCTTAAACTCTTAGTGCCATTTCTGCCTCTCTCTCCTTTTGTCTTCCTGTTCTATCTAGACACTAAGCTTCTTAAAGCACGGACTGTGTTTTTCGTGCTCACACAATGCATGGAACAATAATGGCCCCATACTGAGCTGGAACTTTTAGACAGTATCATAATAGAAATAATTAATGGTAATGAGATCTATGGAATATTTCACACGCTGCTTTTTAAAGATATCCGTGCTGGGTCAGAGCTGTGAGACTTCTTATGCACACAGTGAATTATATCCCATTCTGCCAGCTGACCAAGGAAAGTTTCCATGGCTAGTGCATAAGAAGTATGGTTTTGTAGCGGTGGTTCAGCCCAGAGAGGGGTCGAGCCCCCCTGTCCCTCAGTTCATAATGGTATTTTCGTATCTCCCTCTCTCCTCCCTTCCTCCTTCCCGATTGGTCCCTGTCCCTTTGTCCATCCCTGGTTCCTCCCCCGTGCCGTTCCGGGATTGGTTGTTACCCTCAGAATAAAAGTCTGGTGCCTGGTTGAGGCCGGGGTCTTTTGTCTTTGACCCCAAGCACCTGACCACCATGTGACCGCGTGTCTGATTGGGGTCCGAGCGAGGGAACACTCTCTTTGCAGCACTCCGGCTTTTGGGGACAGCGTGGCTGCCGTCATAGGGAATCACAGCTCGCGGCTGGGGGAGACGGTCCCCGACTGCAGTGAACCTGGCACTCAGGGACGCTAGCAGACACCGCCGACGAGCTGCTGACCATCCCCGGTGGTCAGCTGGTCCAGCCCATGCGACCGGCCACATGGTTTCTCCAGCATCAAATCACATTGAGAAAATCCTACCAGCACCAATGACTAGACAAATATACTACTTGGAGGTGGAATATATTGGTGATGGAAGCCTTGGTTTTGTGGTTTGTTCTTTTTGTTTTTTTCTTTTGTATGATATCCAGCTGTATAATAAGAGGGAATCATATTAGTAAAAATTCTTGCAATGGTATTAGCAATAATTCATCTGATAATATTAGCATATTAATGGCATTTTCTGTTAGAATGTGCTGAGTTGGAAGGGGCCCATCAGGATCATCGAGTCCAACTCCCAGGCCTCTTCAGGACAGCCCAGGAGCCACACCATGTGCCTCAGAGCATTGTCCAAAAGCTTATTGAACTCAGACAGGCTCGGCGCTGTGACCGCTTCCCTGGGGAGCCTGTTCCAGTGCCCAACCACCCTCTGGAGAAAAAAACCTTTGCCTGGTATCCTACCTAAACCTCCCCTCACTCAGCTTCCTGCCATTTCCTCGAGTCCTGTCATCGGGCACAATAAAGAGATCAGTACCTTCCCTTCTGCTTCCCTTCATGACATGTTGTAGACTGCAATGAGGTCTCCTCTCAGTCTTCTCTTTTCCAGGCTGGACAGACCAAGTGACCTCAACCACTCTTCACAGTTTCCCCTCCAGGCCCTTCACCATCCTCATGATGTAGAACTATGTAGAACTAAACCTGGCTAATTTTCTGCAAAGATCTTCCTAGGTTAAGGGGACTGAGTAGTTCAAATGTTGAAATTAATTTGTCATAAACTTGTCTGTTCTTCCAGTTGGTCACAGTATAACCATGGTAATACAGGGAGCAATCATGGATAACAGCAGCCATAGTGAAGAGGAAGCTGCATAGGGGAAAAGGAATTAGCATAGTTTGAGTGGGCACACATTAGTCTTTCACATATTTTGTATCTTAAAAAAGGTGGGTAGAGGTTTGCTGCTTGGATTGGATGAATCCTAGCAATGCTGACTGTGGAAACAGGGACAAAAGATTCCTTGTTGTCATTGTTCTGCTGTTTGGGTTGTGTTTGTTTTTAACAGGAAACTTTGGCAAACCTGACACACAAACACCTACCAACCTCCATGCCCAGTTCCTGTGCACAGGCTAGCTCATGGCCAAAACAGTAAATGCCGCACAAACTAAGCATGGCGTATTTTTGTATTAAGTAAAGAAGTCATAGATGAGCTTGGTTCCCACTTGGGCTGACTTTTTTAATGAGGACTTCATGCAGAGAAAGATAACTAGTCAGACACATTTTCCTCGACCCAGTTTCACCCATGGGGTTATATGCTTTATTTATTTTTAAATTAATGATTATGGAGGAATCTGCAGATTTGGGGTGTTTTATATCAGTGGAAAATATGTGGTGCTTTTTTTATTTTTTACTACCAAGAGGGATTTTTTCACTTTCCATGAGCAGATATTAATTTGTGTTCCATTTCCAATAAGAATTTCAGAGACTTTTCTTTAATCTATTTTATATTTTCTTCTTTCTTAATTTATGATCAATATGTTTGGAGGTGGTAAAATATTTTCTTTTCTTTCTGAAAGGAAATATTGTTCTTCTCTTTGTCAGTTCCTCTTGATCAGCCTTCAGTGTACCCACAGTAGAGATGCAGGGGTGAAACTCTTCTATAAGCAGCCCTCTGGTTTCGGTCTCATTATTGATTTGAGTTGCACTTACCATATCAGAATTTCTTCTGAGCTGGTATAATAGGACTTTTTTTCTGTTAGGAGAGGAAAGGGTCATTTTTCAGATAAGACTCCATTAAAAAAGTTATCCTTTATTCTTTCTAGTTTGTAGAGCTTTTAAAGAAGATCGGCTTCTCAGAAGTGATGCCCAATAACAGAAAATTGTGAGAGGTATTTTTTAAATTAATTTTTTCAAGATCATCCTGTCTTGCCAGAAGGGAGTATGGTGCCACTTATATTACTGTTGTTCTGGTGACAAACAGACTCAAAATAATAAAATATATAAAATCATTCTTTTTAAGTCTTACCATGTTCTTGTTTTCCACTCTAGCCTGTGGGTGTGTTGTACTATTCAGCTCTGAGTCTCAAGTTTGTTATTACTGTGGTGGAAAACAGTATGTACTTCCATAATATTTTCATCAACCTAGAAGCTATAGCAGATAAACAGCTCAGATTCAGCCACTGACTTCACACCTAAGAAGTTAACCATTATCAGTAGTTCCTTAGAGACTTCAGAATTACTGGAGTTTTCAACCCATGCCTATTTGTAATCTCATTTATCAGTTTGAGAAGAGAGGAAAATAATAAACTACCCTAATCTTGTTATGAAAAAATAAAAACATCACCAATGAGATACGTTTCTTTTGCGAGACAGTTTTGTGAGCACTGGATTGTGCACCAAAACCAGTTTTGTATACAACAGCATTTACTTGGAAAAAAAATTTTCATTCGAACAACTGATGTAGTTTTGAAGACAAGCTTATGAAAAGTCTGTTTTGAACAATATAACCTCTGTTAAGGTTAGAGATCAGAACTCATAAAATTTACTTGTTTTCACTTCCAGTTACAATGAATAGATTTATTTCGCTTTTTTTTTTTTTCTTTAATTGTTACATGACTCCATTGTTCCCATTAATATTTTGTAGAGGACAAACACACAGGAATTAGGATGTAAAAAATCATACAAGATATGGTCTTGCTGCTAGCATTTCTTGTGAAAATCACATCGCTTAAAGAGCTCTATGGGAAAAAAAGAAAAGCATCAGTAATGTCTTTTTGCTGGATTAATGACAAACTGACTAATGTGCTCTACCCACTTTGTGCCATTCCAATGACATTGAATAGCTTTAAATATGGTTTTAATGGCATTATTGAAATGCTGTTGAACAACCAGTATGCACCAGCAAATCCGTCCTTTCAAGTATAATAGATTGTATAGGCTCATTTCATGTTTCTTATATCCAAATGAGATTAACACATACTTTTGTTTAAATGTAAGATGAACATAACACTCAGCTCTGTAGCTGTTATTCAGAAAAAGCTGTTTCCACATTTTCTGTTCAAGTGAGAACTACAGGAACAGGCCAGAAGGAATCATAAATCATAAATAAATGCATTTTTATGCAATTCAGAATTCTGCAGATCCTCTTTGGTCACTGCCTCACAAGAAAGCAGCAAAATAATCCAGTATTATAGAGGGATGATGGGTGGGCATTCCTCCATGAGATACATAACCTGTGATCCATGATCCATATCTGCGTGCAAATTGCTCCAAGTTATCACAAAGTAAACAAGGACATGAATTTACCTTTATTTCAAAGGCCACAACACAACCTAATTCACACTGACGTCTCCTCCATAGAACTGACAGAGAATAGTTTTATAAATTAAACACATTGCTTTCACACTAATGATCCCAGTTTTACAATGAGTTGATATAAAATATAAACAACATTTTTTACAACTGCTAGTTAGTGCAACGTGTGCACAATTAGCAGCCTTTATGAATACCCTTTCATACATTTATTAAAGAGTCCATAAAAATGCCAAGTCCAATATATTTAGTATTTTTTCTCCCTCTCTGCAATAAAGCACCTTAATATGAATAGGAAAAGAATGGCAAACTGAAGTGCTTTGCATCCCAATCCATCATTTAAATTATGCAGAAATTACTAGAAATGAATTTTTCGTACTTTAACAGGGCTCAAGTGTTTCTTAAACCATAACAACACAATGGATTTGGTGATCACTTTAGAATAATCACGACACTGCAGCTCCTTCTGGAGCTTTCAAAGACCATTCAGATATTTTTCTCTATTTTAAGCAGCTTTCAAAGCCCAAATTCTCTCTGCCAGTAGCAGTGCTTAACTGCATATGAAACTGAGGTGTTTCTCTGTTGCTCAATCAGCTCCTGTATCTGGCTCAGCTGAAACATGAGCACTAAGCACAGCTTTGAAGGGAAAGACGCAGTTTTTCTGTAAGAATGTAATTTAAAAAAAAAAAACAAAAAAAACAAAAGCTATACACCTCAGTAGTTCTCCTAGTGGGTAACTGAGGCTGATCTTATAAAGATATGAGCTACACCATTCTGCTCTCTATGGGTATAATAACCAAAAAGTGATTACATCTCATCTTCATACCTTAGAAGATTTGCTCTGTATTTGTCATGCTATCTATATGCAGAAGAGACAATCCTGAAATGCTCCAAAATAAGAGATAAATTTTCTGTTTATCCATCAAAAAACCTGTGAGAGGATTCACCTTCCAAGTCACCATCAACAATTTTAATTTGTTCGCTTGCATATTTTCCAAGTATTACCAGAAAATTATTAAGTTATCTGTAATTATAGTTATGATGAAATTCTATTATCAGGTTAAAAGGAGTGTCTTTATAATTACAGTGTAAATTTGGTGGAACTATCACAAGCTGCAGATTTTGAAATTTGGTTAGAATTGATCAGTGATCAGCATTTTGCAAGCTGTCATTATTCTTCTGAGGGTTATATCCAAAACTTTAAACATATGCCAATAACACTTGTCTCTGTAAGACTTCACAACTAAAATTAAAATTTCCGTAGATACTGATTTTCTAAAACCTCCCTGAAATCTAGGCAAACTTGTATATAAATTTGTACTTTAAAAATTGCTCCATGAGTATTTCCAAATGTCCTCAGCCTTTGGAGATGTTGAAATCCAGACAAGAACCTCCATACTTTTTTCATGTTATAAGAACTATACTGTGGGATCCTGACAAATCACTTCACTGCTTTTGATATCCATGTTTTTAGCTTTTCTTTATGAAGAATATATCATTTCAGTGGTTTGGTGATTATTCTTTGTCAGAAAATATTGGGTGTGGCCTTCATGCCACTTGAATACTCTCGGCAGTGATTCCCATCATGTGTCCGGTTTTCATGAAAGAGAACAGATCAATGGTTCACTGAAACAACACCTGGGAAATCCCCCAGCCCTAAGGCTCAGGAGAGGCAGCTCTGTCATTTATGCATAGCTACCATAAAATGAGGTTGGACAGGCATAGTGTGAGGGGTTTAGAACATCATGTGAGGGTTTTAACAGTACGTGGTGTCACTGTAACTCAGCACTCAGTGTCCCCACTCTGAGATCCAGCACTGCTGCTCTCCTCATCACTCAGCTGAAATTAAAACCAACTTCTGACCACTTGTACTCATGAAGATTCTTTCACCAATCTTTTTCTGGTGGTTTTTTTTTTCCCCGGATTTAAAACTTTTGCCAAATTTGGACATGCTTAATGTTACTAACACAGAACTACAAAACCATCAATACAGTTTCACAGTTATATAAATGTACAGAATAGGCCTAAAAAGGCTCTTAGAAGTTGTTCAGTTCACACCTCCACCTCAAGATACCTACAATGCAACAAACCCTTTTTTACCAGGACACAGATACGTAAGAAACCTTATTTGAAATAAGAAACTATTAATTTGTTGCCATATTGTATTCTGGCAATAGCTACCTGTACTATAATGGAGGGGAGAATTATTCCATAAAACAGAGAATGAACTTCAAGTGAGGTAAATCAACAAGCAGGCTGATCTCAAGCAAGTTCAGCACTGGCTGAGGAACTGATTCATAATTTATAATTCAAAGTACGTAGGTCTTCATAATCATCTAGGTGGAAAGCACTATTTTAATATAAATCCCCCTGAATCTATTATCTATTGTTTGGCAGGTACTGAATTAAGTGCAAACTGAAAAGTGTGTTTGACAAAAGAAAGGAAGATGAATGTTTGTGAGTAGAGGAAAGCAGATTGTTGGAAAGGCTAGAGTGAAGGAAAAATGGGATTTATTATAATTAATACACAGTGAATATTGGTCAAAACCAGTTCTGCTATCCATAGAATCATAGAATTGCTTGGGTGGGAAGGGACCTTTAAAGGCCATTTAATCCAACCCCCCTGCAATGAGCAGGGACACCTTCAATGAAGTCAGGTTGCTCAGAGGTCCATCCAACCAGACCTTGAATGTTTCCAGGGATGTGGCATTCGCCACCTCTCTGGACAGCTCATTCCAGTGTTTCACCATGTTAGTCATAATGAATTTCTTCCTTTTATCTATTCTGACTCATCGTTAAAACCTTTACCCTTTGTCCTTTGCAACAGGCCCTATTAATAAGTCTGTTCTCATTTTTTGTAAGCCTGCTTTAAGCACTGAAAGGCCACAAAAAGGTCTCCCCTGAGCCTTCTCTTCTCCAGGCTGAACAGCCCCAGCTCTCTCAGCCTTTCCTTACAAAACAGGTGTTCCATTCCTTGGATCATTTTTGTCCTCCTCTGGCCTTGCTCCAGCCACTCCATGTCTTTTCCACAATGAGAACTCCAGAGCTGGACTCAGTATTCCACAAGCGGTGGGACACAGACCTGGAAGCTCAAGGTGCGGTCAGCACAAACCTGTTGATGCAGGGAAAAGCACTCTCTGCAGTGACATCACCTGAGCAAATTCAGTGCAGAAACCACAGGCTTCAAGCAGTCCTTGGGCTGCTTCGGCTTGCACGGGAACAGATGGATCACAAAAATCCTGGTTTGATGCTGCCTTTGGCCCTTTTAGTATCTGTACACAAAACAGCTGAATATGAGCTACTGTGTGACATCCACCTAAGGAAACTTGATTCTTCTGTCAAGATTAACACTAGCATGAGGATGCTTTTGTCCTGTCTGTGCTTAATAGATGTCTGCCCTATGGATCTAGAAGCAGTAGTCAGGTGTCTGGCCTAGAATGCCTGGTTATTTCAAAGAAATTCCATCCTGTGATCCAAAGGCTGCTCTACAGCTGGGGGGTTAATCACTTAAATGCCCTTAACTGGATAAATGTTGTTTGTTTGAATTTTAAATTAGAAATATGAAACACTGTAGGACCTGGCAGACCAGCAAAAGGTTCTGCAAAATAGTTGTGTGTTACTGATTATAATAATTCAAAGTCTTTCTGCAAGAGCTATAATTAAATGTCCTTACAGTTGAGTACATTCCCTTTTTCTTTTTTTTAATCTGTTTTTTTTTGTATGCTTAGTTTTAATACTGCCTGGGCCAATCCACTCCCATGACTGATGCCTACACTTCAGTGGCATGCACTGCATGTCAAAAGACTTTCTCAACTGACACGAGAACAAAACATCTTTCAGGGTCTGCACTGTACTCTTCTTTGCAGTAAGAATGGGGAAGCTGGGCTCTGAACAATGTCTTTTAGAAAACTTCCATTCTATTCTGATCCTATTTCACTGCTAATGTTCTGGATTTGGTGAAGTGACAGCTTCATGTGTTTTATTGCTATAGTAACACTAACAAAGAAGCCTTCCCAGCTTAAAGGAATTTAGAGAAACTGAAGGAGATGGTTATGTGAAAGATGAAATTGTAAGTAGATATGAAGAACTTAATCTGTCCTTGAAAAAGAAGAATATTTTAGAATTTTTCTGAATTCTAAAATGTATTTCATTCTTCTTATTTTGTAGTGGTTTGATAGTCCTGCGTTAGAAGTGAAATGGCCATTGTCCTGGGCCCTTTCAGAACACAGGAACCTTTGCTTTGAAATGCTAAGGTCACAAAAAGAAAACTGAAATTTAGTATCTACTTCCTACAAATGAGGAACTGAGGCACAAATGGATTTAGACTGAACATTAATCTCCTGAGTCTATTTATGCATAATCCTCTAAGTTTACTCCGTAGCAGTGTGAGAAGATCCCCCCAAATATTTATGCAAACAGATGCAAAGGAAAAGCTCCTTTTCAATTTTTAATATTTCTTGTGAAGTTTTAAGAGTGCATAGCTGTTGAAGTGTGCTGTCACTGCTACCGATAACTTGCCTTGCTGGCAATTGCTGGTGAAGTCAACAATTCATTAAATAGTACTCAGAGAAGCACAAGGTAGGAGTACAGCTCTCTCCCACCAGTTCTTTGAGGGCTCTTATGTGTAATTTGTCTAGACTTGCTCAATTAGATGTTGTCTAACATCCCCCTCAGTTTGAAATAGACTTCAAAATACCTTATCACCCTTATGCAATACAAACACAACTCTTCATCTTTGCTAGTGCGGACAACTTTTGCTTTTTCTGTTCCTCATTAGTACTATTACATTATCTAGCTGTTAAAAGCCAGCAGTTTTGTGGGCTTTCAAGAATTTACTTCTCGAAAGAGCAATTTCTTCAAGTTGTCTTAGACACTTTTCTTAGGATGATATGAATCTCTACTACTCCACTGGACATAAAGGCAGCTCAGTTGGTTACTTAGTTTGGGGAGTTTTCTGAAGGCTGAGGTGAATAATTCACATCTACTCACTCCGTCTGCTGAGACCAGTGGTTCTAATGCTTGAAGAAGAATTATTTGTGTCCTATTGTAATGAACATGTTCTGATTTCTTCTCTTTCTGCCCAAATTCCATGTACTGCTGCATGAAGACCTAAAGACCATTGCTACAATCTTTCTAAAGAGAGAAAAAACCTTTTATTTCCCAACACAAAGAAGAACTTTGATGACAATCAAGGATGTGCACTGCTTCCACTGAAAATTTTGGGAGGTTCTGACATTTTCTTTCTCTTTTGCTTTGTTTTTAATAGAAAGTGGCTTGTATCCTCAGCTGCATAGGTGTTTTAAAAGTTGGAAATGAGCATTCTCAAAGAACTGTGAAATCTGGATTGTAAAATAAAAATGTTCAAGATTTATAATTTTACACAGCCTTACTACTGATAAACCAATCTCATGGTATTTTAATGCCTGACACATCCTCACATGACACAATATTGCCTACAGTAGACAAACAACAACTTAGCAAGAAGAGAAGAAAATTACTTGCCACATCAGTGCTACAATGGTGAGATGAAGATACAAGCCAACAGAATAGAAAGAGTGAGAAAAGTAAGCCTTCTTATTCAACTTTAGGTGTTGATTTTTTTCAAATGAGAGGAACTTTAGAATTAATCTGAAAATAAATGGGATCATAATAATAAGTTTATCTTATTCAGCTTCCATGTCTCACTATAATGTGCAGTGCCTTCAGCAGATAAGTAGGGTAGTATTTATCCTAAATGCAACTCAGGTTTATCATGAGAACAGATTGCTTTGCCTTATATCCTTTCCAGCCAGCTTCATGGTGGTGAAGATAAATCAGCTCATAATATCAGTGCCAAAGGATTTTCCTTGCCTCTGTTTTATTGACAAATATTTTTTTTTACAGGACAGACCAATGTGTGAAATCAATCCGCACACATGACAATCCCTCATGTAATGACAGAAGGAGGAGCAACAGCCATTAATCTCTCCTTGTCACAGCCAAGGACTATGCAAAACGATTTTAAAAAGGAAAAAGAAATGCCAGCAGGTCTGGGGAAGGAAGGAGGTCAAATCTACCTCAAATGAAGAATAAAGCAGACAAAAGACTGGATGTTATCTAACCAGTGTGAGCTGGGTTGAAATTGTTGCAGTTAATTAAATTACTCCAATCCAGAATCCATAGCAATGCATTTATATGACACCATCTGAGTTAGAATGTCCTATCTCAGTCAAATAAACTCCCTGCAGTGAAGTCAATTCCAATTTATAAGGGCGGTGCAAAACCTGTTTCAGGTTACAGAAGTTTTCTTCTTGAGTATTAATTTTCTTCATCACAATCTCACTTCTTGTTCAGTATTTACTTCATATTTATGTAGCTTAGTAATGAACACATCAGGGATAAACGTTCAACTCATGGAAAACAGTGTCATCAGGAATACTTAAAATTTTGTGAACAAGAAATATTTTTTTTATGGCTTTGCCTTTCCCAGTGTTATCAACCCATGCTACATCCTTAAGTAAACAACTGCACTTTTAGGTGTAAATTCTTTATATCATGTTGGGGATTGGGCTGATACACAGTAGGTGAAGGTGAAAACTTCCATTATAAGCACCAGACACCCTCTGTGGAAATGCCCTTCACATGAGAAGCTGAGATAGCTCCTGCAGCTTCTCCATGTGCTCTCCTGCATTTAGAGCAAATGCATTTGAACAGTAGGAAGGTATTCTGTATTAGCAAGAAGAGAACACACTCTCTGGAGTCCATTAGGATGCAGTCAAGGTGTTGGATACAGCAATGCTTTTCAGTTTTGGAGTGAAACATAATAGGAACAACTTCCCACACCAACAGATTAGTAATAGCAGACATTGACAGAAAAACTGCAGCTGAAACCATGTTAGCACATGACCTTACTGCAAAAGTCTGACAGGAGACCTGAAATTGCTTTTTGCAACTGCCCTCAAGACCAGAAGATGAAAACAGGAGAACAGAGATGAGACATTGAAGAGGCAACCAGGGTAACAGGAATCAGCAGAAAGAGCAATGGAGAGCTGTCACATCCAGGGTATAAGTGATAGACTCAAAAGCAAGAGGGGGATTAGGAATGTCAGGGGCTGGAAGAAGTTTCTCCAAGATCTGTGCAGGTAAGGCCATTATAAATTTTTAGCTTCTTCATTTAAGTTGATGCTGTGAGCTTCAAAAATTTCCCTGTAGAAGCCTGCTTAGTTCCGAATAAGTGAAATCTAAAACAAATAGTGACAATGAGGTTAATAAAGCTATCTACAAGGAGAGGGAAATATTGTGCTGCAGTGTTTGGATACACCACATCCATAAGAGATCAGTTAAAACTTCATCATTTACTGAAACTTTCAAAATTCCTGGTCTTTGCCAGCAGAGTTTTAATGTTATCCATTCCAGCTTTGTAAATATTTTATTATTTCCAGGTGCAAAGCTTAACTTTCTAGCACATTTAAAAGCAAAGAAAAGGCATATATATCTTTTTATCGGTAAATCCCCGAAGTAGTTATAGCGTAAATTAAACAATTCAAGTATTGATTAAAACATTAACAGCCAAAATAAGCGTGGCAGGTCTATGCAGAGATGTCAAGTGCCTTCAAACTGCAGATCTCAGTAAACAGTAACACTGCCAAGTAAATCTCTTTCACGGTTTAGAGTTTAAGAGCTCTATATAAACTTGAAAAGACTTTTCCTTTATTAGACTGAAGTGCTTTAGATGGCCTCTAATATTTTATTTTGTGAATTATTAAAATAATATATAGAATGTCTATTATGGCTTGTATTGCCTTAACAAATGGAAGAAATGGGATATTAAAGAAGAAAGTAAGGTAACTGCCCCATCCAGAGCTTCTAAGGAAACTATGATTTATTCCTTTGTTTCTCACCATTCATCACCAACACTCACCCAGTCCAGTCCTTCAGAAGCATAAATTAGCAAAGCTCCACAGGCTTCTGTGCAGTTATGCTAATTTACAGTATGATCTGTTCCCTTACTTTTTATTTCTCCGAGTGTATGAAGCACCTAGGAATGCTGGCAATACTTTGCTGTGGCTCATTATTCATCATTTATCTACACTGAACTGTCTTTTTCATCTATTAGTCTTTAAATATTCTAAGCTTTTCCTTATCTACCCACGCTTTTCCTGCTATTTACCTTTCCTCTCACATCAGCAACTACTTCTCTCATCTTGTTATCCATACTCTAATTTTCCAGACCAAATCTCTACACTGGTATTACAAGTGTTCCAGATGCTTAACACATAAAAAAAATCAAATTAATTTTCTTATTAGCAAAAAATTGGATTTTTATAAACTTAATTATTTCTCCCTGTTAATATGCTGCTGCTCCAGCATCCAGGTTCCTTCTGTTAAACAAAAGTTATGTCACTACTAGGAAATGCCACTATAGTGAGAAATGTAACCCCACTAGTCTAGTGCATTGTTTTTAATAGTGACCAGTATCTTTTACTTCAGGGAAAAATATGATACCTGCAAGGTCTACGTCCTGAAGTAGAGTCTTCAAATCTTTTCTGACTGGGTAGTGCTTTTTGCCTTTCTGTGCTCCATTAACTGGAGATAAAGCAGCAGTGTTTGTGCAGAAGGAGCAATCCATTTCCACACGCTCTGTCAGCCTCAAGCCACCAGCCAAGGAATACAGAGAGTCCAGCCTAAAACCCACCTTGCAGGCAGAGCAGAATGAAGCCTCCCGGACAGGTGATGCAGAGACATGGCTGGAGGCACACGCTCGGGAATGATGGAGCTCCAATATCTGGGAAATTCTGCGGGGAGCAAAGAGGCCAGCACTGCAGCACAGAGTGCAGAGCAGCTTCTGAGAGCAAGGCCAGCACAACAGGGATGACAGCCAGAGCCGAGGCTCTGCCTCCTGAAGGCACCAAGTCTCAAGAACTTTTCCTTGTTTTCATCTGGAATGGTCTGTCTGGATCAGTCTGCCTTTCAGTCTGTCACATAAAGCCGTCCTACCGAAAGGAACCGCGACGTTTCTTGCTGGTGGAGTTTAGTGCCACGTGTCCTCCAGCCCTGAGAGTGAGGATCCATTGAGAGGAACCCAGTGGTCCCTGAACGTTTGTAAACTCTGCCATGTCCCAGCACAGCCAGCACATCCAGCAGTCCTCCTGCAGAGTACACCACTACAATGGCTACTTCTTCTGCTCCAACATGTTCCTCTTCAAATTCCTTAAACTCAGTGGGTCAAACTCAGTGCACATGTCCAGGGACATCAGGCTAAGATGCTTTTCAAAGCTCATTTCCAGTGATCTTTTGCAGCTGAATAATATTTTTTGGTTTATGTCCTAGCCAACAAGGCTCTCTTATTTTCCAGATTACAGACTATTTTTGTTGCAAAAGTCACATTTGCTGGACTAGAAATTATTGTCACCCTGAAATGGCAAAAAGTCAAATTTCATCAACCTGGTATTTCCGTTCCTGTGCAAGAAATAATTCCAATAAAGTGAAAAATTTATTTTTCATTCTTTTTTTTTTTTTAAATGAGAGAAAGCTCCACAGCTATCATTGTTACAAATAATCCTGTTAAGCTTTAGGGCAGCTGGATACACATGCTTACCCTCTGCATTTTACTTTCCACTGTAAATGAAATGGTTTTTTTCCCCTTGTGGGAATGCCAGTGTAGTGTATATCTTAGAGCACAAAGCTTAGAAGAACAACAATAATTGGCATTTCTTCCAAAGAAATGCAAAATAATCTTTCCTCCACACTTTTATAAATAAACAAAATAAGGAAAAATAGAACTTTCCTTTTAAGACAGAGTGGAGTCTCCAGTTAACGTGAGCTTCATGTCAAATCACTTCAAGTCAGAGAAAAGAGGAAGGCCTAGTTTTCTTGTCCCCATTGTATACTTGTTGATCATGTTTTAAACTTATCTAGGGTGACCCAAAAGCAAATTACCTCATGTGCAATAAGGACAATTGAGGAACAATATTTTAGGTGTGTTAAGATCAAGACACATGGCCATTTACCAGTGTGTTCTCAGTGCCTCCCTTTGAGGGGGTCTGGCCCTCAAACAACTTACAGTATTTTTATATATCAATATTTATTAACCAATATTGTGTCAATGTCCTCACACCGTGAAGAATTAGGACTGCCCAGTAAGAAGGGCAATTACCAGCTCACACTGCTCTGTAAACAGTCATCCTGTGGTCAAAGGCAAAACTATCACAACTGGGGAGATTTTATATAATTTATATTGTTACCAGATGATCTGAGTAATTATCAATTTGAGTATCAAGGAGGTGATCAGTATCAACAATTAAATGCTTTGGGAAGCACCTTTCCTGGCTCAGCATGTCCATTTATCTGTAGATAAACCCTTTAGGCAAGAAGATCAGAAAATTCCTTCACCTTAAATAGCTAAATCTAGAGGAAACCACCCGTCATGCTTCTTTTTTTTGATGGATCCCAGCCCAACATGTGAGAGCCTGGTCTGAGAATACCTTCCAGACCAAAGGGATGGGCTTGAGTATCATGGGCAGTACCACAGACACACTTGAATACATGGATGGCTAGCCAAGTGTTTCTGTGAGATGCATCTTGGGATGTGTAGAGTCTTTTGCAGTTTTCCATGGAAAAAAAGTTATTACCTAAGCAAGGTTTTTCAATATAGCAATTTTATCCTTAAATGTCTAAATTCTACCTCAGTTCCACTTGGAAAGTCATGATCCTAAGGGCTGGTGGAATAAACCATGATATTAAATTGCAGTGTGAAACTACAATGAGCTTTGCAAACTGATTTGCCACTTTTCAGAATAATAAGACTGCTCTTTTAGCATATGTAAAAAATGCCATAATGTAACATTATTTTAAGAGTTCCCATTTCCATAATGAGACTGAGTTAAACTCATCAGCACCTATTCATTGGCAAAGAAAAATAAACAAAGGCAATACAGCTTTCTGTCTGCCACTTATGCAGCACTAAAGGACTGATCTGATGCCTATTAGAGTCAATGACAAATCTCCAGCTGATTTTGAATGGACCAAAACTGGGTCCCAAAGTTCCCAGAGGTTTCTTCTGCCTAGGTGAAGAAGTGCACTTCACATGAGGTGCTGTCAGCACACGAGGCACTGCTCAAACACTAACCATGCAGCTTGTGAACGCGTGCTCCCCCTCTGAGTGACAGAGCCAGCCACCCTCTCTGCAAGGCAGAAAATCTAAAATGACAGCATGAGCAGAGGGCTGCTGAGCCCTGGGAAGCCATTTTGTTCTCTTTGCTGTAGCATTGCTTAATAATTTGCATAAGCAAAATGCTCCCTCTGATTATCCACTGACAGAGGAATATGTATCTGCCCTTCACAACTCCAGTCAAAGCAGTTACACCAGAATTCAGCCATAAGAAATTTCCAGAAGGGACTATTCATATGCTAAAACCCAGATATATAGATTAGATGTGGATGGTGGCTAAGATCGACACATGGGGAATACTACCACTAGAATCCATTTTCAATAATAGTAATGTTTCATTTTATAGTACACAGGTATATCAAAAGTAAAGGATTGGAAAACAGGGAGATTGATTCCCCTCTTGTTATGCTGGAATTTTGTCATAGTGGGAGAAATTAATGGAACTAAGCTTTCTTTTTCTCTAAAGTCAAATGCTACCCATTTTTTGTTCCTATAATCATGTGGGATCTTTCCATTAGGCAAAACAATCTAAACTCATATTTGGAGTCTGTATGGAGTAGGATAACCAAGAAAATATGTACATTTAACTTAAGTACCTGAAACCAAACAGTACACCATGGAAGAGCCAACAATATGAGGAGTATTGACTGGAAGGGCAGAGCACCAGAGCCTTCCACAGAAACTACAGGAAAACTTAGAGCTTATCATTGAGAAAAGAAGCATGGAAAAAAAATTATGTGGAATGTCCTCGAGAAATTTCTTATGAAACTTCCGAAAGAAAGCAACACTGAGATGTCTATTGCCAGGAAATGACATGCTAGCCCGGGTGTCTGGAAGCACATCCACAGGAGTAGTCACCCTCCACAATCCAATTGCCAGTAACAGAACCTGGAAAGATCCCCTCTGGGGAGAAGCACCTTTCTCCACACTAGAGGAACTTGTAAAGTGCTGTATAACCAGCTTTTAGCTATTCCAGGCAGTTTCCAGTACAGCTTTTCATGTGAAGAATACAACGCACAGTAATAGGGAGGACAGCTGAAGTAGTCTCCTGTAGTAGCTCAAAGGCAAAGTTTAGAAGGCAGGTCTGCTGGCTCCTCACTCAGAAGTGGAAACAAGTTCCATTTTTTGCCTTGTTAGTCAGTCTATGAACAATCACTGCAGCCAGCAAAACATAAGCTGGAAGAAAGTACCTGTGCAATAATGATTGAGAGGACAAGGAGTGCACTAAGATAAATTCTGCACAGAATCAATGCTGGCAGTGTTCATCTGTACTAGAGAAGGGAAGAGAAGAATTTGAGAACTACCTGCTGCATATCTTACACAAAAACCAGTGCTCTAAAAGTAAGGGTGAATCAATATCAGTGTGCATCCTTATGAGAGAACAAGGGTTCATCTTTTTGTTGTCAGGGAAATTCCTTGGATGGCTAAACCTGTGGAATTGGAAGCATTACTGAGAAAAATGTGAGTTGTGAAAGACAAGATAGAATCATAAATTAAACAAGAGGTTCTAGAAATAAATGTGCCCTCAAAGCTGCCACTATGACTAATTCAGCATTATAAGTACACAACGCAAAACCTGTCTTTATTAGAGCCTGGCATCATAAACCAGCAGGAATTTTAGTTGCAATAAAAAAAAACAAAAAACCAAAATAGAGGGCATGCAGTGAATTTTAAAAGCCAGAGTACAGTACAGGACTGATCCGAAGCAGAGGCTCTGGCAGGATTCCCTGATCAGCAGCTGAAGTTGGCAGAAGCAGCATTTGATGCCTCTCAGCAGTCGTGTACAGCAGCAGGTGGAGCAGGGAGGAAGAACAGGGTTTGAACAGCACTCGAGATGGCCACAGCGGGTTCTGTTTCTGGCTGCAGCCCAGAGGCATCTCCCTGCCCGGTGCCCTTTCCCTCGGGGCTGCTGCAGCAGCAAAGCTCTCTGCTGTCCGCGGCTCCCAGGTTTTGCTGATGGCGCTTTGGAAGATGCTCAGCACAGCAGAGTGCTGATCTCACCTGGGCCTTCAAGGAAACGTGTAGGACTGTGGAGCCGGAGGTTGCTCAGCTGTTTTGTTGTAGAACAGAACAATTACAAAGGCAACATATTTACCCCTTTCTTTTGGAAACACAGTGGAAAGAAAGAAGTGAAAGAAGCACAAAAATGTTTCAGGCTTGGATGTTTTGTTTCCTCATTTCCTGTGGATTCTGTCTGCCTTGAAATTTATATAATAGCTGGCATAATCAAATACCATAAATACTCAGCACACACATTAAAGCACAGAATCACAGAGCACATTTCACAGAAAAAATTTTAATGTCTGGATATTTTAATCTCTCTTCTCATTAAGTGCTACTGGGCAAAACTCAGCAAAAGCAAACTGCAAATCCCATCTAAGCCACTCAAGTCAGCAACATTTACTGGAAATCAATGCAAATTTTCTGGTCAGTCCTGCTCTCTGATGTTCTAGCAGTATTTTAAAAATCCTTAGAGGCTTAAGGGGATGGTTTGTGGGTTTGGTTGTTCGTGTTATGTTTTTGTGTTTTTCTTTACTAAGATACTGAATGACAAAAAAAAAGAAAAATAAAAGGAGTGTGGGAAGTTCTAATGACACTTTCCAACAGGCTTCACTGCAGGCTGAGTTTTTAAGTCAATTTTCATTAATCTGAGCATTCCTGTAGCAGTGTCCCTCAAAAAAGATTTTGGTGACACATAACATTGGGCAGCACAGACGCTATTGAATTAACACACCTGAGTGTCTATGAATTTTCTCTGTCCACTAGGTATTGGTTGGCTGTTTGGGTGCAGAGACATGAAGGTTTCTTCCAACTTGTTTGGTTTCTCTCTGAAGCCATTTTTAATTATGCTTATCTGCAATCCCCAGTGGAATTCAGATAATGGTCTCCAGCTCCTCACCTTCTGGTACAGTGATGTCCTCTTACAGGTCCCTGTCCCCAGCTTCTCTCTTGGGATTTTCAACAGGCATTTCTATAAATGTTAATTTCTGAGTGGAGCTCGCAGTATGGAAAGTCTCAACTCTGAACTGTCCTTATGTCATCTGCTAATGTATGGCTGACTAACATATTGCTGGTTCTAAAGTGGCCGACGAAACAGCTGCTAGAACAGCAATCAGCGTTCATTTTTAGAGTGTCTGTTAGCTCAAGGGTTTATGTACTGGCATTGACATATTAAAGAGAATACATTTTTGCTGGCTTTGATTAATAATTAACTTCTGGGGTTTGTTTTACGAGCTGTGTGGCTCAGCACTGGCAGCTCTGTACCTGTGTCTCAGATGCTCACAACTGGCTGATCATGGGGCACTGACTGGTTCAAACCAAATCCAACTGATTCAAACTGTTTCAAACCAGTTTTGATGGTTCAAAATGCTTTTGTCTGGTGCAAAACTGTTCCCACTAATTCAAACCAGATGAAAACACTTCCAGCTGGTTCAGACCAGTTCACACCTGTTCAAAGTGGATCCAAGCAGTTCCTACACTTTCAAAGGAGGTCCAACCAGTTCTGATCTGATCAGACTGGTTCCAACCTCATCCAACTGTTTCAAACTGGACCCGAATCGTTCAAATTTGACCTGGTCAGTTCTGACAGGTTTAAAATGGTTTTGACTTGTTCAAACAACTTTCAGCTGATTCCAGCTGGTTTCAGCCAGTTCAAACTGTGTGCAACCAGTTGCAGCTGGTTTGAAGTGGTCCAGTCTTGCTTGAACTGGTGGGACCCAGATGGATCTGGTTTGAACCAGACCCAGCCAGTTCACACTGGATCTGACTGGTTCAAACTGGACCCACATGGGTGCAAAACAGACCCAACCAATTCACACCAGATCTGACCAGCAATTTAAAAGGAATAATTTTGTGGATGGTGCCATGACATTGATGCAGTCAAGTGTCTTTCGCACTTCAATTTTCTGGCAGATATTTCTGGGCCATGAGTCCACTGTGTGTCCCAAAACGTAACAGAATCCTGTGTAACAGTGAGAGTTTGAAGGTATCCATGAATTGAACATTCACCAGGCACGAATGAATCGATATCATCTTAGTCACCAATTTATCAGTAACTCGATATTAAAATAAGCAAAATAGATGTTTTCTAATTGAAGTGTAGTTGGTCATTCAGTGTAAAAAATTATGTTAGAAATATAAATAAAATACTCTTACATTTTCCCATGACTAGTCAGATATTCCAAATTTCATTACCACTTTGCAATGTGTATTCATATTATCCATGACATAAGCATCTTTAATATCGAAAATGCATAATTGTGTTTGCCATAGAATGATGGAACAGGATCACTTGGCATATAATGCCTGAACACTATTCCCCCTCTGATGTCTTCTCTTTGCAGAAAGCTTACCATTGCTAATAATGTATGGCATTAGATTGTTGAGCTTGCCTGGAAAATATTGTTGCCAATGCTCTGCTCAGTAATGAATCCTTTCTGAGCTAAACAACAGATTGCAGAGACAAGCAGCTGGCCTAAGGGGACTACACACCTAAAATAAATCCCTTGCAGCATCTCACAAGGATAACTGTGTCAAAAGATGACCACAGCCCCATTAGTGGAAAATTTTACTTTGTGGGGGCACACCTATTTCCTAACTTCTCACCAACCCCACAGTAACCACAAAATTTGTTCTTGGCTTTCTCACTTCTGCAGGTCAGCAACAGATGCACCTCTTCTCGAGAGGTGGTGGTGTCTTCAACACAGGCTTTGCCCCTTCTAGTTCCAAATACCTATTTGAGACAAATAATTCACCTCTTTCTGCTCTTGAACCTGTGAACAGTTCTTTGTTTTATTTAATTCACCTGGAAACCTCTTTCTTTCTGAACATTGTATGTCGAGAAAGATAAACTTTTGCAACATTTGAAGTCTCTTTAAATTCCACCACTCCAAATTTCTCAGGAATTATTCCACAGAAGCAGAAAAAGTAAAAACATCTGTTCTGCTTTGTCACTTCTTCCAAGTAGCAAATAAACTGCAAGCAGATTTCCTATCCACAAAAAACACATTTCCAAGGTAGCATAAGGAGTGTTTTTAGAACATCATCTAATTCTGCAGCAAAAACCTTGCATCAATCTGTTGCTTAGGGCACATATGAAGATTTTATTAACTAATGTCTTTGGCTCAGTTTTCAGGGTGGGGCCTGATTTATGATCTCTCCGGATTTCCCAAAGACTCTTGCAATTCTGCCATGTTTGGCATTCCTTAATGACCACCTCTACAAACATGGAATGTAGTAAAATGCTACTTGCACTCCTCTTGCTTTTTTCTCATCCATCTTATGTCTTTTCTCACAGAGTGGCCACTGAAGACATAATTTTGCATCCATACTCTGCCAAGACAGTAACTTAAGCAATTAATAATGCAATTCACATATTTTTCTCCCACAACTAATACCTTTTTGATTATGCAGAAATGTCTCAACCCCATAACCACATCCATTCAAGCTTAATTATTCTTAAGCATGTAAACAATCATATTGTAATCAATCTGATTATGCATCTGTTTTTAATTAACTGCATAAGTGATTGCAAGATATGGGTCTTTGCATATAAATCCTTTTTTGTGCCTGTAAAAATAATGAAAGTAATAGAGCTGTTGAGAATCACAACTACTACATTTGTCTCAGCTGTTTAAACAGTAGCCGGTATTGACTCAGGAAATAAGTACATATACAGAATAACCTATGTCAGCAAACCAATGGTACCTTGATCTACGCAGAGTGCTATTGTAATCGAAAAATGGTCCTTTACAATTTTGTGGGTTTAACATCATATCCTCATAATACTGTGTAGTATAATACCTTTAACTTAATACATAACGTATTTTTAAGTGTTTTTGTTGTTGGGGCTTTAAAACTATTTCTCATTAATCATTGCTGTTGCTACAAGCCAATCTGTGATACTGTGAATGGTCCAGCAGTGGCATCCTAGTGAAGATCTACCTTCTCTGTGCTTCAGCGGAATGAATACATTACAAAAAATATAATGCAATGGTATAAATCAAGAGTACTGCTAGGTATTACATTCCAGATCTAAAGAAGCACTATGGAGTTAAAATATGCCCCCAGAATTATAGCTAGAATTATCAAGAAAATTCACCTACAAAGGATGAAAAACACTAGGCTTGCGTATCTTAAAGAGATTAATAAGACAGGCTACCAAAAAAGCATATGCACTTACAAATGAAACTTCTGTCCTTAAGTGTAGAACAAAAGCATCTGTCATTTGCTTTCAAGGGGAGCAATTGCAGAAGAGAAAAATATTTTGATGAAGAAAGAAAATTTGTTGTGTTAGAAGGAAAGTTCTGCGCCCTTACTCACCAAATCAATAAACAGTGACACTCATCACTACAAGTTACATTGGTACCAAGTATAGCTCTGAGGAAGAAATGGTCATTTACTCACAAAAATATACAGAGCTACTGGAGGGGGGGGGAGATCCCACAAAACAAACAAACATAAAAAATCAAAACGTTTACCTCATGCTTCAGGATTAAATCAATTCCAAGGCAACCCTGATCAGGATGGTTGCAAACTATTCCACCTGTACCAAGCATAAGATTTCTCATACCCTCCTTTATAACTTTCAGGGCTGCCCACTGTCAGCCAAAGGACTGATTCATAGCTCCCAGCTTTCTTTATGTTGTAGATATTCTTATCACATATTTACTCTAAACCACTGCCATCACAGAAAATGTTTGATGAATGAAAATCTTTTCATTCTGTTGCTCAGAGAAACTAGAAGTTAAAGGAAGAAAAGTCTCAGGTGAACAGACCATCTTCCTTTTTTATTTATTACTGATTCTTCTACATCAGCTTTTAGAGTTTTCAGGAAGATTTAGAAGAGAGAAGAGCATTTCACAAAATAAAAATGAGGAAGCCACTTGCTATTACAAGTACTAATTTACCCCTCCAACTCCTGCAATGCAACTGCTCTATGATGAAGTGTCACTCTTAAAAGTTCTCACTCAGGTGTCACTTACCACTGTCACTGTCACATTTTACAGACTGCTCTGCACAGGCAATACAAGATGTTAAGAAAAGTTTGTTTTGGTTTGGCTTTGGGTTTTTTTTAATCAAGGCATTGATTTTTGCTGGCCTATCTCAGGCTCCTGTTTATATACAAATAATGTAAACTATCAAAATGTTAGAGAACAATGGAGTCTAGAGGGGTGTAGACTGAAACTTTCTGGAGCACTTTCATTCCTAACTAAAAACAAACAATGTAGGACTGCAATTTTCTCTGGGTTTTCCAGTTAGCCACCATTTGATGCAGCCATGCCGCTGCTGCTTTGGTGTTTGCCTCTTAGATCAAGCTACTGTGTGCTTAAGACTGAGAAATGCCTAAAGAAAACTTTCACCATTTCTTTGCAGTAAGCAGAAGAGTGACAGCAGTAATAATTAATATCTCTGTGCTTCACAAACAGTGAAATCAGATGCACAGTTTATCAAGAGTCTGTGTATGTAATTTTTCCATTAACAATTCTGCAGACAGAGCATTGATAATTGTGCCTGTGGTGAATCCCAATGAGGCATATTTGCCTGACATTGTTGCAGAAGGGGGAAAATGAATATATGCATTTTAAATTTTTATGATTACATTTTTACTGAAGTGTGGGGGCCTGAAGTTTCATAACTGTTTTAATGCAATTGGTTCCACTTAGGGGAGATGACACGTTGAAATGTGATGTGCTGAATGCTTCCCAGGTAATTGGAATTCGGTCAACAACAACACTGGGCATTGTCACAGGTTTTAAATAAGAAGGTTTATCTTCCTCTGTTATATTATGGGATATGACGCATCATATTATACAACATCATGATCATGACAGCCTCTCAAACAGAAATTTAAAAAGTTTGCTTCACTCTGCACACTCCTGAATTTGGATCACAAAAGCACATTTTGAAGGGCCTGCATATGCAGTCAACACTTCCCAATTCCCTTGCTCACATGAATGGCCACATAAATTCCTGATACAGCTCTGATGATTTGTACAGCATTTCAACTCCCTCAGGGAAGTATTTGAGTCACTGTTGGTGCTGTTTACACTCGCTGATTGTGCATCCTTCCCCGGAGCTATTGGAGGGAGAAGCCACAAGGGAAGAAGAAAGGACATTGTGCAAAAACTTACAGCAGAAGTTAAGAGCACTGCACAAACTCAGGGGGTTGTCATGGGAAACACAGCCTGGCACTCACTGATTCTTCCAGTAAACTAATTTATTTCATATTAGAACAGGGAAACAACTAAAGGTGAGTTAGCTCTCTGGGAAGAGAGAAGACTCTGTTACTATTGAAACCTTAAATCATATCTCAAACAAAATTAAAACCAAACTGATGGAGATACTGAAAACTGAAGGTAAATTTTCGCATTCTCCACCATATTGTTCCTATCCAGCTCAGAAGAAGATGTACTGAATTTTCTTCCCAAAAATGTCAACCTGACTTTTTCCAGCTGCTCTTTTTTAGGCAGGGAACAGTTATCTGTCTGAATATTTGTTTGTATCTCAAAAATGAGGAGCCCAGGGTGGGGTTGATAGATCTGAGAAGGAATAAACTACACACTCCTGGTATTCTACAATATTATTACTCTGAATAGTTTTCTTTGGCTGGACTATTCAAGGGGTAAAATATAATTTAGAGTTAAAATATCAGAAAAACACTTAAAGACCACCACAGTTCCATACCTCTTGTTTCTTTTGAACAGAGGAAAACAAGATTTCTCCTATGTCATAGAGGACCAAAAGTTGAGATATACCTTTCAGTCTGATGCTTTAGATGTGAAACTAAACTCCTTCTGATAAGGATACCAACTTTAGCTATAAAGTTTGTCCTGCAAATGCAGCAAAATACCACTAAGGCTTCTCATCTCTGCTTGCCAGGGCTTTGACTGTAATAATTTCTACACTCCAGTGTAGATGCTGAATTATTTGTAGAGTCTAACTTAGACTGTTATAGCCACCTTCTGACCTTTAGTTAAATCCAAAAAATTGCTACCAGCTGAAAAAGATTTGGTGACTTGAGTAGCGAGGCAGGATTTGGGAACAAATATCTGCCTAAATCCTTCCACTGGAGATTGATGTTCCTGCAGCAACTCCGAGAGTGAAAAGACCAGGATAATCCAATCATGCTTAAGGACTCTGTTTCATGTATGTCTCAAGCTCTAGTTGCCTCTTCATCTACACAAGACGACATCCTTTCTGTGAGAGAATGTCATGCTCAGTGAAAGATGCTTGGTTTGTCTTCACCATCAGACCTCAAGTGCAGCCGGTGCAGGTTCCTACTTCACCTTGACTGGACGTCTGGTTTCTGGGCATCTGATGCAGCAGGAAATAATTTACTTTGTAATCCCTATTAGAAAAAAGATTATACTCCTGTCTCCTTTATTTCTGTGTGTATGAAAATGAAATAAAAAAAGGGAGATTTCTAGCAAAACCCAGAATTTTGTGGGCACAATCTGTAACATTTTAGGTGCTCTTAGATGTGTTACTACACAAGGGGAATGAAAAGCTTCTGCTTCTGTTTATGATACTTAGCAGACAGACAAAAAAAAAGCACGCTTTCTCACACACCCATAGCTCCTGTCTCTCTTTCTTCCTTTCTTAAGTTTATTTTTAATACTTCAGAATACTTATCTCAGCTTTCTGTCTTCACCTTCACTTCCCTATATCCTGAGGAAAATACCTGGAAAGAAGGACATGGCAGGAATTGGGGCAGGATGCAGTGGTAAACAAAGAATTTTTTTCCCTTTACATTGAGCATAAGTCATTAATTTTTGATGTTATGAGATTAATCTGTGCATGAAGCAGAAAACCCACTGACTGATATTTCCCTGGAACAGATGTTCTAAATGCCAAGTACCAAAGAAAATCTCTGTGCAAAACAAAGGCAATCAGGTGCCCTTCATGAAAGGTTAAGGTGCAATTACAATTCTTAGCATTCCTGAATGTTGGACCAACCAGTCCATCCACAGTCCAATCACCTGTCCATTAGGATCATATTCACAATGCAGTCAGTCACAAGATTTCTCAGCAGAGCTTCAGTTGTTATTTTGTTGGAGTGGAGTTTAAACCTCAGTTTCCTGTATGTGAATATTCCTATAGGATTTTGTGACAGAGTGGCCTGAACGGGTAGGGTCATAGTATCTGGTTTGATCATACTGATGCTTAGGACCTGTGGTTTGACAACTAAAATGGGCTTGCAAAATCTGACCTTCAGCTCTCCTCCAGACCCACTGTGTTATTACAGCCAAGCCAAACGAGCTCTCTGTGCCTTAGCTTCCCTGCATGCCAATAGGATATAATAATTATTTCTCCAGTTATGAATATAGATTAGAAGACAATTTTTTGATTGCTTTGGGTGAGTTTGGTTTGGTCTGTTTTGGGTTTTCTAGAAAGGAATATAGCTCACTATGTGTCTAAACAGCATCTCAGTCCTGGATGGAATTCCTTGGTGCCACTCTACTCAAGATCATAATGACAAAACAAGCATAAAGTTTTCTGTTTTCAAAGCATGTATTCCATGGGATGCAGCACGGTTTTCAGCTGGCCAGCCTAAACCAGGCAGTATCAGGCCAGACAGAAGGGCCTCCACCTCCAGAGACTGCTCTCCACACACAGATGTTGCACTGGAGGTATTTGGAGACCCCTCTGCCCTTTAGGTAAGCAGCATTGCAGCCACTGTGCGAGAAATTCCCTCCTGCCTGCCAATTTAACCACGTGATGCTGCCACAGAGTAGGTGGGACATGTTGGGCATTCAGCCCAACCGCAGGGCATGACAGCACGTTCCCACAGCACATGATCTGATCTTAAGTCTGATGTAAGATTCAGGGCAGAACAAAATGTTTCCCTGAATCCTGCTGAGTGAGGTGATCCAGAGCTGGGATGTAGAGATGCCCAAGTGCCAGGGCAGGCAGAACAGATGTGAGAACAGGTCTGAGACCTCTGCAAGGGCTAGAAGAGCCAAAAGTACAAAGGCCATACTCTATAGTCACCACAGGATCTAGGCTGATAGTGAATACCAGCCCCTTTTGAGACTAGAACAATTATTTATGTTATTTAAATTATTATGCACTGCAGCAACACCTTAAAAATGATCAAGAAGGTTTGTATTTCGTGCAAGCTGTGATATGTGGCTTTAGAAATCAGTTCAAGTGTACTTAAAAGCATAACAGCACAAAATGGGCTTCTTAAAAAGAGAACAGGCCACTGTGGGGGTAAAGCAATACAGGAAAGTATTATTTATATGATTTTCTTTCTCTGCTCCTTCCAGACAATTACAGTGCCAATTTGTAAACCACTATAAACCACTATAAAACTAAAGTGCCTTAACAAGAGAAAATTAGTTAAGGAAAAATGTAGCTTTCAAGTAAAGGAGCAGGTAAACTACTTCCAAATCAAAAGTTCAATTTAATCTGAAAGGAAAACAAATCCGTCAATGTCTATTCAATTTGCACTAAAGCCTAGAGGGACACTCAACTCAGTTTCAACTGTGTCTATATATATGCAGTTTAAGTCTTAAGCTCTCTGTTTTCTCAACATAAGCTTTGCACTTGGCTGTCTAATTTAATTTCCATTTCACACATCTGTGCATGTCTAAAAATTGTTGATTTTTTTTCCTGGTAGACCTTTAGCTATTCAGCCTTGCTTTGGGTTTTCTTGTATTTGTTTATTTTTCATCCTAAAATCCAGGATATTTTTCACTTCACTTAACACTTGACAATTTTAGTAACAGTGATGATCCCACAGTGAGGTTGTTCAAAAGGCACATGGGCAACTTCACCATAGCAGACCTCTTTTTACAGTGGGAAGCCATAGAAACAATGTCAGTTAGCAGCCTAACTGGGACAAGTCACAGGAAAAGAGAAATGTGGGAAACCAGTGTTTTGCTTTGCTGTTACTATTCAGCGTTTCCCTGGCAGCAGGGGTCTGCTTTTTAAAACAAAGCCAGTAAAGTTGTACTGGGTTTGTGAGGCCGGATTTTGGTAGCAAGAGGCTGCAGGGGTGGATTTTCTGAGAAGGTGCCAGAAGCTTCCCATGTGTCCAACACAGCCAGTGCTGCCCAAGGCTGAGTCATGAGAGATGGTGGTAGAATGTCTGGAATTCCTTCAGGATCTGATCCCTGGCTGCTTGGGCACTCTGTATTCCTCACAAGCTACCTCTCCCTGCTTGCTTTTTGTGTTTTTTTGTGCTACGTTTATTTAATTTTGTTTTGGTTGTTGATGTTGTGAGATTTCTACGTGGACAGAATCTCCCACCAAGCCGTGAGAGTGCAACAGTTTCCATTCCCCATTTAATATCAGCTCCTTACACATTAATTAGTTACTAAATGCTGATGTACCCTGAAATCCCTGTGTAAAATAAGCATCCCAGAGAGACATAGATGAGGCTCTGAAGAAAAGACAAATCAAGAACTGATCCTACTTTTTCCCTTGGAGAAGTATCTTAATCAAAATCTTCTGTAGTGTTAGCAAAAAAATTCAGATGTTCTTATTCTATTACTTTATCTTTATATCTTTTGATTTATGAATAGATATCCTATAAAACTTAAGAGCAAACAAAATGCTGTGAGGTTTTTTTTTTAAAGGAGAAAAAAATGAAAAGGAAAAATGAAAAAACTATACCACTGAGAATGTGAAAGTCTTGGAACTTTTCTACACACTGAAGCTGAGTCAGAGCCATCAGTTCTTCATGTTCCCATTCTTTCAAAACTCTAAGGGGGAAATTTACAGAAAACCAATATTAGTAAGAAACCCCAAGCCTTTTCTCTCATTTGTGCAGTGTGAAATTACACTTGTTTTGTTGAATCTCTAGCAGTTTTACTCTGCTATTCCATTTCTGCTCAAGAGGCTGTAGAAATGACCAAAACTTGGGATTTCACTTATTCTTCACCAGCATTTACTCAGAATTCTTGCAATGCTTTTCTTTCAGTCTCACTCAAACACTAGGACATGTTTTATGGCCTGGTATGTGTGTGCCATGTATCTTCCGTGGGCCTCCTGAAGTCAGATTTCTGATGAATGGTTATGGTACCCAGGACTACGCATCCCAGTTTGCCTCTTCCTTTCCTCTGTTCCCTTGGTTCAGAAATCCCAGTAAAAACCACCCATGTTCCCAAAACAACTGTGGTCAGAAAACCACTGACAATCCTCATCCCAATCTATCAAATTTGGCAGTCATCACACTTTAGTATGGGAAGGGGCACACTGGAACCAACTGGCAATGCAGCAGCCTGAACAGAGGTAATATTCATACCCTACTCTGGAAAAATCTGCTCTTACTGTAAAATTGTCCAAACGCCATGAGGCACTCAGCTAGAGGCTAGGGGTTTTGTTGGTTTGTATAAAGTGTATCTCTAATGGTATAAAACCCTCCCAGAGCAGGGTGGCTTTGAAAGATTTAATTATACCAAGCACTAACTTGAAGTGTCACAGGCCAAATAATGTTACAAGTGTCTGAAAAAGGATATCTTTTCCCCATGCCTAATATTTTAAAGTAAAAGCAAGTGGGACGAGAAATGGGTTTGCTTCTTTCACTCAGATCAATGTGTTTAAGCACTTTTTTATGCAGGGAAAAGAAAGAGCAACATTCTTAATGCTTCCAAAATCACTGGAAAGTCACCTTTAAGCAATCTGTGTCCTTAAGAGAGATGCTTGATGAATTTCCTGTCATTTTCTGCCTTTTGGCAAATTTTCAGTTGGTGAATGAGTTTTAGCTTCTCATATAGGGTCTAGTGACTAAACTTAGTGTGGGTGTGCATACTCTGTAAATCAGCCACAGAGCAGCTGAAAAGCTCCAAGTCAGGCTTAAGAAATATTTGCAGTAGAGAGGGGATTTGATTACATGTTGAGGATCTATTTCTTGCAGGTTTTTTAATGATATTTTATCTCCTACATGCCCAAAGACATTGTCAACAAGTGGCAAAATAAGCAGAAGCTAATTTTGCCCTTTTGATGGCTTGCTGGCTCATGGCTTGCCTGAGAGGCCATATTCCTCTTCACTGCAACTCTGCAGCAGCTCTCCCATGGTCGATAACACCACAATGGTCTTATATCACCTTCAAAAAAAGAAAGAATTCAACTCAAAGATTTCACATTTCTTGTCCACATATCTGTAGGTCTGGTGCTTACCTCACAGCTGAACAGCTAAGAAGCTTGACAATTAACATGCAAATGCTGTGGGTGAATGAATTTCTCCTTTTGGCTTCTTGACCCCTTGACTGTAGCAACCTAAATGAGAGCATGTATTTAATCATAGAGGAGATCCCTGAGGAGAGAGTGTAACCTCTGATACTCTTCTTGGCAGCACACTAATTAGATGTCCCCTTCACAGAGGAACAAACAGAAAGCTTCATTCATACCAGAAGGCTTTCACAGATCTTTCCCATGGGGCAAAATCTCTTTAGAAGGACGCCTGTCCCTCACGCATTGATTTGCAGTCTAACAACTTGCAGAATTGTTTTACATGGATTGATCTTGTCATGTATTATCCCCCTTGCCATAGCAGAGCTTCTCAAAAGGTTTCAAAATGGTACATCGGGCTGCCCATAGAATCTTAACAATCCTGACATACGGGGAAAGGTAAAATTTTTAAAAATGGGGAAAAATGACCATTTTATAAATTTTGAGACTCTTGAAGTTATGTGTTCAATATGTTTGAATGGGAAAATGCAGGGAGATGGCAAAAATATGGGAAAAGTACTTTTTGATTTAAAGGCATTTTTCATAGTGAAGTGTTTTAAAATCACACCAAACTCAAAAAAGAAGTTCTTTGGGGCAAGGCTGAAAGTGTTGGATGCCCCAAAGCAGTGCAGTGTTATTGAAGACTTGGAGAAAAATAAGAGTTTCTTTGAATCTCTGTCCCACTCCATGGTCACTCCAGGCCAGATTACACTGATTGAATATGGCTGATTTTGGAGGATTGCTCAAGCACCTGAAGGAACAGAATGAAGCTCCTTGCCTTCTTCAGAGTTTCAGCTGCTATGAACACACTCAATCATAACTAAGCTTTTCATTAAACTCCTAAATTTATTTAAAATACAGTTTTCTATTTTGATCCACATTTTTGAAGCAATCAGTTCATCACGCATTCTCTCCATGAGCAAAATAATTTTGATCCAGAATAAATTTGATGGTAGACAGTGAAAAATATACTCCTGATGAAGATTTCCAAGCCTAGGAAAGTCAGCAAGATGATAGGGGATCTGACAATGACTCAGAGCTGGCCACCTCAGTCTGAAGTTATCCTCTCTAAGACAGTCTTTATGAAAAAGATTATTCTTTCAGAATCCAAATAAAAAGGAGGAAGTAATGAAAAGTCCGTTAAATGGACTCAGTACGTTGCTGTCGACACTGTTTTTACACAGAAGATGCACGTGTAGTAGAGTGTCTAATAGCTTAAATAAAACCTTAAAATCTATTTGCTGCCTCCATTGGTTGGACATGAATGAAACAAGGCATCCAAGTTCCCTGGTGGCTTCCTGTTAAAACATGTTATCAGCATGTCTGTTATGGGTATTTCCCAATGACTTAATTAGTGCTCTTTTGGTGTTAAAATAAAACAAGCAGCTGAGCAGTGCTTATGTAGTTGGCAATGATAATCAGGCTGGTTGAAAACTTTCTGTTAAATCTTCTTGCCTTTTTATTTTTCTTTAACAGAAAGTGTTTCCTTCAGGTTTTGTTGGGGTTTTTTGTATTATTATTTTTTATTATGAGAAGTGAGTTTTAGATATGCTGCCAAGGTGCTTCATGGGAATTGCATATCTGACATTTCACTTTTCTAACTTCCTCTACGGGGCAGATTCTCTGCTGCATTTTTTTCTATTTTATGTGGAAGACTCAGCGTCTCTAAAATACCTATGAATATTGGCTCCAGCAGAGTTAATTTTATATCCAGATTGCTTACTGTCCGAAGCACCTGCCTTTGGTTTAGACCTCATATTTCTTTCCATATTACCAACCATGGACTGCTTTCCAGTCAAGAGTTTTCTATTTTCATTTAATATGGCTAAACATTTATTCATATTACATCACCAGATTGACAGAGAAGACAAGAGCATTTCAAGTCTGCTTAGAATGAAATTTCACAGATTCCCCTACCAGAATGAACTGAATTTTTCCAACATTTAAAATCGCCACCTGCCCATGTTGTTTTTTTGGTCACAGATAAAACAGAAAGTTACAAGTAATTGGTAGAATTATCTTGAGTGTTTTTTACTACATTAAATCCAATCATAAGACATAATCGGTTTAAGATAACGCTTGTGCTAGATAGCAGATTTAAAGTGGAAATCCATAACAAGTTAAGGATTTTCTTTAGATTAATACCATGTTTGCTATGATGTACAGAAAACAAGGTCAAAATGCACAAAGGAAACAGGATTGCTACAATATCTGCAGTTTCTTGACTGATTCAGTAATTTGTCTTGAATCTCCTGGCACATCATATTGTGTTTAATCAGAGACAGAATTATGTTCATACCTCTCTGAGGCTCTGCAGTCTCTGACTCAAAACTGAACTGTCTGTATTAACTCAGATTGGCTTTTTCTGACATTCTGCTGGCTGAATCTTAGATAATTGGCTCAGTCTAATGCAAATCCTCTGAAATTTGCAGAGAGCCTATATGTGACTTAACATTATTCTTAGAATAAAAGCCTGCTTCTTAAACCTCCTCGATCAATACAGTTTTCATCAATGCTCAAAATACACAGAACACACGGTATGGTGGGAGATGGGAAACAAAGCACAGAAAACACAACACATGTTTATTATTAGAACTTTTTACTCATATTTATACACAGGTCCTAAATATAGGTCAATCCCTGTCATGCAGAAAACTCAATAATACAGACAGTTAAAATTTCAAGAGTAGATTATTCCCAGTTGGTTTTGCTGTCTTCCTTTTAAAGGTTGAAGGAAGTGCATGAGCTCTTTTGAGAAGGAGAGGGAAGGCATGGGGATTTGGGGGTTATTCTGTTTTTACATTGTTCATTTAGACAGCATTTATAAATGTCACTTCTGGCTATTGGCATTTGCTTCTCTCAAGCTGCTGCAAATGAATTGCAATTGTTTTAGATGCCATTCAGAAACTTTAGGAATAAATATATACATATATCCCACACACAATTAGGCATAGGCATTTCTCTTTTGGATACACAATTAAATACCTTCTTGTCTTGGTGCACAGGGATATTCATCATGAAAATAATCCAGTCAAGTGTTTGCTATCAGCTGTAACCAGACAGCTGGATTGGTGTGAGTGGCCCAAGAGTAACCTCTGCTGCCATTCAGCAGAGCTGCCCAAAGAATTACTTCACAAGGAGCAAGGTAGAGAATGAAGAATGGATGCAGTGAATAATAGCGAAATTACCTAGTGAAGAGAAACACAGCAACAACAAAAAAGCCCTGACTGTTCTTTAAACACCCTTTTTTCCATATTGTTAAGTAACTGGCAGAGACAAATGCAGGGCACAATTGTCCAGGTTCTTTGATTAAGCCATACAGCATTCAGTAGAAATCCTGCTGTTAATGGCAGGATTATATGTTAATATGTGTGTGTATATATATATGTATATGTATGTATGTATGTATGCATATATATGTATACATTAATGTATATATACATACACAGATGGTATCATCTGTAGCCAGGACATAACCATATTCCAGCTTATACAGAACACCATATCGCCTTTGAGTAAGAAAAGTTAATTCATACCCTCCAACCTTTTGGTTATGCATGTGTGTACATCCAGTCGCTCCAGGCTCCAGGTAAATGATACAGTCTAGACTTCATGTAGTTCATTAGATCAATATTCTATCTCATTACATGGATGGAATTCATGATGCCCTCCAAAGTCCAATTTTATTTCTTTCACCTCTCAAATTAAACACTGCCTTAAAGGTTTACTTGATGGATTACTCCGTTTTATCTGATGATGGTCTTCAAGGCACATGTGGCAGTATATCTTATCCCATTAGTAAAGATCATTAGCTGCAGCGTAATTGCCTCTCTATGACACATAATAGTTTCATCTATTATTATCGTTCCTGTCCTGTAATTCAATTTCATGATTATGGTTTAACAAATCAAGGGGCACGGCAAACAATATATTTTAGCCATCATTTAAAGTAAAGTCAAGCTCCTGACAAGATACATAGGGTGGTGCTACAAGACATTTTGTGATTTGACTCTTTTTGGTTTGAAAAACTCCCCATTCTCTCTCATTTCCTAACACAGAAAAAAAATCAACCTATATGTATCATTGCATTCAGTGGCCTCCTCTTTCTTTAGGAGAGCATCTGTACCTTGCTAGAGGCTTCCCAAGCATTGAGGACAGCCCTTGTTTCTAGGGGATCAGGATTATGAAACAATGACACTATGTTAGAGTTGCTTGTTAAGATTTGCCTAGAGCACATCTATTCCATAAGAACTTACTCAACACTCCATCTCACTTGAAGCTCAGAGGAGAAACCTCAAAATGCACCCCAACAATATCCCATAAGGAGAGAGGAGAGCAAGTTATGGGAAGTGTTCTTGCCCTACAACTGATATCAAGAAATGTACATATATGCATACTGAAAAACATCTTTCTTTTTGATTTGAAAACAGCTTTCTTATTGACTTGAAAATGTATATTTTCAAGCACTCACTGAGAATTTATGCAAGTACACATAGCCCAGGAGACTGATATCCACTCACATCTGCAACTTATCAGAGATTTTACCTGCAACAGTGTTTTCTCATAATTCTGAGGATAATTTTTGGGCCATTTCTTTGAGGCCATCAACTTTTGTCACTCCTTAACAAGCAGACCATTAAACCATTTCCCTGTCTCTTACTCTCTTGGTTTCATTGAATAATTATTCTTGGTTCCAAAAACTGTAATGGATGCTTTATCTCCTCTCCAGTGGCCATTTACCAGAAAATATGATGCATAATTAAGAACTCTGGGGGGAAAAGAGAGAAAAGAATTATTCCCATTATGTAGATGATTTTTAATGAATTTTATATGAATATGAATTAATATGATTTAAAACTAATTACCAGAGAGACATTAACTCTAATATACCTAGGTAAACCCTGGGAGGAACAGTGACCAGTGATTACTGGTTATCAGTAGTGCAACACAGGCCTGAGTGATGTTTTTATTTGGGAATGAAGTGAAAATAAATGTGATCAACCAGGTGGAAAGCTTCTTGAAAGCAGATGGAAGCTCTCATATTTGTTGAGGAATACCTGTGGAACTTTGTTGGGTTCCTACCTCAGTCATGCTTTAACAGATAATCTGGCGTTCCTGCTTTCTTCTTGTATCCAAGAAAGGTGCAGCTGAAAGGAAAGGTGATTTTTGTGAGGGTGGTTCTTGGATGATTGATTGAATTCTTGAAAAGCATCTTGTCTGGCCTTTGGAAAGGTATTTATTAGGGACTTTTGCAACAAGGCAATTAGAAGTGCTAGGTTTACTGAGAAAAGTTTACATTTTGGTAGCATACATGCTGATTTGCAAGCATATGTGACAAAGAATGATGTGTTTTGCCAAAGCTGTCACACAGCTTGGGGATGGCTCCTACACTGAGGGACTTTCCTGCCACCTCATTTCCTCAGCCAGCTGGGAAGCCTGATCTCAGTGATGGAGAGCACTCAACCATTTCCTACCACTATCGAGGTGGGAAACGCAAAATTTCCCATGTTCCTCATTCCTGGGCAACAGATTTTATAAGCAACCTCAGAGTCTCAGCTTCCAGAATTGTTGAACAAGTTACTTTGTAAACCTGGCTATCCCAGGTCTTTCATTACTTTTAATTTTAAAGTAAAAATATGCATTGTCTCTGAGTCCTGTTCCAAGACAGAGTTTAGGGCAGCACCCTAGAAAGATGACTGTAGGGAGAACTCTATTTATGTCCAGAAATTTGTCTTTCACAGAAAACTGATAATTACAAGTAGTTTTCCTCTTAACAAAACTTTAAGAATAAAAAAAAAATTAATTTTTTTTTAAAAAAAATCAATTACCTCTACAAAGGAGGAGTGGGGTTTTTTCTGTCTGAGACTGTACTGCCTTAATTTCCCTTAGGGCTCTCAGTAGGATTCTAACATTTTTATCTGAGAATTCCAGACAGTACTAAGATTTTCTGATTGTGTGCACGTGCAATGTCTTTTCCTCTGGGGTTATATTAGACTTCCTGCTCTTGAGTAGCTCCAGGTGCTACAGTAAAAGTGGTTATGCTCATTCTAATAAATGGTAACAAAAACTAGATCCTCAAGGCCAAGGAATTTCAGACTGTAGCCAGTTCCCTGCATTCAAGGGTGGATAACTTCAGCCTTGTTAAAAGTGGACTATTGCAATCCTTTCACTGAGGTTGCTCTGTGAGATGAGGTGAAGAAATTAAGCCATTCCCAAATAAGAGGATAGAATGGCATACATTTTTGCAAAATAAAATCAATCATCTTATGCACCTTCACATTAGCAGGTAATCAATTATTACAGTGTCACATAATAAAAAGACATTTATTCTATTCGGTGTTTGTTAGTGTTGGCAACATTGTGGAAAGACACCCTCCATGGATAGTTTTCCAAATATTGAAGTATAAAAGAAATCAGAAAGCTTATGTGAGTTGAGCACAGGCAGATGGTTGCCTGGAACAGGATATCAGAGTTTCCAGATGTAGAAGCTGGAAAATACCTGGACATACTTTGGTTCAGACACTAGTTGAAATAGAAACACCTGTGTTTGGGTTTTCTGCCTTCAGGACAGGAGCAGAAAGGAACAATGCTGCAATAATCACTTAGAAATTGGCTGGCCATGTTTAGCAAAGGGCATTGGGTGATGAAACTTGTGGTATGAGTGTATATTGCTGACTACAGCCTAAGGGCTTTTTTTTTTTTCCCCATCTGATTTAGGGCTTTATCACCAGTCTACATCCTAAGTGAGGGGACTTTTTTCTGGAGGCAGAGCCCTGGCAATATAATATGGCTCTGACTACAAAAATATGCAGGTTAGGAAGTCACTGGTGCTTCTGTATAAGTGCTTATTGGTAGGGATAAAGATTTTTATTTCAGGCCTCTCTGTTTTCTGATTTCAGGAACAGTGTTAGCTAGTGCTGATTCTGAAGAAGGAAAAGACCTTATAGTCACACAGTCTCTCTAATGAAAGATCACAGAAGATGTGAGACTTTTCATGACCTCTGCTGGAAATTCATCTTCACTGCTTCTCCTTCCTCTCTGTTCTCACCTCTCCCCGTGTGCATCTCCTGGGGTCCTTGAACAGATACCAGAAATGAAGGGAAAGAAGGCCGTGTTCTCTTCCTGTTACCTTAGAGTGTTGATAATTACCACCAGCTCAAAGGCCAAATGCTCTTGTAAGCACAGGGAAATGAAATGTTGGAGTTCAGTGTGAGGGAGCAGGTGGAAGCTCAGGAGCATTGGAAGAGCAGCTCTGGGCCAGCTTGAATCATCAGTAAGTTTGTGGGTCCTGAAGCATTGACCTGAACATCTCCTGTCAGGGGAATCCTTCCTTAGAAGGGCAAATTGAATATGCCTATCAAATTGTTTCTACATGAATAACCCTTTCTGATTCATGTCTTAGAGGGGCTGCTGGATTTGAGGCACAAATTGTGCCTTTGTGCTCAAAAAATCAAGGTCTGGCTGATTGATGTTGCTTGGAGGAGTTTTCTCTCCAGCTGGAGCTAAATACAAAAAGAGTTTGCCCACAAACCCTCCATGTAGGAACTAACTGAAGCAAATCAATGTCTACTGAGAGTAGCATAGATTTCTTGCTCTCATTTTGGAGAGCTTAATGTTTTAGCAGTTTCCAGTAGTCTGAAAAGTCTTCTTGCACTGCGTGTCTACAGGCTGCCTTGGAAGGATCCATCTACTGTAGTGCTATATTTTGTGGCATGCCTCAAGCTCAGAGATCCCATTTCAGTGAGCTTATGCTGTGGTCGAAAGTCAAGCTCTGTGTGGCAGCTTTTGATTGAGAAATATTTCACCTAATTCATCTGTGTTAAGGATGGCAAAAAATCAAACCCTCCCACGCACCCTTTATAAATCATCCTGGCTAACACACTAGTAAATGTGTTATCAAAAATGCAACACCTATTACTGTGAATTGCAAACAGCTAGCACTGTAAGCCGGATCTGAAGCTGTGGGGAAAGTATAAATTGATTAGACTTTTTGAGAAGCTATAAATTACAGGAAAGCAAGACGAACATCTTTAAAGGGTTGACAACAAAGAAAAGAAAGATGATTGAACACAAAAATGCTGGGCTAAACCACAAATAGCTTGTTCCTAAGAGAACAAGGGTAGTGAAAACTTTGCTGGCTTTGAATAAGGGAGGAAGGGTGAAGAGAAAGACCTCAGTGGATTAGAAACATAGGCAAAGAAGGAAGATTAAAACCCTTGACAATATAAAGCCCTTAACTAGAAAAATAATGAGGCAAAATGAGTCATTATCATTAGTGACTCTTTAACTAGAAAAGAATGACAATTAATACTATGCCAACTTTATTAAGGTGCTATCTGCAGCACCTCGTCGTCCCCATCTTGTGTAAAAACTGAAATGTAAATTTAATTTGAAGCTTTTAAATGGGGAAAAGTCTTTGAAAAAAGTCACATGACTATGAGATCCATGGGTAGTTTTGCAATAGGGTCTGTTTTAATGTCCAGCTATTGTCACCTCTTATCATATCTGCAAGCCTGCAGGACGCAGGAATAATCACATACTGTTCAATAAAAATGTAAGAGAATTTTGACAGTGTGAAAAGGCTCCAGATGGAGTGATGAAGAGAGAGAGCTGTAGAGGTGTCTTCTGTAGTAGCATAATGACCCACCTTGGATGGAAGCCACAATTCTCAGAGGCTCAGGGAGCACATCTATTGGGAAGTGATAGAAGAGAGGAGCTACATAAGGGAGGAGCTCTGGGAACATGCTAGAGGAGTGTTAAATAAACTCTGATTGTAGAAACTTGACTTGAGGATAGTTTTGTACGTGGGCCTGTCCAGCAAACCTTGGTTTGCCTGGTGCACTGCTTTGAAGATTATGATATTCTGGTATTATTTCTCTTCCATTCTGTTATTTTATAAAGACATAAATAGTCATTCAAATACTTTACCATCTGGCCCTCTTCCCTTGTTTCATTGGTGGGAGTAATTGAACACTGAGCTAGCCTTGAGGGAACACCTAAATAAACAGTTGCAGGGAGATGTGTTGATCTGATTTATTCTCCAAGCAGAGTTTTCTGTGTGCAACAAGCCACCCTTGTAATAAGCCTCAGCCAGTACTATCAGATGAATTTTTATGCCCTCACCCAGCGCGTTAGTTAGGTTTGTGGTTTTTTTTGTGTAGGATACAGTTGAGAAAATTAAATCAAATTCAGAAGAAACATTTACATGTATGTATTCTTCAGACTTCATACTCATGTCATCTCGGTATTAACATTCCACATAAAGTCAAGTTAAAGGTTTTCAAGTGTACTGCAGGAGTAGAACAATTGATTTATTTCTTTCCTTTTACTCCATGTTAACTGAAATAAATCCCCAGAACATTCTTCATCAGTCTAAAGTATGCTTCTCCCTTTTTTCCTGAGGAGAATGCATCTAACAATTGGGAAGGCAGGAATGTCTCTGATGACTCAGACCTGTAGTCCAGTGTGAGGAAATTATCAGTAATGAAACCTTCAAAAAGAATGAATGTCACCCTGTAGTAACCTCACATGGAATGGCTTTTCTATAAAAATATTTTGTCATAGCCTTTTTCTTTAAAAACAGTAGTTTGTAGGCCTTCTAGAACAGATGTCAGCCTTAACTACAATAAAATCAGGTAATATATGATAGCTATCTTTAAAAAAGTGTGGGTTTTTTTTTAGCCTTCCCTTTTACTCCTTTGAGATTCTTTATTTATACACATTTTTATTCTTTGTTGCATTTTTCAATTGAAGACTCATTCTTATTCCCAGAAGACAAAGTTAATTAACCAAAAAATGAAAAAAAATACCTTTGTTTCTGCTTGCTTTCTACATTAGAGGGCAGAGTTCTACCTCATCTCTCTGTTCATCTTTTATTTATTCAAATATGTTTGATAAAATTAATTGGGAATTTATTAAAAAGGCTATGCTAACATCTTGGGGGAAGAAAGACCTTTATTTAATATGCAAATGTGCAGATACAATGTGTCTGAATCCACGTAGCCATTACTTTGAGGGATTATTTCAGGAAAATTAACTCTGTGGGCCCCTTCAAATTTAATTTTGTGCTATGACAAACACGATCCAGCAATTGAAAAGAGGCAAGAACTTCTAAGAATCATGATACAAAATAGCTTTTTTTATGTTGTCTTCTACATTTACTAAACTTTTGAACTATTTTTTTTTTTTGCAAAATTGACACTGAAACAAAAGTTTCTGATCAATTTCTATTATAAGTTTGGTGGTTTTTTTGAAGGGTTTGAAGTTGAATTATAAGAAAATACTAATTTTCTGAGGGGACATGAAATACAGTCTGATGCTATGAAGCATCCACTTAAGAAAGGAAGATAAAGGAGGAAATCATCATCTTTACTGCAGTCTAACTACTTAATTAAAGGTCATTGTTGCCTGCTTATTGTTTCTTTACCAATCTCTGTATCTTTTTCTTGGTTTTTGAGGGATTTCATAGTCCTTGTTTGTGTGCTGATTAGTTATTTTTCTGCAGGATGACACATTAAATTTGAGGTAAATAGGCAAGACTGAGAATTTGCGGGATGCACACAAAAGTGGAAAATGAGCTATTCTGTGCCAGTATATGGCCTTGGTAATTAACTAGTGCTCATAATGATCCAATATGTGTGGTTCAGTATTAAACACATCTGAAATGACTCTCCAAAATTCCTTTAATACCTTTCTGCATGTTTAAAGTTTAAAATAAAAATTTAATACTTTAATTTATGTATTTTTCCCCAGGTTCTCAGTTTCATAAAGATTTGTTCTTAACCACACTCCTCTGTGAAGAACACAGGTCTTTGGCATCCCATGACCCCTGTCCTATCTCTGGAGCCAGGCAATATTGATAAAATGCCTGCTAGGACTCCTTAAAGCTCAGTCATTAAAGCATGAATCCCGTAAGACAGGCTGAATCAGATACTGCATATTTTATCTGAATTCCAGCCTTCCCTAGGCATCTTCAGCTTCAGAGGGCTTCATCTTTAAGCCTGGACAGAAGAATAAGTAGCAGACTAGACAAATTGATTTGAAAGATATCTCCAGAAGGCACATTCTCCATATCTCTTCTCAAAGCAAGAAAAGCTACATCTAAATTTTTCCTGACAAAAGTTCATCCCCCTCTTCAAAAGGACACAGAGCTTAAGTCTTGGCACATTCCTCTAGCAACCTGAACTTCTATTTCCTTCTCATAAAAAGGGTCCTCCTGCAAGCTGACCTGAATGCCTCCTGCTCCATCTGAAGCTGTATTTGGGTTGGCTGCAGGTCCTTCAAACTCAGGCAGCAACAAAGCACCGTGCAGCCACTCTCTCGCTGGGTGCCCCTGTCGTGGCATGGGGAGGAGGATGGAGGGGAAAAAAGTGTCAAGCTCCTGGGTTGACATAAAAACAGTGTAATAATTGAAATAAAATGTAATAACAATATAATAATGAAAAGGGAGAAATAGAAAGAGAGACTTTTTTTTTTTTAAATAATAAAAATAAAAAGACAGGAATAAAACCCAAGAAAGACAAGTGATACACAATACAATTCCTCAGCCCCTGCTGATCAATGCCCAGCCTGTCCCTGAGCAGGGATTGATCCCGCACAGCCAGTCCTCCCAGTTTATACCCTGAGAATGCTGGCCTATGGCATGGAATAACCCCTCCCAGCTTCGTGTGCCCCTGCACCCTGGCAGAGCATGGGAAACTGAAAAATCCTTGACTGAGCAAAAACGCTGCTTAGCAACAACTAAATCAGTGTCTTATCAACATTATTCTCACACAAAATCCGAGACACCACTGTACCAGCTGCTAGGAAGAAAATTAACTCTACCCCCTGAAACCAGGACATAAATAAATTGTTGTCACCTCATACTGGTCCTCCTTCCCAATATTAATTCCAGTTGCTTGTTCCAGTGATCGAGGAGCAAGACCACACCAGGAACTGGGTATTGCATTTAACAGGAATCCATCTCTCTGTATGTAACATGCCTAACACTAACACGCATCTACAGTGGAAAGTTTTTTGAGATAAGGCAGACACCAGGCTGATAAAAAAATTATCTGCTCTTGCATACACTGTCTGACTCTTTCAAGCACTCTCCCAGGAATGTGCAGCTTGTGTGCTCCAAGGTAGCCATTCGGGTAACACTAGGAGAGGGAAGTTGATGGAGTAATAAGCATTGTCCTTTGTTATTTGGAATGTAGTAGCTCTGAAGGACGCCTCCAAAACGTCTTTCAGGAGAAGATCTTTATAAATAGTAGCTAATCATGCATCACAGGCTGGAGGGTATTTTCCTTCCCTCTAGAAAAGCCCTGAACATAAAATTGTCTTTCATCTTGTCAAGCAGGCAGTCCAAAGGAGAGACACTGACAGAGTACAAGTCAAGCGTCTGCTCATCTTGCACCCATCCTTTCTTCTTAAATCAAAGGAGATAGATATTTTTCTCCAGTGCAGAATAGATAAGAACCAGGGTGACTGTAAAAAGAGTTGTATTGATCTGGTCTCCACACAGTGTGAGAAATGGAAAAGAACTGGTAATTACCTGCCTCATAATTCTGAACATGATGAACCAGGAAGAATGCTCCAAGAAATTGCTTCTCATGAAGTAATTAATCTTTTAATTTTCTTTTTCCTTCACAGGGCTTCTTTAAGTCTCTTTAATTCTCCTCTAATACCACAGAAGTAGTCAGCACTACACCCTTCAATACATGTATCGGTTTCCCAGTCATTTCTTATCTGTTCATATATTCTGCTCCTGTAGACTGGAGTTGCTCATTAGGTTAAAGATCTTTATTTGAGTAGAAACATACACTGTGACTCTAAATCAGAGCAGATAGATTCAGTTCAAGGGCCTATTCTTCAGTCCCTCCATCGCTGTTCACCTATTATCCTTAATGGTGTCAAATGCTGACTTCCCTGAGTAATATCAAACCCAGTCACATGCAAAGAGCCTTTCACGTGTCCCTTCATCTTAGTTTCATCCATGTACGATTGAACTTTGTGAGCTGTACAGAGTTCATGGCTCTTTTTAATGCAAAAGATGAATGAAACCACAGAGTTTTCACAGTTTCAGAAGACACAAGGCTGACCCATTTTATTTCATGTCAGTCTCTTCACACAGAGAATACACACTGGAAACTGAATTGATGGGTCTGGATAACAGGTGAACAGGCCAGGTATATTTGCAATACAGTGGTGGCCAAAGACACTGGTTTGAAGGTCAAGTCCTGGGTCCCCAGCAATCTCTCTGCTTGACCCAAGGTAACACATTTGATCTGTCTGTAATTTTATCTCCTGCATTAAAACATGAGTAGTATTCCCTTTGTCTGTGTTGCCATTTTAAGTGATAAGGTCTTTGAGGCAAACAAATTGTATATGTTTTGCGCAGGTCCTTGTTCAGTTTAGGAGTATGAGCAAAACCCAAACTCTTTCCCATTTCTTACTGAAATTTTATATGCATCTTATAGAACTGATAAATATCTCCATTGCTCTTATTACAGACCTGGAGAATAGCCATATTATGGCATCATCATAGCTGCAATATAACTGCAGAACAGCTCAGTGGAAGAGTGTACTCTACACATTAATGATACCATGAATTTGATCTTTAAGTACTTATATTCTAATGCTGCAACTTCAATCCATGTAAAGATTAGATGTGAAAAGGTGAGAATGCTTACAGAATTGTACTCTCTAAAAGCTTATGAAAATATGTCAAGAAGTATCAGGGAAGAAAATATGGGATGAAAATCAGAATAAAAGGAGAACTATCTTCATTAAATGACCCCATTAAAAAAGTAGTTACGTGTTTGCTAAACTCCTGCTGTGATGACATTAAACAAAAGATCCTTTACAACTGGAAGATATTAAAGGATACCAAGAAAATAATATATTCCTTTGTAAATGCTGCACTTCATGCTATTAATTTCAATGACTGTTTCATATTTGCCTATCTTTCACCTTGATAATGTAATTATAGTGGTACAAGATATTCCACATAGATGCCAAGATGCAATTTAACTGTCTCCACGTTTCCCAGTCAGATTGCACCTTGCCTTTGACCCAGGTATTGTATGGTTATTAATAGATATGCTATGGGAAGTCTCACTGATGCATTTGCTAGGATCACATTGTCCCTATCCTGAAAGTAAAGGAGAGGCAAATAATCATAACTGCATTGTTGGTGTAATCTAAACAGACTGCAAAAATTAAAATTGAGTGTGAATTATCGGGGCAAAGGCTTCAAACAAGGTCCATTTCTGTCACTAAAACCTTTATCCCCTTGTGCTTTTCTTGGCTGCAGGTGTGTGTTCATGTAGGTTTCCCAACAGGATGCAGTAAATTGGCACATTGCCTGGGATCAGCAATAATGGAACAAGCTCATCAGGGTGCAATCCTCTGGCCAGAGCAGGTGGATCCAGTTTTGTGTTTTTATAAATTGATTACCACGAACTTCCAAAATTAGCAGGTTCTATAACAAAGAAACAGAACAAACACCATTGTCCCCTAGTCTAAATAATTATAATTAAAAATATTAAAAATAAAAAAAAAAAAATCAAAGAAAACAGTTAAGCCAAAGCAAAAAACTCAGAAGATGTACAGTAAAGTCAGTAGAGATATACCAGAATTCAGATGGTGAATTTTAATTGTGGTACTTTTGTCCATATATTCTTACATAACAAATTCTAACATTAAGTGTTTGATCCTACCTTATGAAAAGGAGCAAGTTTTGTTCAAGTAGCTCCACTGAGCAAGGACAATTTACATGAGTTCAGAGTTTGCAGAATGCAATGTTGAGCCTGTGGTTCATCTTTCTGGACAGAAATTTCTGGGACACCATTTTCTGTTGAAAAATATTGATTCACCAAAAATTAATTTCTTCCTATTAGCTTCCTGCAATGATCTGATTTTATATTTGTTCGGAAAAATTTCTCACAGTCTGAGAAGAGGAGAAGCCTATTCCAGTTTTGTGATTTAAAGCAGGGATCTGATCACCAGTCACATCATGCTGGACTTTGAAGCCTTTTTCTGTTACACTCTGCCAGAAATAATATCTTATTAGACACATATCTTCAAACAATTAATTTTTTTTTTTAATCCCAGACAACCTATTTGACACGTATATATATATTCATATGACAACCTATTTTTGCTTCAGCCCACTCATTCTGTGACTGATTTACTTACATTATTTTTCACACTTCTCACACAATCACACATAATGGAAATGATCAGATGTAGCATTACTACACTACATTTAGTGCTGCTCTTGTAGAATCCATACTATCTAGCCTTCATTCTCACCAAACTATGCTTATAGAGAGCAAAAGAAAACAAAATAAAAACTAAAATTGACTTCTAGGTAATCTTCAGTTTTAGACTAGCCCCTGCTTTTGATTTGAGGAAGGATATTCAGATTGAAAAGTTTAACTATGATACTGTGTCAGCCATTTTCATGAGCATTTGCTAACATCACCACAATAAAATAGTCAAATATTGGGATTTTCAAAGGACAATGATGAAGTCAGTCCCTTCACATGTATAGAATCTTTTGAATACTTAAGCTTCATCTGCTCTGGTTGACACTGAAGCTTTTCCTATAATTACATTCTACACAATAGCACAACACTTTTCTTTTTCACTGCTGAACTCTTGATCTACCGTCTTTATTATGTTTCTTTTTATAAATAATTTTATGGTCAAATACCCAGCTGAAATTTAAATAAAATGAAATCATGACTTCTTTTCACCATTCGCCCAAGATAACATAATAGCATTATGACAGGTGAAGGTTAACATTTCTATTGGCAACTTTCATTTAAACCATCTCAGAGCAGGATGGCATGCATAATTGCTTTGCACCAATAGAGGAAATAACTCCCATTAATCCTGTAGTGAAGGTCATAGAAACATTACACAGGCTCAGAACAATCACAGAATGAAGACGCAAGGGGTCATTTAATTCACACACCCCTAGCAAAAAGTACAGCCTCAGACAGCTATTTACCTACAGAACTTTTTCAGTTATAATCTGCTAGCAAATAGGAAAAGGAAAGGTAAAAAAAAAAAATAATTAAGTGAGGTAAGTCTTTGTTAAGAGTTAGAAATTACTTTAAACAATATTTTTAAATAGCACAAGCCACTGCAGATAAGTTGAATCTGGTCTATTATAAAGAAAAGCCTTCCCCTTTTCAGGAAAACAGCAAACAAAATCCTGATGCAAGGAGAATCAGACTTTCTATTTTTTATTATTTTTCATTTTTGCTATTATTAACATGCCCTTGTTCCATTCAGGAATACCAAGAGACAATCTATTCTCGTGATAAGTCTGGCCCAGTTTTTCAAGCCCAAGAGAATCTGTTAGTTTGGAATTCAGTGATTAGATGAACCAAATCTGAACTCCATCATTACTTTTACCTTTCCCATTACAGGTGAAAAACATGAATTTGCACACTACGGACTTCCACAGTAATTATTGCCAGGGGATATCCTTCCATTTTAGGGATTTTATATTGATGCCCCACTCCTAAACCAAAAGATTTCCATAGAAAACTCTGAAACTTACCACAAAGAGTAGGAATGCATAGAAGGTACACAGCATTACAGAAGGATTAATAGAAACTCCACTATACTTCAAATATTCATCTAGGCCAGAGAATTAATCAAAGATGATCCAGCTTCATCCATCAGGGAATGCAAACCAAGGTGACACACCGTGTCATTTGAGCAATGGCAGCAATCATGGGAAACATCTTCTGCTTCTGGACACATTAAAACCATGGTCTGTGTTCCAAAACTGCATCATTATATGCTGCTGAGGGAAGGACCATCTCCTGTTCTATAAGCACATTGTTTTCCAGAGGATTAACTTGGGCTTGATGATGAACTGGCTGTTGTCTACTCTCCATTTCCTTCACTCTACTTCCCCTGTTCCCTTGCACACACCTTTCACCCTCTCATTTCCCAGTCACTTCCTCATTTTCTCTGGGACTCATCCTGCCTCAGCCACATTCCATGCTAGAAAAATTTCCCGTTTCTGTGCCATTTTTCAGCCATCATTCCCTCAGTTTTATTTCTGCTATTTACCCATATCTATCATTTCCTTAGACTACAAAATACCACTGAAAAAAAGTCTACTTGTGTCTCTGTCCAGCAGAATCTTCTCCTCCTTACTCTTTCTATTATCGCTGGCTGAGGTTTCTCTTACACAAGGCTGTGAAACTCTCCACAAGCTCATTCCTTATAAACTCTTTACATGGACAGTTTGTTTTGTGCACGTTTTGTAGCTGCACAACCAAACTGGACACATAAATATGCAATAGACAGAGGAGTTACTGCAGGTCATTTGATCAACAGGAAAAAGTGATGTGCACTGTTTTTGATCTGTCCCATCGAAAAGTAAAAGGCACAGGAATAATTTGCTCTTGGTTTCACATTCTGGTGGGCCAAGAATACACAGCTATCAGTTACTGTGGCTTCATTGACAGGTGGTAGCCAAGAAAGCCATTTTAGCCACTGTCAATACTCACAGACAGCAACTCCTTTAAACATCTTCCCATTACCTGTTCGCCATTTCTCTCAGCATCTTTCCCACTGTAGTTTTTATTTCATTAATGTAATGCAGGAAGCAGATAGGTGTGGGAAAGTCAAAACCTTCACTGACTATGCCAAGCCACACACAATATTGTGTGAATGTCAATGTTGCATAAATAGATGTTCCAGAATATGTTTATATGTTGGGGTCATGAAAATTGTAAGTGCTATATAAACAATGATTTAATTACATTCAGACACTCTTTTGTTTGATTGGTTTCAGTTATTAAGAAATGCTGAACTCTCTCAAAGCAAATATACAGAATTCAGAAAATCTCATCAGAAATGAAATTTCTGAATGACTTCCAATATATGATAGCCCTCTTTTACTAGAACTTGAGAGACTTCCTTCTAAATAAAACAGTTGCTCTTTTTCTTCCAACAATTACAAGAGTGAAATTAGGCATTTTTCCCTACCCATATTAGTCCTAAAGTATGTAAAAAGTGACAAGAGCAATCTTAAAACAACAGCTGGAAATACAGGGTGACATTTCTTTACAAGAGTGCTATTGGGCACAGAATAAAATGGAATAAAATCACAACTGCACTAACAGGTATCCTACCTACCTCAGGGCAAGAATTCCTGACAGCATGGCACACAGCCAAACCAACTTGTGTCCCAAAAGCAGATTCATTGCATTGGACTGCAGATAAAGACCATTTTACTCTGACACAAAACTAGATTGTTGCTAAATCTTGCTGTTTATTCTTGGTCTTGTGAAGACATCAGCATCTGTAAAGTCATCCAGTGATCCAGAAAATAGATCCTGATGCAAACTAACTTGCCAAAAATAAAGAAAGTTAATTTTCACAGAATCACAGAATAACGGAACACATAAGGCTTGAAGGGACCACAGTGGGTCACCTGGTCCAGTATCCCTGCTCAAGCAGGGTCATCCCAGAGCACAGGGCACAGGACTGTGTCCAGACAGCTCTGGAGTTTCTCCAGCGAGGGAAACTCCACAACCCCTCTTGGGCAACCTATTCCAGTACTTGATCACCTGCACAGTAAAGTTCTTCCCCATATTCAGGTGGAACTTCCTGTGCATCATTTTCTGCCCATTCCCTCCTGTCCCATTGCTTGGCACCACTGAGCAGAGCCTGGTCCATCCTCTGACCCCTCCCTTCAGACACTGACAGCCATTGATGAGGTCCCCTCTCAGTCACCTCTTATCGAGGCTGAACAGGCCCTACTCCCTTAGCCTATCCTTGTAAGAGGGATGCTCCAGACCCTTCATCATCTCTGAGGACTCTGCTGGACTCGCTCCAGGAGCTCCATGTCTCTCTTGTACTGAGGAGCCCAGAACTGGAAGCAGCACTCCAGATGTGCCTCACCAGGACTGAGTAGAGGGCCAGGACCACTTCCCTCAAACCGGCAGTGTTCTTCCTAATGCACCTCAGGTTATCATTGGCCAGACACGCTGCTGGCTGATGCACAGCTTGTTGTCCAGCAGGACCCCAGGTCCTTCTTCACAGGGCTACTTTTCAGCAGCTCAGCCCCCAGCATTTACTGGTGCATAGGGCTATTCTCCGACCTTTCAGACACTTCAGTCTTTGATCTGGTCCATCATGTGCCACAAAATTATTATGCCAGCACAGACAGACTAGCAGAAAAGCATGCCTTTGATGGGAGAGGAAGAGTCCTCCCTTTCACGATGAACGTGCATTTATGTAATTTTCAAGGGACACAGTCACAGTGCAGGACTTAACCAGTTTTCATAACCTGTACATGCTACCCTTTCCTCAAGCATAGCTAAGACCTTCATGTCCAGTTCTGTTACTGACACACCACAGTTTGTCTTCCTTGAACTGAATTTATCTCGCTTCTGACCAGTCTGCTATACTCCCACGTGTACTGTTGGTCTCTGCAATGAAACCGGCTGCTCCGTTTCCTTGGAAGAGATTTCTATCAATAAGAATACTTTATTTCAGTGTTCATCTAGGGCTTTCTACTTGAAGGGTTCAGGGTTATTAACTCTGAAACCATTATGACTGAAAGTTACAGCAGAGATGTACTGGAGCAGCGCACTACTCAAATACCATGGCAATATCCTATCAGTTGAACATCACAGCTAATTATAGGACAGAAATTACATTTATGACCACCCACTGCTTGAAAAATGGTGTATGTATTGAGATTCAGTCTTGAGCTTCTATTGGGCTCCTCCCATGGCTGATCTTTCAGACTTTCCCTTGTCTTTCCTTTGGTGTTACAGCTGCTTGTTTACTTTTGTAGTAGGAATATTGTGATGTACTGCACGAATTGCTGAGGTAAGTAAATGAATATATGCCTGAGTATAAGGCTCTCACTATGGTATTTAATTAAATGACTTTTGATTCCCACAGTACAAAATCAGAAATTTTAGTCATGGAAGGTTAAAATGCTGTAAAATAAAAAAAAACCAATCTTTGAAGTACAAAGACACAGATTATATCTGGAGAGCTTTCGGAAAGAATTGGGGAAAGCAGCAGGTGAGCATAACTCTGTTCATTTTGTTTGCATTCAATATTAAGGAAATCAGACAAAAAAGCAGGCCAGGCTGACATGTGGCGTATGGGATTCAGCTGAGCATCTGGCCATTCATACTAAAACTCTGACAAATGGCTATGCTCAAACTGCATCAATGTAAACTAACAAATCTGAATCACATCTCACTCACAACAGTTTATGATGTAAAAATGGAACAAATATTTAGAGTTTTCTTCAATATGACCAGTTCAAGAAAGAGGAAAACTTGTCTCGGTTAGAGTGATGTTCTGGGAAATAATTTTTTTGCCAGATCTTGATGTATTAGTGTTAATATAAAATTCCAGCACATGACTGGCACTGTAAAAGGTGACTGAAAACAACCTCCAACTAGAAATGTATTAGTACCACCTCCTCAGACTGCCTGAGTATCATTTTACTTTTTTTAAAAGGAGTTTCAAGTAGATTGTACTTCAGGTGTGTTACCCAGAGTATGCCTTAATTATGTCTCCTTTAGGTAGAAAATCAAAATCACAAACAACTCATCTGAATATTTTTTTTAATTGCTTTCAAGATTTCATACAATCACAGCTGGATTCTGTATCAACAGGTCAAGATCCTCATATAGATATAGACAGATATAGATATAGATAAAGATGATATATAGACAGATATAGCTATAGATAGATATAGATATCATAAATGTGATTGGTGTGTTTGAAACTTTTGAAGGAATTTTTCCAACATCCCTTAGCTGAAATATCAAATTAGTGAATATTTTTATCAACTAATTACGGGCATGGACTGCATGGATGGAGTCCAAAGGAGGACAGTGGGAAGTTTAAAAGGGTACAGAAAACATTTTCTTCAGAGATTGCTTTTGGAGCTTCTTTTACTGTAGACAAGAGACAACAGAGGAAGCTGCTATACATGATTTTTAAATATGCAAGAAGTTGCTATAAAGAAGGAGAGAATAAGCCAAGTCTACTGCGTATTTTGTAATTACAGGTCTTTTCCTTCAATGACCCCTGTGTTTAGTATGGTCCTATCTGCTCTGTCATTTAGCAAACATGAAAATGATGAGCAGCCTTTCTCATGTTTTCAGGACAGTGCCATTGCCATGGAGATCTTCGTTGCAGACAGTGATACAACAGTATCACGGTACCAACAGTAAAGTTGGGTTTTCACTATATCATTTAGATTAGTTATATCAAAGCTGTGTTGTAGGGCAAAACATCCATATTTATGCTGTATTTAACTTTCTATTAATAATAAATCCATTTGAAGTACTTTTTGTTATTAATATTGATCACCATTCCAATTGAAAGCCAAGATGTCAAGGTTTCCTTTAGCATCCTCAGTTATATTTAATAGCGCTGTTGATGAGTGAGAGCCTAATGAAGGCTAACAGATGGTCTATTTAATATTGCTGTAGGGTTTGAAGCACTTGCCAAAACAGATACACAAAAGGATTTGACAGCCCTGTAGCTGAAAACCTTTAATTACAGCTACTTCACTCCTAGGGGTTTCTGTGAGGCCAATGTAACAGCACAGCTTTAGGATGGGTCAGCATGGTGAGCAAAGGCTTTGTGAGCCACACAGTGAGTGCTGGTAAAACCATTTGCTGAGCATTAATAAACTGTGCTTGGTGCAGGCAGCTTAGAGAGACAAGCCTGGACAGAGAGAGGGAAATAAGGGATGATGCTGTCTCCACCTCTGAGAACAGTTTGCCCTTTTTCTAAAATACAGCCTCTTGAAGTCTGTCATCACCTGCTGAGCAGGTAGGTGGGGAGAAAGAACGCAGCCAAAGTGGGCCTTTAATTATACCTGAGTTATAGCTGGGACTTCACCTTAAAATCATGTGAACTTCAGTCCACTCACTACTATTAGGGACAGCAATCTGCAAGTTAGGGGGCTAAAATGTGCTGAGGGTGCAAAATTCTATCTTTGAAGGAGTAGGGAAAAAATAAAGAATACACACAGAAATCTAAAGTTTCTAAAAACTCTTCCAATTTGTTATTCCAAGTCTGGAGAAAAAGCTCCTCTGAAAGAAGGAGCTTTCAGAGACTTTCAGTGATTTTCCCCTGGCTCTACCTGGAACAATTGCCTCCTGGTTTTCTGGCACAAATTCACACCACTTCCAAAATTAAAAGTCATAATTAGCAGTCGCATTCTGATTTGCCTGAATTGATTTCTTGGCAATTGCTTAGAAACTGAATCCATTCCTTCAGAAAGAATAGGTGTTTTCACTGCCCTTAGTGTCTCTGGCAGATCTGTCTGTAACTACAGGTATTGATTCTTTCTGAGTGCCAGGAGGAGCTAGTGGAATTGTTCACATATCATTCCAAATATCTAATCAGTACTTGTTTTACACAGTATTTTCTGGAAAAAAGAATATGTAGACACATGCATAGACAGAGATGTTGACAGGTTTTGAGACTGTCTGACAATGGAAGAATGGTTTCCCCTCACTACCATGCCCTTTGCTACACCCAACAACAGAGACCATCCCTGCATGAAAGAAAAAATAATTTCATGGAGAAAATGGGGAGTGGGTAGGGGTTACAAAGCAGAAAAATAAACAGGAAGTGAGAATTCCTAAAGTAACCTACAAAGCAGCTTGGGACAACATCATAATAACAAATTTTTCCAGTCCCTGTAGCACTGACACCCATGGATTTCATGCTCCAGTGTAATGAGAAAATCTCTGCATCTTTAAAAATTTATAAACTACATGAACAATTGACAAGGTAGGTATGGGAAAATGCACAGGGAATAATCCCTTTTTCCACCACAATTGGCTGAGTCAGTCCCTTTTCCACATATTGCCCTGTCTGTTGGCAGATTGTAAATTATCTCATGTAAAATCAGTTGTTTCTCATTATTCCAGACAATGCTGAAACTGGACATTTTTACTGGCTCCTGAAAGGGTCTGCCTTTTTGGATTCATCCACAATGAAACCAGAAATGACTGGACACCAAACACTAATCTGAAGGAAAGATTGTACTGGTCTGGACCCAACAGGAAATGAAGCAAACATAAAGAAACAAGCAGGAATTTACTATAATCTTGATCCGTCAACAGGTGAAGTAACTGGGAAGGTTCCGACTGGATTCAATGGGACTCCAGAGACAAACTGCCTCCCTAATGGGCAGAGAAGTGCAACAGCAGCACAACATCCTGGAAAGAGATACAGTCAGGATAGTAGTAACACAGGCTGCCAGATTTGAGGGTAATTGGAAGCGAATCACTAATTACAAGGGCTGTGAAATGAGACAACTCTTTCATCCCTGGGTGCAGTTAAACCTGATAAGCAATGGCTCGATGGTGGGGATGTTTTGAAGCTAAATATATTTTTAATGTGATATGCATCTTCTTTGATGTATGTATTTTCAGTAAATGTTCATCTGTTTAATTATTATTTACTTTGTACAGAGCTTTGGGATTTACTGAGATGAAAGAGGTTATTGTTTGTTTATTATCTTGTGAGTGACAATGCCAGGGCAGACTCCTAAACAAGTCCATCACTTTTAACATAGGACCTCAAACCATTCTAATACGGACAATATTCTTGCAAAAATCAACTTTGATGAAAACGCATATACACAAAGGATATTCCATAATTAGGGAAGGTACAAAGCATTGAATGTGCCAGTGAAGTCAATTAAGCACTAATTACTATTGGATTCAGATCTGCCATTGCATGATAAATTGCTCAAGTATCTTATCCACACAGAGGTGCTAAATTCACCCCTGTTGATGTTACAGATGTTTTTTCAACTACCCCTCTGATTCTATTTGAGATTAAAAATGCAGAAACTTTCTCCTGTTTTAGGCAGCAGTGTGAAAAACTCATTAGCTGATAGAATTTTATAGGTAGTTTTCTTTGTGTGGTTACACAACAATCCCTCACTTTCCAGATTTCTGGGCTGTGCTAATGACTTCACACCCTCTTTTTCTCAGGAGGCAGAAGATCTCTCTGCAATGAGCAGTTGACATATGGTTAGTGTCTAGCCCTTTGCTATCATTCAGGTGATGGAGAGCTTTGGAAAACTCTTGACTTCACATCAATCTCAACGTGCTCCATCAGGAATTCTGCAGATGACAGTGATTCAGCTTTTTAAACATTTCCAAGTAGTTCATCACTCACTGCCACTTTTCTCCTTACCTTTCAGTGTTAACAAGTTTCCATATGCTGTTTCCATATGCCATGTGGCTTTTACAAAATCTCAGGCAGTAACTCCTCCAAAAGATACCTTTGTGGTAGTTTTGTTTAGCAGAATATTCATGCAACCATGATGACAAAGTGAAAGGCATCCACTCCATGGGCTTTGATGCATTTTGGAATGGCCTCTAATGAAGTTCAGTTTCAAAAATTCTAAGAGCAATTTTAAGACGGGAATAAACAAGAGTGATCTTGGAATAATTTCTGCTTGAGTCACTCACTTGCCCTTCATCCAGCCTCCCCCCATATTAAACTATAAAAAATATATTTTAAATAGAATGAAAAGCTTGAACTGATGTTAGGACAAACATCAAGTTCTTCCACCTTTCAGATCTCAGCTGCTCTAAGCGTGTTCCTGACAGTAACTTGCTGTCAGCTTAGTGAAACTCCTTTAGACTTGTCAGTCTGATCAATGCGTGTCTTACAGCCCCAGAACAAAACCCAGATGGTGGCCCCACAGTGCAGATGCACAAGAAGAGGTGTTTAAATGTGTTCAGAGGGGGATAAAAGCCATATCCAACTAGTTTCTTGAAACTAGTACCTCAATCCCTTCTCCTCCAGACTGGTTTTCCATTGCCACATCTGAATATACCAAAAGTTCCCTTTCTACATAAAAAGAAACTTCTGTTTCTCTGTTCTCTTGAAATCTTCCTTTCATTTCCTGTGTGTGCCTTTTCAAAGGAGACTGAGATGCTTTTTGTAACTGGTGATTACAGTCCAAGGTACCAAAACTTATATATTTCTCTTCAACTTTGGCTGAGAGTAAACTTCTTCATTCCTCCTAAGCACTTTTATTTGCAGCTCACAATGCTCCTGCCCTTCCAGTGTCTCCAGTGCTGCTCAGTGGTGAGGTGAGGGCTGTTAGAAAGTGTTGTTCAGGAATCCTACACAAATTGCATTTATTACTACTCACCTTGGGTGTCATGGAAACGCAAATCTTACAGCACTGCACTAAAGTGAGCAATCTGAGCCCAGTCACACCAGCAGAAGTGCCTCATTTATTAATTATTTAGATAATTATCACCACAGTGCAGTAGAAATGAAAACTCCATGGGATGAGTGATTTAACTCCAGTGCAAGCCCATTAGTCATGAAGGAACACGCTGCTCACATTACACCCCACAGACATCACCAGGACGAATCCTCTGTTGCTCGTGGGAAGACAGAGCAGGAACAAACAAGGGTTTTTTCTTCACCACTTCGCCATACTTGACTCTGCAAGCTGGAGAGATTGAAAATTCTTCTCTGTGAAGGGCAGGTGCTGAGAGTGTCTTCCAGACAGCCCCACCTGGTAGCAGCACCTTGCTGGTCTGTTTGCTTCCATCCAGTACAAAATGTCACCTGGACTGTGCCGGCTTTTCCAGAGAGAGGGGTGGGAGCTGATGTTACAGCTGCCGATCTTGAAGAAGCCATGGTTTGAAATACACAAAATTCTATGACTTGGTCTCAAAAGGTTGGGTTCTTTTTGTTTGCATATTAAGAAATAAATAATTCAGGTATTTAATGCTCATACCACATGACAGACATACTGACCTGGATGGAGATGTCTGTGATGCAGACCTGTTGCCACACTACACTTTCTCCAGGGATTTTATTTCACAGGAGCTCTAGCTTTGTCGTACCTCTTGACTGCTCAGTAGCAGAAGAACCATCTTTGGTACTTCTCTGAGGTTCATGTCCCAACTTCAGGCGGCATTTTTTTATGGCTGAAGCATGAAATACTTTTGGCTTTCGCATTCTTGAAAGGCTGAGGAGAGGAATGAGAAGCTTTTGGCCATACTTTTTAGGGAGGAGATGATTTCATGAAAAATCAGGAAAAAAATTCTAAGATCAGGAAAAATGGAATATGAAATCCAAAAAAAGAATGCCTAAAGCAAGAGCTCCAAATGGTCAACAGTTTACAGATCACTTCCCACAGACAACAATTTAAATTGCTTATAAATTAAAACTGTTTATAAAGTGCTTGCTGCACTTTTAATTTTAAGAGTATTTATAACATTTAATAGGCTCTGTAAGATCACACATTCTATGTGTGTCTGTATGCGTGCTAAAGCCTTCACTAAATTTCCAAAAGCCATAGAAACACAAACATTATAAACTTTCAAATTTTGTTAGAACAAAATATATTGAAAGCCTTACCTGGAAAGGAGACTCACTCATAAACCAGCTAATGCTTAAAACCTGTTAGATATAAAAATAAATAATAATAATACTACATTATACCTTTTTGAAAATTATTGCCTTATCTATAGCCCCTATTAAAAACACCTGAAACCATTTCCAAAAGGTATCCAGGAGCCTCCAAAACAAAAGATTGGTTATTTCCAGTTTTTTTTTAAAAAACAATGTTTTCTTGACCAAGATGAAACTTGGTGGTGTGGCTTGAAATTAACAATTATCAATGCCTGTGCATTGTTTCTGTAACAAATAAATTAAAATTAATTTTAATTTAAAAAATGCTTTACTTTATTATCCTCCCTTCCTTCTGCTAATGCACTAAATTATTAATGTAGTGATAAAAAAGTCTATTTAAAACATGGACTGGCTAAGTGCGCTTTTAAATTATGTGGTGATATTCAAAGGAAGACAGAGATATCAGGAAGGTTTTAGTTAAATTACTAGAGATGCACAGTCCAGATCCAGACTCCTGTCTAAGTGTGTATCTGTTGCTCACCTGTTGGGAAAGACACATTAAATTCCTCTCTGAAACAAACACTGTGATTTTTATCCTCATCACTTCTACGTCAGTAGAACAAGACAAAAGCAAGTCTTCATCTGAATTAGTCCTTAATCTCTCCAGGGATATCCTTTTCCAAGGTCATTAGGGTTCATTACCTCAAGAGAACAAAGCAAAACAAAGCAAAGCTGGAAGTGTAAGAGGTTTCCTTTCTTGTTCCTATTCAAATTAAAAGGAGCACCTCTGTTGCCTTCCCCTGTGCTGTTAGGAGCAAGGAAACTGAATCCTGATATCCCTGGTTGTACATGCCTGGCTTGCCCACAGGATGCATTAGAGGCCATCTGAGATGCCGGGTCCTTTATGGTCTGTTTGATTCTCCAAACACTTAATTCTTAAAACCAAGGTCAGATTCAAACCCAAATAAAATCACAGGAATATTTTTCATTATTATAATGGCGTTTGAGTCAGGAGACAGAGTGCATAGCAAATCATGTTGTCTGAGGCTTCCAATACGATAATTTATATTAAAATGTCAATATTTAGCACCAGTCACTATGAAACTGCACCTGCTCTGCCACATTTCCCCTAGAACCTTAGGCCAGAAATATATCTGAATTGAGGGTTTCAGAACTACTCAATATTGGTTTCATTCTACTGCCATTGAAACTATTGGTAAGATCTCCATTAATTTCAATAGAGAAACATTAAACTCGGTGTAAAAATTACATCATCTGTTGTGTCAGTGTGTCATTTTATATCATGTTAATGATAATGGTATAAAAAAAAATAAAAGCAGTTCATCTTGCATTATTATGGAACTAAAGGAAGAAAGTACTGTGAGCTGAAGAGATATATGACTTTTTACTAGGGTTCAGCTAACCTTTGATCACTTTTAAAAATTAAAGTGATTTTAGGGCTGAAAAATGCTCATAATAAAAGACTTAAAGAGCTCAATCTGTTCATCAAAAAAGATCAATAGCTACTTAATTGCAATATAGAAGTGCCTTCACGGGGAGAAAATGCCATCTAGTAAAGGGGACTCAGTCTATCAGGAAAAGCGCAAGAACCACTGGCTTCACATTACACCAGGTAAAATCTTCAAAGAAATAAAGCTTCTGGTTTATTGGGTTTTGAGGTTTTCTGTTGTGGGTTTTTAGGTTTTTTTTTTGGTTGGTTGGTTTTTGGTTTTTTGTTTTGTGTATTTGGTTTTGTTTGGTTTGGTTTTAATGAAATGCTCTGATTAGGTATTAACAGCCTCAGACAAAGACTGAAGCCGTTGCCCTCAAATTGGCACGATGATCAAACACAAGCTATCAGTCTCATTAACAGGCTAAAGAAAAGAGGACAAAAAAATATAGTGTTACTATGCAGAACACTAGAAAGACTTAAAACTTCTGATTTCCAGAATTTCTTCAAAATTATCCCACATTTCCAACAAAGAAAACAGAGGAAGATAGAGAGTGGGGTCCAAAAAAGAAAAGAGAGAAGAATAAACTCCCGATTTGAATCAGTTTACCTGCTGAGGATCAAGGCAACAATATGCAGGAATTGAACAAATGTTGGGGGTTGGTTGCTTTCCTTTATTTCAGAAATATATATTTCATGGCACAGATTACATACTCAGATCAAGCAGATCAAGTGGCCCTTTAAAATACAGATGATTGTTTACTTTGTTTTTTTTCCCATTGTGTGTCACCATATTGCGACTTTACATGACTAGTAGAATTAAAAGTCACCTAATATAAAACATTCATTTGGATATTCACTCTGTTACCTCAGTAGCTGTTACATGATTTTTTAATATGATTTTAAAAAATACATGTTTTTGTTATTCTTCTGCTTTAGTAATACTGCCAGCTGTACTTTCCGCTTCACAGGAATTCAGGTCTATTCCAATTTTCCACTTCCCTGCCTTTAATCCCAGCGTTACAAACGGAATCCCATGCTACACTAATATCTCTTACTCACTGGCACAGAAGAGATCAATATTTCAAAATGCCATATGTTTTATAGATCAGCTGCCTTGTGCGCAGGAATCCAATGACACCTGAACCATTACACAACATTTGTAAGTTCCACAAGTCAAGGACTGTCTTCGCACACACTATCAGTTCCTAAAATGCTTATACTCATCTGTGAAAGGTTTTAGTGTTTCTACGAAACTTAACTAAGTTACCCAAATTCTTGATCTCTTTCACCATGAACCATCCTTTGTGGCCTATAAGCGTGGTAGAAACTTCAATAATGTGAATATTTTGTCCCTCACACACACTCAAATTCCCCAGAAACTTTCCATAAGGCTTCACAAAGACCTTGGAAGAAACCACAGGGTGTTTTGTATTTCAAGGTGTGCTGACTATCCCTGCATTGGTTCTAACTCTGTTCCCTGAGCCAAACAGTTCTAAAGACAACACCACGTTTTTGTGGAACCATTTTGATTTTGACAAGTTTGGGACAGAACATGGATTCATCTCAATTTCAGAACTGGAGCTCCAGACCAGACCCCTTGCGGGCGATATTCTATTCTGCTCTTTGGGAAGTTTTCCTAGTTTGCTACTAAATCTCCTCTCATCCCCCCCAGCAGTGCAGCTGCTAAATTGCTTCAGGTTTGGAAATCCCATGAGTTCCAGAGACCAAAGCCCACCATGCAGACTGTCCCAAACCACCATCTCTGTTCCCTTTCCTTGAAAATCATGGTGTTAGGTCTCTATTCCAAGAAGTAGAAAAACAAACATTTAAATTAACCCACTTTTCCACCAAATGCAATGACCTTTGTCTGTTTATGTCTAATCCAAGCATGATGTGCTGATGATGATGATGATGACAAATCCAAGAGGAAGGGGGAATGTAGTTGCAGTGTTTTAGGATTTTCTTTCTCTCTCATGGAGAATATAGATAAACTGTACTTTCTTAATCTCTGTGTTTAGTGTTAGAGGTGTACGAGCCATAACCAATAGGTCTTTAGGGGTGGATTGTCTTTGGCCAATAGACAATTGTTTATTACTGTGTATAAAAAGAACTTCTTGTAAATAAAGTGCTCTCTTCGCCATCTTGGAGCCTGTCTGCCTGACCTCTCTACCTGCTTCCACAAATCCCACGAATAACAGAAAAGCAAACCATAGGGGAAAACTTCCCTGCTTAAGAGAATTTCTCAGCTTTGCCCTTCACTATCACACAACTGTGTATGTGTGAATTGCCCTTGAAAAAGCCCATAAAAAAACATTATTCAATTCTTTTCCCAGTGGAGAGAGGATTAGAGAACAAGCATATGATATGTTAGACATGCTGCTTAACACGTTACTGATATTTGGAGTAAGGAATGGAAAGGAAGTGAAGTGAAGTGAAGTCAAAATAACCTTGACCTTTTCCAAGTAATTTTAAGCAAAAGAAATTTTCAAGTAGTGAAAGATTAATTGGGAATGAAACTTGGGTAGTAGCTTCCACTCTGCAGAAACATTTTTTTTTCCCTGCATGTAGCATTGTATCTTCATGGTGTAGTTTACATGAAATTTAGTTTAAATAGCAGCCTGAGGCCCTGGAGAAGTCTCTGAGCTAGTAATCTGGATTTTAATAATGCCGTTGTATTTCTTCCCCATATTATTGCAAATTTGTATAATGAGTACTTTTCCTCTAAGGAAATGGCCAAGATAGTATACTTGAGGGAAGCTCTTTAACAGCTATTAAAATGTGGTTATTATAAGTTTTTAATAACAAGTTGGAAGAAGGCCTTACCAGTGAGGGTCAGCTGGGAATCATTCATCAGACTTCAGACTTTACACCACCTATAATGAGTACAGTCAGAGGACATCTGGTCACACAGGTTTGAGAATTGTGTGTTTAGGTAAAGTTTGAATTCAGCCTGACATGTCTTTGTAAAACCCTTTTCTTCTGCTGAATGCAGGAATTTGTAAAAAGAGGATTTTGATCTGGCAATAAGAGTCCTTCTGTCCAGAAATTATTTCTGCCTATAGGAACAGACGGGAAGATTCAAAGACATTGAAAATGTTTTACTTAAGTATACAAATTTGCTACAAATTTTCTCCACACACAAGTAGAGTACTTTAAAATGTCTTCATCCTTCCTTATTTTCAGTGGTGTTGGGTTTGTTTTTTTTCTGCTGGGTATTTTTATTTATTTATCTTAATGGCTGACTTATCTAAGTATTACTGCAAATAGTAGACCATAATAGTAATTCCAAAGCTCTCCCACTGTATGTTGTTTGTGTAGGGAAGTACATTTCATTTCACACAACATTTACAACTCCATGCTATAATTCCAGGAAGTCAGAAAGCTTTTAAAATTTAATGAACAAAAATTTTATGCTTTTACAACATCCAAAATTGGGCTATACCAAGCAGTTGTATGCAGGAGATTTTCTCTTGACACTGGTTTCATTTTCTTTCCACTACACCAATAAGAATTCATCTACTCTGAAGTTAATTAAGCTGAATAGGAAAAAAGACATTTATGTGAATCATCTCCGATGTCTTAATCCATTTGAGCAGATATTTTTTCTCTAAGATGCTCCCAGCCACTATATTTCATAAACAAATTGCATGTAGAAGTTGCAATTTTCTTACCTCTTTACAGAACAATCCTTTAAAGGAGCTCTGAAATCTCTCTGTATCATAGAGGATAAATTTTCAGTCCCACTGACGAACCATTTTCCATGTGCTGCCTTGTTTGGCAGCATTGCACCCTGAGCAAATTTGTGCTGGGTTATTACACAGTTGTAAACTAGTTAATTTATCCTATCGTGCCTTGTGTCCATATGCAATGTCTTTTTTAATAATTTACCATGTTTGGGCACAGTAATTAGTCTTATTTGGAGCAAACTCCCTGCAGTTTTCTGCCCTAAGTAAACAGAGATGAGAAATGGACAGAGAGAGTAATGCATGGGTGAAATGCCACTTGTGTCTGGTATTTTCATTTCAGGACATCAAAGACTGGGCACACATTTGTGGAGTTCATCTTGAAACTTCTGGAGTCAGGAACAGCAATCCAGAAATCACATAGGCACTCATATCCATGTGGCACGGTGCCAGCCAACAAATCTGCAGTCGTACATGCACTGGGGATGGGAAATGATGCCCAGAAATATGTGGCCTCTGCTTTTAGGAGGTAATTTTTAGGAAAGAGAAGTAGCAAGGCTGGGTGACTACTGCTGGGAACATAGTCTGGCAGGGATCTCAGGTCCTTGCCTTACCACTGGCATCTGGGAAATCCATCCCTCCTTCCCCTGCTGTCGAACAGAGCCGAGGCTGACCTCCATTCCAAAGCACTCGGAGACCAACACATGAGTAATTCTACCAGATGAAGAGGCTCATCTTCTTATTCACAAGTGAGAACAGATCACTTGGTTTCCAGAGTTTTAAAATATCCACTGAGAGAGCAACCAACCATCCTGGATATGAAACCTGGAATCTTGGAGTTTGTCTTGCAGCAACTGGCATGGGCTGAAGCCTTTCAGTGTGGTAGAATGAATTGTGATGGATGCACTCACTCCATTACGCAATTCCCACTTTTTGAGTTTGCAACAGCAGAGAAAGGAGAAGGGAAGCACTTAGGGGTAAGATGTTTCTTGCTGCTTTCTGTTAATGACACACACAACCTCTGCCATTATTCCCCTGTTCAGTGCCCAAGATTCTTTACATTTAAAGTGAGGTCAAAGTGCCCTGCCTGACAAAGGCAGCAAGCGATCCAGAGTTCAGCTGCTCTCACTGTCTCACTGTGGGACTGTTTCTGACTGAGCCTTGACTACCAGCCTTCCTTTGCTGAAGAAATGCTGCAAAGTTGGCACATACTCCCAAAAGTTTCTTGCAGGCATTATTCCTATGCCTGCTGCAAAGCACCAGGATGCCTCCATGCTCAGCCCATTTGCGCCCTTGAGGATGGAGTCTGCTTTTCACCTCTGATGTGGAAAAAACTATTTTCTCTTCTTTATTTTCCACCGAGATTGTTTGAAACATGATCAGGGTTTCAAAAGGCTACAGCAGTCATTGAGGTAACTAATTAGCATTCTCCTCTCTGTGGAAATTACCTGTGTGTGTATTTTACACTCTTTGCAGCAGTGGTGCTGTATTTGAAATCAAATACACTGTTCAGAATCAGATATACGAAAAGAAGTTCAGGACCACCTGATTTTGGATTGCAAAAACACAGGATTACTGGAAATGCAAAACTTTCATCCCACACACACAGTTCCAGCATTTTAAATATTATTTATTCTTAATCAAATGTTCCTGTTAAATAAAGCTAAAAAATTGTTCTGCATCACTTCAAATATTTTAACTGTGATGTAGGAGTATCACTTTGAATTATGTATATTTTCTAAATTTTCTAAATGATCACTGTTTACAACTTTATTTTAAAATATCAGAACTTAAAAACTTTTTAAAGGTTAAAGAAAACATATAGGAGAATCCTCTGTTAAATTATAACTATTTAGAGTTAACAAACTTGAAATTAAATAAATCAAATAATCTTTTTCAAACACTTTAAAATTAAATACTTTGGCCTGATTCAAATATTAAAGAGAAAAATGTTATTATTTTGTCAAGTTGACAAGCTTCAACAAGCAAAGAAACTTTTTCCCGAACAAGTTACAGCTTCCCAATTTATACAGTGCACTCTTCTGGATTATATTTTCTTTTTTGTTTCATTTTACAAAACTAGTTTAAATAAAAAAAAGCCAAAAAAAAAAAACCAAAACCAATAAAACCCACATTGCAACCATACTGGAGAGATTTTCATTGCTTTCTACAGGAGCAGAGCCCTGTACATATTAATTAGCTGTAAATTATTTCTCGTTCAGTTAAACCTCACCCAGATGCACTGTTATTGAAGCAGCTTCACTGCCTCCACAAAGCAGGTTTGCAGCCTGCTCCTGGGCCAGAGAAGGAGTCCTACATCACTTGGTGTAGATGACTTTTGCCAGCTCCTCTCTCAGGTTTGTCCAAAGCAGAGCCAGAGCATTGAAGGAATTGAGGAACCCCCAGCTGTAGTAACAGTCCTTTAGAAATCCTGTCAGGTGCCCATGAGTGTCATCAGTCCTGCAGTGGATGATTTATTTTGCTCTCAAAATAATTGCTACCATCCCTGCCCTAAGCAGAAAGAGAGGTGATCAAAAGGAAGAGATTTCCTCTTTTCTGTTCATTTGATTTCCTCAGCAAATAGCAAATTCACCAAGCAGACTTACATTGAATAAAAACCTGTGATCACTTAAGTCCATTCATTTCACTGGATGTAGGAAAACAAGAGTGGCTATGGGAAGGATTCAGGAGATTAGTGCTGACATTTTCAAAAGTAAATATATCAACGTTTCATTCTAAACTGTACAGTTTTGTTTTGATATCTAATTCTGCTTTTAAAAGGTTAACTCTTCTTGAATGGATGCTTAACATTCTCTGTTGTTTCTCTTTATTTACTTAGCAGTTGTTCTAAAATTACAGAAAAAGAAAAAATAAGTAAAAGCAGAACTAATTATTTTGCTTTCTCCAAAAATAAATACACAATTTTGTTGCAAGTTTAAATGGCATCTTTTGGCTCACTTTCAGTAAGCAATGCAGAAAGTTTTGCTGCTTTCACATCTCTTTGGATATTGCTGTACTCCACCCAAGCCTCTTTGCAGTGGAGCTCAGTCCACTCCAAGGCCACAAGCCCTTTGATATTTCTGGTGGTTCTTTGGTGCAAGAAAAGAGGATCTGATCTGGCATCATTTCCACCTTTCTGTTGAAGAACAGCACAAATTCTTCAGAAGCCATAGAATACATACACCCTTATGCATTTTGTGAAGGATGTTTGTTTCTTTTCTTCTGCAAAGATAACACTTTAAATGCTCTGGTTCATTTATTCTAATGTCCTATAGGCAGCACCAGTTCCTTACAGACAATTTAAAATTCTTTCACACTCCAGAAATACCATAGGCAGTAGCAAGTTAGATAAGTCATTCTTAGAGTTATTAGTTGATAATGATGATAGCTTCAGTTCATCTGAAAAATTATTGCTCATAAAATTACTGTATCATAAGCAAACTGCACCTTTTACTGATTTGTTTATCCTTGCAACATTTTCAGTTTGGATAACACTCTTCTTTTATTAATATTGCTATTATTTATTTCCCCCCATCAGTTCCATAAAATACCTCATAAAATATATCTTACACTTGGCAGCATTAAGAGAATTACTAACTTCCAATACAGCTGAAGTTGGATCACTCCATGAGGGAAAGGAAGAAAAAAGAAACCCTGACAGTCCAATTTGGATGTGTTAGGATATTTCCCATAGCCCAAGTGATGAACAAAGTTTTTAAAACCCAGTTATCATCATGGAGCAGAGCTCTAAATTCCTAACCCTCCTCTGATCTTCTTTCCCGATGGCAGAAGACAAGCTCTCCCTTCCTTCATCATTTAACTGCGGTGAGAAGGTGAAACCCTCAGCTCTAGCACATGCAGAACAGCTCTTTAGTCAGGTCAGCACCACCCCAGAGACAAGGTTTGGATCTATGTCCAGTCTTGTCAGGGGAAAGAGCAACAGCAGTGATGAATTCCAGCATTTAGTAGCTGGAATAAAATACCAGAATTACATGATTTTTAAACGAGCAAGAACCAAATGAGCACATTTAAAATCCTCGGATTTTTATCTTGCCCACCAGCTGAGTGCAAAAATCTTTTTATATTCAGTTACAGCAGTACAGTAGACATTTTTTTCTGGTTATAAAAAAACTTGGGTAAATTCCCAGAGAATGCCTTCTTGGTCTGTTGAAGAACCAGCTCTCTTCTCCCCAGTACTCTCCAGGACTTGCTTGTGTAATAACTACACGACTGTAATAACATAATAAATTGTGCAACGGAGCCAAGAGGCAATGCCTCCTTTGCACTGCCAGCTGACTTTGCATCTCTCAGGACAAGGGAATGTCTCTTTGAAGCTCACTGCCCCAAACGTGAAAGGTTTAGGCATATTCACGAGATCTTGTCCCTTAGCAATGCACCCCAGCTCAGCTGAGCTACCACAAACAATCAAATGAGTACTCTTAAGAGCTTTTATTGATTTTCAAGCTAACTCATTTTCCCTTAGATTTGTGGCAGGCTTAAGCATGCTCATCCACTCAGTTATGGCCAGTTAGTCTGTCTGAGCCATCAGCCTGTGTGAACCTGCATCCATTCAGCCTGAAAGGCTTGTCATCACTCACGCTGTGTCTGCACATGGGAGACTGGGCTGTAATGGTTTGCTTTCCCCTTGATATAGCTCAGCCCAGAAATGTAAGACATAAACTACATTTAGGGCCATGGATCAATATGCATTACTGTATGGCCCATCTCCGTCCCTGATGAGGTAAAAGGCTCAGCATGGGCAGGCAGCTGTAAATTCTCTGACGCTGCATCTGGCAATAACAAGAGCAACGCAGTGAGAAGTTGAGGGCTGGACATCTGCTGGGATACTCTATCACTTTTCTCTAAGATATCACAGAAATTATCTTGTCCCAGTGCTGGGGACTGCCTTCCTAAGTGCCAATCCAAAAAGATCACTTGCAACCTACTCAAAAACTGCCATAAGAGCAGCACTGAAACGGGGAGATTCTTGCAAGTTGAGCACTGCCAGTAAGCTTCAGGGACTTGGCTTGCTTTGCAGTTCATCTTTTCTATTGCTCTCCAGACTTTCTGTACCCTAGTTTTTCAGGGTTGAGCTTATTTTTCCAGCCAGAAACTAGTACAGTCTTGCTGGGACTCTTTTGGTACAAGAGGTGTTCAAATGAATACCATCATGTAATAACAAATAGTTTCAATTAAGTAAAAGCAGGAGCTGTGTGGCTGTGCTGAAGTGGAGTTTCAGAAGCTTCCAAGGACTGAATGCTGTTAAAATCCTTTTGTTACTCTTTCTAAAGCAGGTCTGCTTTGCAAACAAACCAGAAACCCCTCAGGTTTTCCAATATGCGGAAATTAAAGGATCTGTAACACCTGTCATCTTTCATCTGTATCATTAAGTTGGTTGCATGGAAATACCACTTTTTCGTGGTGATTAAACTGTTTATTGGGGACTGCACTAACCCAGGGAGAAAGCCAGCTAGATTCTCCACAGACAGCAGTGGCTAGCAGAAGTGACCATAAGTAGATTATGAAAAGAAATCTAAAATTGCCGAGTCCTCAGTGACTCCATTCAAATCTCAGGGTTTAAAGGAAAATTGCACTGTTTCAATGCCTGGCAATCAACAAGATTATATGGTAAGAGTTGTTCCACATAAACTGTGAAATATGTTTGAAAATAATCTCCTTGCCTTCCACCTGACGCCCGTACTGCATATTCAACATACTTGACAGCTTCAGCTAATTTATTACCGAAGAGAAATTCTGTTAAAGAGGAGGAAACTGAAGCAAATGGGGATGACCTCTGTTGCTGAAGGGCATGAAGGAAACCATTCCTTTCATCTCTTCCTGGACAAAGGCATAAAATGCATGCTCAGGATGTTTGCTGATGACATGATACTGGGGGTGGGGGCTGATACACCCAAAGGCTGTGCTGACACTCAGCCAGATCCTGACAGGCTGGAGAGTTGGGCAGAGAGAAACCTGACGAGGTTCAACAAGGGCAAGTGCAGGGTCCTGAACCTTGGGGTGGAATAACCCCAAGTGCCGGCACGGGCTGCGGTCTGACACAGAGAGCAGCTCTTGGTGTGAGCGCCAGCAAACAGCCAGTGATGTAAATTCAGCAGCTCTACAGGGTGAGCAGAAGGGCTTGACTTCCCTCTTCTCTGTTGTTCTCTTTGCTCTTTCTTCCTCTGAAGTTTGGTTGCAGTTTCTTTCTCTCATTCTTTGAAGATTTGGTTGAATCCTCCTTATTATGATCCCTGCTTCCCACTCCTAGTCCTTGAAGAAAACTGCCTTTCTCAAGGCTACTTACCCTATTTAAAATTGCAATAAAGTTTCAATAGTAAAACTCAACCTGAGCTTCCTGTGCAGCCAGTGTGTTGAAAGCCAGGACTGCAAATCTCATTCACCAAGCTGCTTGGAGAATTCAAAGGGGAAAAAATATTGTGGGCAAGCAACAGCCCAGACCAGAAGTGTAGAGGAAAATCAATTTAAATGTAGACCACAAAGTGACTGGATAACATAGACCTCATCAGCTCAGGGACACGTGTTCAACAGCTGCGCTCAGGTCTCAAAAAGTCATTCTGCTGGAGCTTGAACACAAAAGGTAACTACATCAAATGTCCCACCAATCGCAGCAGGAACAGTCAGCTGGTTCAAGCACAGCCTTTCCACACTGTCATATAAACCCTTTATGCTGAATTGCTGCAGTTCAGTACCACACAAAGAGAGTCTCTCTGTTCTCATGTCTGGTCGCTCAAAGCCCCCTCAAAACCTCAGCAAAATTGAAGAGCTTCATGGGGAATGCTGCTGGGCAAGTGAAGGGAAAAGTTTGGTAATAAGATACTTGTGAGTGAGTTTGGTGACAGCTTGAGGGGTTTTAATTAAAACTCCTTGTGCTTTTATATAAAGAAGTGGAAACCTTGATGCTGGGAATGATCAAGGTAATAGATGTCAATACATCTTTTCTAAAGTATGCATAATTATTGATGTTCGTAGACTGAGTAAGCAAGTACAGAACTTAGGCTGATACAAACAGGACAACTTGATGCCTTACATCTGAAAAAACCCCTTATTATTTTCCCTACATTTTTTCCTAAATATATCAGAATACACTTGATTTAGTGCTTTACAGTTCAGGTGATCACAGCCATATGCCACTCAATATCCATGCATCCCATTTGTTGTGTGTTTTGTCTCCTCTTTATGGTTCTTCTACCTGTTCTTCAACTTCACAGACCCTTATGGGGTTTATGACCCCTAACAAGTTTATGTCAGGACTGACAACATCTCAACACTGATTATTAATAAATGCATGAAAACTCACACGTGAAATCAAACTGAATGGGGGAAAAATCATTCTTGGCAACCTTGGTCCCCTAACTCTGGAGTGTTTATTACCTTCCCATTGCTTCTCACTTCCTCCCCACCCCTGTTAAACCATGACTTTTTTCCTAATTCCTCTTCCTTCCCTAGCATCACAAGTTAGACTCATCACTTCTCTTTGAGTCATTTTGGTTTCATGCTTTGTGTCTCCTGCTCAGGGAACTGTATATCTTACCTACTGCTGCTCACATGATGGTGCTTGACAGCATCATTGACTGCTCTTCACTTCTCTTTCTCCTTCTCTCAGATCTGTTTGGAAAAATGTCTTTTCATATTCTCACCAATAACTCTTCTTTCCTCCAGCAAGCATATTATTACGATTGTATGTGTTATTAATAATGAACTCTGTGTGTACAGCTCCCTAACACAGCTGAGAGACTTTGCAGGGTGAATAAGAAGCTGAAAAATGCTTGAACAGAATAAAGAACCCACTGCAGTGGACAGAGCAAGATAGCACTAAACAAAGAGGTTTTATGCCCTTGCAAACAACAGGCTCCAGCTTTACCAGTTTGTTGCTATGATATCGACTAAAACAGTAAAATCTAAATTTAGGAAAACATTTACTCGATTTTCATGTTAATCAATAGGATAATTATGTTAATCCTAAGTTTCCAGGAGTCCTATTATGTTTTTTGCCTCCAGATGACTGACATTTTGCTAACTTATTGTTATTTCCTTCTGCAGCTTCTTGTGTCGTAGTACATGACATTTAGAACAGCTTGGTAAGACATGTGAAGCTGGTTTTCAGCCACATTGTTATGTTTGAACTCCCAGCCTTGTATTAATTTCACTCTTCATGATTAAGTAAATACCTCTTATGAGAGAAAAATTAACTAAAGCAAAGATATAATTGTTTTTCTTCATGTGGTTATTCAGTTAAAATACTCCATTTCTCCTCATTTAAACTTGAAAGGAAATACATTCCAGGCAAAATTCTGACTGAGCTGAAAATATTATAAATTAGTCTGTTATAATGAGTCTAATTGTGTGGTTTAATTATGAGATTATACAGGAGAATACAAAGTGGGCATTTTGTTAGATGAAGGTAGTGTCATCTCTCTGCCCAAGGTCTTTTCGGTAAAAGCTGTACGCTTTAAAAACACTTTTGTTTTTCTGGTATATATAATTTTTCAAGGCTGGACAACTACTAAACTTGTTAATTACATGCAATAATAATCACAACTACCCAGACATTATTCGGATATATGAATAATAAAATTCCTAAACACACCATCAGGTCACTAATAAGGACAGCAGACATCCTACTTACAAGGCAGAAGATCCAAATATCCAGCACACAATTTTGCCCTTTGCTGTACTTCTCCTACTTCCCCAAGTTACCAGAGGAGCTGCTGGAGGACTGTGCATGGTCAAATGGTACTAACAAGAATTCCTGAATAAAAGCTGCCTCTGGATCAGACACAGTGGCTGCACTGGAACTTCTCTCCTGCAGGCACCCATCTGATCAAGTCAGTTTACCAGTGTATTCAGAAGCTAATGGAGGGTCAGAAATATCCCATAAACATGAGAAATGATAACTCAGAGGGTATTTCGGAGTGATGCATATTGGTGTTTCTTCTGTCTCACAAGAGGGTTTGGTTTTGGCTTGTTTTGTTTTTTGTTTTTTGGTTTTTTTTTATAACTCAGTTTCTCAGTGAATAAAGAACTCTTCCTTTGAGGTTCATTTTTTTCTTCAGCATTCTGCTGCCTAGAGATTTTGAGCCATTCAGTTTTGCTGTCCTAGAGAACACATTTTTATCCTCATGTTTCTTTCAGGTTTTAGCCACCTAAAACTTATAAAGATTTTGGCCTGAATGTAGTAATTTTAAACCCTGTTACCTCTCTCCAATTTTTACCATTCTGAACTTTAGCTGTAGAGTTTTCTTTTCCATCTTTTATAGGATTGCAGTATTATCACACACCCAACATTGTGAGATGTTGAGGAGCTCCAGAAAAGCTGAAAACATTGCTTTTAATAATACCCGTCTTTCTAATTAATAAAATTCTAAACCGACTTGATATATGTGTGACACTATGTCCACTAATGAAATATGAATGTATGTATATATTAATTTTATATTTTTTCTTGAAAAGAGACCAGTCTTCTACTGACTTTGAGAGGATTTTCATTCAAGCAGCACAAATAAGGTCAAAGACAATCTTTTCTTAATTAAAGTGAGCACATAATATTGATTTAATAAAAATTTAACATTACCTAATGACAGCTAGATATTATGTTCAGAGCAGAAAGACTGACATTTTATTGTAATCAATATGTATTTTATTAAAATCAATGTGCTACAAGAACTATTCTACAGAGCCTTAATAATATCTAGTCTGCCACTGCAGAAAAGGAGAGTTTGTCATCTGGAGGTAAGATTGCTTGACAGAAGAATTGCTACGTGTACAATACACAAGTTTCGATTTTCCTTGGAGGCCAATGAAGGTGATCGTTATCATTATAAGTGGTAGGTGTTTAACCCCAGCTAATTTCAGCAGCCAAGAGGAATAAGGACCTGAAGAGAACCGAAGTAATAATATGGCCAGTATTTTCCTGACAGCTTTAAATTCAGTATTGTGCATGCAGGAGTACCAAGCTCTTTCTTCTGGTTCCACAGAGCAAGACAAAGATTGCTTCCATTTCTTCTGTTGTATTTCTGCACAGGATTGACAGAATTGGTAACAGGAGACAGAGGCCATCACCCACTCCTCCTTGCCTACCGTATCTGCAGGGAGGCTTTTAAGAAATTGAAGAAAGAGTTGAGATATTGCAGGGGGAAATCATACAGCTCACCTTTTTGGGGATGGTTGTAGAAAAGGTTTGAGTGAATAGAGAATAATTTCAACATATATTGTCCAGAGTCACAAAATTCAATGTGTGAATCCCTTTCATTCTCTTCCTTTCAAATGGGTTTTGTTTGATCATCTGGGTGTGCACAAAGGGGAGGGTGGATGAAACCTGCTGTCATCAGGAGAGTGCTGCAGAAAAAGCTCTTCTCACGGCTCGAGGTGAATCTATGGACACAACACGACTTGGTTTACAGGCTCTACACCCAGTTGTAGCAGAGTTTATATTCATCAGCTCACAGTTCACCTTGAAGGTTTACTTTTAATTGACAGAAATAAGCACTGTTTGTGCCTGCCATGATCACAAAACTCAGTGAGAATTTATTTGAGTCTGCTTATCTCCACCAAAGAGAATTTAATATACAGAATATTCTGAACAGGGCTATACCAAATATTGAGGTGAAAGAAGCAGTACAAATTACAGAACAGCTGAAGGGTGTTTGCATTATCAACTAATATTTAAGAGGAAAAAGAGTCAAGATAAAAATTATCTTTAATTAAGATAAAATTATTAAGCAGTAAATTATAGCTATAATTTTGTATCAGATTACCTATTTTAAAAAACCATCTGAAGCCTACCCATCCATATGCATTTTATGCCTAGTTAACCCATAGACTTTCAAATTTTGAAAAGAATAGGAAAAATCAGGATTGGACCTGGCACCTAAAATTATATCCCTTTAAGATTTCCACTTATATGCACTGTGGTGTGTGGTTTCTCTGTGCTTAAAATATCCACTGGTACGCATGTCTTGTAAAGAACATATTTACTCTCTAGAATAATCACTTTCTGACTCTGGTCTTTTAACTGAAATCCTATTATACATATCTTGGTTTCTAAACATGAATTTTTTGTGCACTCCAAAGCAAAGTGAGGGAAAACAAGTTTAGGCACAACAAAAACAGAACACTGAAAAAAAACATAATCAGTATAAATTTGCTTGCCAGAAGGAATGTCAGAAGACATAGCCAAGAGTCTATTACGCAAGAGTTAGAAAACGAGTAGCATGGGAAAGCCTTTAATCTAATTATGGTTTTCTTATTATTTTATTGGCACTATCAGATTTTCATGGCTGAGCCAGCACAACTGCTGTAGCCTTGCCTGCAGTCATTACTCAATGATATCTTTTATTTATAACAAATTATAAATGTGTTTGTGGCACTCTACAAACAAACAAAGGATGCAGCCTGTGCTTCTTGGCTAAGTTTTATCAGTGTTATACACACAGATTAGATGGCACTTTCTTCAAGGTCTGCTGAGGTCTCCTCAGGCCCACAGAGCCAGCCATAAATTCGTGCCCATGAGACATAATAAATTGTTCTTCTTCTATTGCTGAACTTTATCTGGTAGCACATCTAATCACAGAGGAGCTGCTCAGCTTGTCAGCAGCTCAGCTCTGCAAGCTGTGAGGCAGCTCTTCACTCTGCTCATACTGAGAAGGAAACTGCAGCTGCCCTCCTGATCCGTGTTTTCCCAGGCTACAGGAGCTAGTCAGCAGCCAGGACAGCCCTGGCCACTGCCAGCCCCAATCCATCTCCCTGCTCCAGGCCAGTGAGAAGGGAACTCCTCCACACAAACCAAAGCAGCTTCAACAGGAGTGATTAGAAGTCCCTCCATGAGCCCTCTGATTCAATGAAAATGTTCTAGAAGTCACATCATCGATACCTGAACTCAGCTTGTGCAGCCAGCAGCACCCAGGATTTCAGCCCAAGATAAAGCAGGGATGGTGTGGGATGGTAAGAGACATAGTCTGTGATGGGATATGATTTACTGAGCTCAGCATTTATGGTTGGTTTGCTTAGCAACACACCCCTGGAGGGCTCCATATATTACTTTTTGTAAAAAGACTGGGTTTACTGCACACCCAGAAACCAAGGATTTATGGCAGAGTATGTCAAATGATAAAAATAAAAAGTAAGGCACATTTTTAATGTGGTTTTGGGGAACAAAAGGGGCAAACTTAGTATAACATGAACATATTTGTACATTACAGGCATCATATATTTGTGAAAAAAAAAAAGTCCAAATCACCTTAGGTTAAAATATAATTCTCAGTTTTATAAGTAATTAATACGTATTATTTACTATTTTATTGTTTCCTAGTCCTTTCAGAGAATTCAAGAAGGAATTCTATCCATAGAATTATACTTAATTCTATGGATAGAGTTAAAGTTACCTAGGTAAGCTTAGGTGAGACATAGGTGTCCCAGCATCACTGGCCTTTTAATATCCCTCTATAATGATTGGACGGAAAGAAAGACTGCTTCAGGTCTGTATGGGAGATTTTTCTCTGTTTAGGGTGGAATTGCTTTCTAGAAATTGAGTGATATTTCTGTGTTGATGATAGAGACTGGACAGTTGACTTAAACAGGATTTCTAATTTCACATAGTTGGATCACATATAATGTGATTTTTGGAGACTGAGACTTTGTATAATAAATTATACATAAAAGAAAAATATCTCATAAAACTCAGACATGTGCTTGCCAACAATTGGAAAAAAGTATGCATAGCAAGCATAAACAAATGGAATATATATGGATTAACTATCCATTAACAAAATAAAATCTCTGAAACACCTCTCTTAATCATATTATACAGTGCAGTCATTTCAACAGAGAAGGAACTTTTGGAGTCCTAATTTTATGGCTTTTCACTGAATATCATTCCAATGGAAGTCAGTGATCTAAGCAGGTTTTTCCAGGTTAAGTCTAATTATTTTGTGATCTTAAAGAAGGAAGCAATTATTGCTTTAGGATCCAGGCCCTCACTAAGGAAAGGAGTTAAGCAAATCCTTACATTTCAGTTCGGTATGATCAGACACATTGAACTTTTCCTTAAGAAAGGATATTTTTTTAATGTATGAGTGTCCCAAAATGTGGGCCTATTACTTTTCACCCCAGTTCTTCATATGAGAAAAAAAAAATTGAAGAAACTAAAGTTTAACCTAAAACTTAGCATTTCTAGCGTGGTATATAATATGTTTTGGGGGGAAGAGGGGTCATGGTTTTGTTAATTAGTAGAAAATATTATCTACTACAAGATACACCCAAAATATATACTGACTTCCATCACATTGTCTTGAAAGTAACCTTAATTTCAGATTACAATAAGGTCAGATCACCACTTCCCCTGTTGTATGCATATAGCCTGGCAAGCCCAGGTGGAAAATTAAAGTGTTTTGACTGGGAAAATACCTTTCACTAGAAAAATATATTCCTTCCTCCTTTTTTTTTTTGTTTAAAAAAAAAATGAATGCTGAACAAACAACTTCTGATAATATAATGAATTGCAAACTTCCCAAACTCCAATTATTAATCTGATATTCAGATATTTATTTCATTCCTTGTGAGAATTCTGCAGTATCAGCTGTGAATAATTGCACTTTCTGGGAGGCTTGTGTGCTAGCCCCCATTTAAAAGCTCGTTCTTTAATACACGGTACTGCTGTGATGCCATGAGGATACACGCATGTCTAGTTCACATTCAATAACTCTCAGATGAGTGAAAGCCAAAAAAAGCACTGAATTGTATTTAATGAAAGTGATACTCGCAAAGGCATTCTGCTTTCAATATTCAGGTAATTTATTCAGCTTATTTAGTTTAATAAAACAAGAAATTATTAAAATTAAAACATAGAAAATTGGTACAATTATATTAAACCCTATTTCTCATAATTAGGAAACAACTTTTGTGCTAACTTAGTAGTGTTCTGTAGTTTCACAATTACTTTGGCCTCCTATAAAACAGTGGTGCTGCTCAGCATTGCTCAGAAGGATTATAATGCATTTACCCCTCTGCCCCACAACTGTTTCCCCACATCCCCACTTTCTCTTCTGCCACATGGGTAACTTTGGTTCAAAGAAGACGGTGGCAGCAATCATGTAAAAATGGGGTTTAAATTATTAATAATTTTCCCTTTCTGATCCCCCATCTGTCATCACCAGTGAAAAGAAAGGGGGGAAGGTAAGATGGGCACATCCTGGTTTTCAGTGATGCTAAATTATGGTATCCTAGAGAGTTGTGAAAATATGACAGACATATCAATGCACAAGAGAGAGCTTCCACAGTGAAGCCACTTGCTTAGAAAGCACTGCACTTCCCAAAGGGTGTAGATTTTGTTAGTGTATGGAGACTGAATATTTCACTAACTTTCCCACATTTCTATTTTTAAAGTATTTGAATCCTGACATATAAGGAAAGCTTAAGGAAAACTTGTTCAGATGGTATGAAATGGGTTATGACAAGAGTTTCTAGATCTGTGGGACACAAAGCTTGGAGAACAAAAAGGCAACATTTTCTCCTTAAGGTCCAACCCCAACTCTACCAGGTATTTTGTCATATTTGTGCTTTCTCACATTTTTCCTGGTTCCATTTTGCAAATGAGATAAAAGCTGATTTTCCCTCTCAGCTCCACTGGAATGGAGGACTCTGAATACGATGCTTGGTGAGAAAACAAACACTTGCCTCTTCCTCCTTCCTGAGTTTGGGATGGGCTAAATGCCGTGGGCTAATGTGGGGTAATGAGTAGTGCATGTCCATTGTCACTGCCACCACACCTCAGAAAGGCTGGTGCTGTGTTGGTGATGAGCCTGCAGAAAAGTGAAATGCAGAACTGTCATGGTCACTGCTGTCCACAACAGTGTCCTTGCTCTCCTGCACCCTCTCACCTGGTTTTGACTGGAAATCCTACCTAGGACCTAAGAGAAAAATGGTTTTTTTCTGTTCAGAGCTTATTGAAATTTAGGAATCTGAAAAACTGGCATTTTAAGGGGGGAGGACGAGGACAAATATAAGTGAGAGCACTAGAATAAAATACCAAGTTTTTCAATGCTTAAAATGTATGAGCCATTCACCTGTGTCACTGCAGGGGCTTTTGAGATGCAAACAGAAAGTTCTGATTTTCTCCTGCAGCAGACAATAGTCCACCTGCATAATACGTGCTACTTAAAGTCATTACACAACCTGGGGTGTGCAGTAAATAAGTAATAAAAAAATCTTGCAGTGCCTTTTGCCATCTAACTGCCTGCAATATAATTTATCCCTCAAGCAAAATGAAACAATCACCTACAAATCTACTCAGCTACTATGAATAATTGAAATGACCACAAAGTCTGCAGTTCAGACCCATCCTAACATTTTCATAGAGGAAAGTAAAAAGTTTTAACTGCCTGCATTGTATAAAATCAATGAAATTTGCTGTTCCATTCCCATACATAGGTAATTTAGAAACTTATTTCAAGCTGGCTTGTATTATGGGAGGTACTTTTTTTTGACCAGGTGTTATTCCACAATCTTTAATATTTTCAGTCTCTAAAAGGCTGAGAAGAGGAGCAACAAAATTAGTAAAGCCAGGTCAAACAGAGAATAATCCCTGCTCTCCAGGTTGATACACTAGATTTGGCTTGATGACCTCATCCTTGATTAGCAGGACTATTTATCAAAACATTTCTCCTCTGAGGAATCTAAAGAGACTACTTCAAAAAGCCATTTGGGTGTACTTCAAAAAAATCACTCCTGAGAGATGCTCCTAACAAGCGGAGATTTATCCCATACTACAAAAGGTAATTAACATGACTTTTATGTTGTATTAGTTTTGATTTGAAGGGAAATCCACTCCATGTTGTAAACTTTGTCATATTTTACCATACCTATTTATTTATGTAATCTGTTCTACTATTAGCTAGGTTTCATGAGCATCATAACGAGCACATTATATTAATCATAGCTGATAAAGTCAATCTCCTTCCCTCTATCATATTGCCAATTTTTGCTCTGCTACAGCAAAGGGTAAAAATATGAGGGAGATAAAATCAGTGCTGCACTTCTTTCGCTGTGGGTAATGTAAACCTCGGCTGGGCAGCTCTGAGGTCTGCCTGACTTAAAGAAGGATGGCCAGCCCAGCCACGGGCAGGTGCGGCTACTGTGCCAGGACAGGGCTGGCCAGGCAATCTAATGTCCAGCTGTGGAACCAGCAATGAGCAGCATTGCAGGCTCTGCTTGTAACAGAGGTGAATTCCCCAGTGCAGGGACCTGTGAGCTCTAATACTTCAGGACCTTTCTTTTCCCTCATTTTTCGAGGTATGTGATGCATGTCCAACGAATATACAAATGGCACTTGCAGAGTCAAGAGGGTTGGTCAGCCCAGACCCACCATGCTTATCGCCTACTTTACTGTCTTTTATTCTTGTGGATGGAGAAGATAGTCAGGGATCTGAGGCTGGCACACTTTCAATGTCTGGGAGCAGTTTTCTGGAAGAAGAATTATTTTCTAACTATTTGAGACTAGCTTCTTATCTCTTCTGCTGTTTGAGTGGTGCAAAAGGCTGTGTGCCAATAAGCAATGCAGCCATATGGTTTGCCTTACCAGGGAAATGTCAGCCAGAAAGACTTTGAGGATACTCCTGCCTACTGCCTGGGCTCTCATCGTGCCTGTGGTGACAGGAAAGGACAAATGTCACTGTCTGCATGCTTGTACCCAGGCAGGACTGAGCTGGCCTTTGGGAACTGCAGCCCCCTGTGTGACTCTGAACTGGAAGTATTCTTGACACATCTGCAGAGCAGCTCTGCGCTGCCTTTGGCTGATGCACAGGATAAAAAGTCATAAAAGCCTTAGTCAAGACACAAGCAGGCCTTCCTTATAGGTCTGAGAGATCCTGAGTTTTGGGATCCCATCATGATAACCTGAAATGCAGAATTTTGTTTATGCACACTTTGGGGAAGAGTGAATCTCCTCACTGCGTGAGGACCCAGAGCAGCAGCAGCCTGTGCAGGGGCATAAGAAAAGCACACAATTTCCTTATTCTGCTCTGCCCCAGGAGTAACCCATGCCCAGAGTGTGAGCAAGCACAGTTCTTCGCGGTCAGAAAAGTTTTATGTTGTAACAAAGATGAAAAATACTTCAAGCTCATTCAACCAAAGGTCCTGACTCCTGACCCCCTTGTAATTCCACCGATTCCCATCTGTGCTCTCAGAGTGGTTGGGATCCAGCGAGGCAGGATCCATTCAAGAAGGCAATGTGGGTGCATAAGTGTAGTTACATCAATGGTTAAGAACATTTTCTGCATACCAAAGAGACCCTGAAACAGGAAAGCTTTCATTGCCAGAAGTTAAAGTGCCTTTAATATTTATTATACAGTTAATATGCCTCTTCAGAAAATCCTTTGAGGGAAATAACAAAGATCAATAGAGGCCTGATGAATCCTAAATGGAGAAACTAAAAGAAGTATTTATATTTCTGTCTATGTATCTCCTAGAGATGACAGCAAATCTGCAGGCACATTATAGCAACAGCCAAGGGTATTCTGTGGAATTAAGGAAAGGGGAAGACATTTTCAAACACAAGAACAAAGACTATGCCCTACTAAAATGTTAATTAGCATGCAAAGCACCAAACCACACATCTGCCCTTCCAGAAACAATGTGTTCATGGAAATAATGAATAAAATACCAGCTTATTTATCAAAATACTGTACATAAAATTCACCAAGAACATAACATCTGTAAGAAAATATCAACCATCTACTGCAGGAAAATGAATGACCCATATATCTTTCACTATACTAACACTAAGCTGAGTTTATTTCTTTGGAGCATATTTAATTATGAAAAAGAATGAGAAAACCCTTAGGAAATGATCAAATTGTTAATAAAATTTTTGGATGCACTGTGTAATTATAAGCCCTTGAAGAGTCAGAAATTCAGCTTCTTTATTTACATGTAGAAAAAGGCCCAGTGTTTGACAGCCATTTGTCAAAAATTCCATTGAAATTACAGTTGATGCAAAATTTCAATTATATCAATACCATGCAGTAAGCAAGGAGTAAGGACAAATAAGATGATATTTGGCAGAGAATCATAATTGCTGGTGTCCCAAGTGGACCCTATAATGCTGATGCACACAGGTCACTGACAAGAACTTCTCAGTAACCCTGGATAATGAAACTTGTCACCAGCCTTATGCAAACTCCACTTAGCATTTCAGATTAGAATTCACAAATGGGTTATGTCTGCACAAGGGGTTTTGTACAATATTATTTAGTTATGCTTGTATAATGCCACAGTGAATGTGCAAGGCAAATAGAATACATCATCTGGAGTCTTCCCTCATGGCTTGCTTTTTCCATGAAATGAAGCCCTTCAAAACCAGGCATTTACTTCCTCAACAAATTTACCCAAATATATCAATATAGCAGTAAAACTCTTTCAGCTTCCCCTGGCTTACATCATTTCCAAAATGACCTTTCTAGACATTTTAAGTGTAAACACTATTTAGGCTTCAGAGGAGTCAGATGTAGTTTGGTATCTTCAGCTGATGGCTTGGATCAGAATATGTTTATGCCACCAGGCTGCTTGTCCCCTCTCTATGCTTGACTGGAAACAGAAGGGTCTGCAACTTGATAGAAAATCTTTTTTGCTAAGTTTATTATTGACTAGAGTGGTTCCACTAGGCTTCCATCTGGATCCTGAATGCTTCCCAACACCACCCACTTCTATCTTACAATTTGAAGTTAAATGTTAAATGAAATAAGCTGAAGCCTGGTGAAGAAATACCATCTCATTCCTCAAGACTATTCAACAGAGTTTATGTCCCTAAATTTGAATAAAGACAATGTGAACAAAATTTCTCATCAACACTTCATGGCTTTCGTGTCCAACAGACTGAGATATATTTACTTGGAAAAAGATCACACATCTAAAAGTTTCAGGGAACTTTCACCTGAACTCTATCGTAACCATGGGGAATAACATTAATATTTCAGCATTAAGCACAAGTGTTGGCCAAATTCTTTAATGTGCCCATTTCTGGAGAAGTTGGATGCTGAAATATTTCTTATAATATAAATGCTTTGTAGTGACTATGTTTTGATAGAATAGTCTATTAACTGAAGGCAATATCTCCAAAAGAGCTGTTAAATTGGCCAGCCACCAAAACAAGAAAGGCATATTTGTTTATTGTTACCTACATAAATATCTAAAAGAGCAACAAGTTGTTAAAATAATTTTTAAAATCCACTGCAGATACAAAACAAAACTGAATTTTTTTTTTATAGAGGATATTTGGCACCAAAGTGAGAGTTAATTTTTCAAAGCTCTGCACTTAAACGGCCTTTTGAAAACCTATCCTTCAGTCATTGACTTAAATTTTCAATTTTTGCCATTTTGTAAAAACTTCATGGGCTTTGCCACCTACCTTTCATATTCTACCTTTTATTCAAAACACCCTTTAGATTAGGAAGAATCAACAGATGATTATCTGCCCATTAAATCAAATCTCTTAGCATAGAGTAATTATAGCTTCTTGGCAGCAAGTTATTTATACAGAAAAAAGTTGGCAATAAAGAATAGCCAGCCATTACGGTTTTAGCATTTGAAATACCTGTAATAACTCTCACAAGATTGTATGTTTGCTTTATTTATTAAAATAACCCCTTGCTGAGGAAATAGTCTTGAAAATTATTGTTTAACATAGTTCATTAATTGAGTCCTACCTAATAATCCTGTATCCTAGATTTCATGATTTATTTATTTTGGTTCTATGATTTATGTAGCAAAAAACAGCTGGATGCCTTTCCTTCTCATTTCATCCCAACAGTGTTTTTACTGTATTCTGCTTTCATCACGTAAGCCTGTAAAGTAATCCCTGTTGATTTAAAGACAACGGTGGGCCTATGGCTCTTCATCTAACAAAATTACTTCTTTAAGAAAAGCAAACATGATAAATGGCTTTGTTTAGAGTATTTGTTCTATGAATATAAAATTTTTTAAGACAAAAGTAAAGTTTATAGACTTCTACTAGGTTTCAAAACATTTTGGAAACTCACAGAGGCAGTAGCAAACCAGAGTTGATCCTGCTGTGTCGGCTTGCCTTGCAGTCATCTCCTCTCATTAACAAGATACCTGGCTGTTCCTTAAGGCACAAAACAAACAGTAGGCATCTCAAATAACTAGAAATGAAGCAAACTGCTTTGTCATCAAGCAACAGTGTAATGAAAGGAAAGGCAGAAAGAAAGAAGAAAGCTCTGTCTGTACAATATTTACAGCAGTATGGCAGAGTAACCATGCATTATCACTTGTGCTCATCAAGAGAAGCATGCTTTAATTGAAGCATAAATTGAAAGATAGAAAATATTTATAGCATATAATATGTAGTCTCGTCAAATATTTCAGATGTATTTCAAAACATAAAAATTACTATTTTTCATAGTGAGGAAAAAAAACATATTTTTTGTTACACCTATTTTTTTCCATTTTACACTACTACACTTGGTGCTTATCAATCTTTCTGAGAGACTCAGTAGAATTATCAAATATTATTGATTAAAATTGTATAGGTGAAATATAAAAAAATTAGGACTACACAGAAGTGTAAAGAATTTGTATTTCGCTTTCCAATTAAGAAGAGAGAAATTGGATCATATTGATCCAATTAGTTAATTTTTTTCTAACCCTTCTTGATTGTTTTTATGATGCAATGATAATTGCCATTATCTAAACTGCCTTCTGTGGAAAGGCAGATTTCACTGCCTATCTGTCTGAAAGAGAGGAAAACATGAATAACATTGTTGTCTCCCTTTGAAGATGGATCACTTCTTTTTGATCAGAAACTGACAGAAACATTTTAGTGAATCCCTGTTATCCTACAAGGTAGCAGAGGACTGAAGACGCAAATGACCTGAGAAAGCTGTCTTTGCCAGAGCAGAGCCAAACAAGCACTAATTTGGGAAAATGTCACAATAAATTTTCAAGGCTGACCTTAAAGTGCTCTGAAGTTTTGAATGACAAACATTGAAGCATTTTCAGGAAAAATGCTTTCCAGATGATGTCTCATCAACATTTCAGAAAATCAGGGACTTCAAAAAGTAAAAAAGTACACAAAATCGTTATGATCTGCATGAAATTCTGTCACTCTCACCTTTTTGAAACAATTTTGAACCGTAAAAAGTTGCATAGCCAAAACACCTAGAGCTCTTTAGTCATTTAACACACAGATAGATATTTCAATATAGTGTTGGAAATATTTACTCAGCAGAGCAGGAAACAGATATTTTTACAGTTAGTGGCAAAGAGGAAGTATATCCTCTGCAGTTAAGTAATGGTAACCTGCAACATGCTTAGGAGACAATTTGAACAAGAATGACTTGAAAGATTGTGATGTAATGTAATAGATCTGGAATCTTCAAGGGAAAGCATTCAGTTACCCATGTCACCACAATGAAACACATAAAGTCCTGTTAGCCCTGCTTTGACAATTTACCACTATTTAAATTATAGCCAAGGTGTTAAACACTTAGAGGTCAGGATTTGCAGCAGACCTCAGGGTCAACGACTGTGGTGACTCAGGATGTTTCGCAGTACATTTAGTTCAAAGGACGTAGAATAAAACCCAGAAAACTAAAGCCTTTCCAGCTTGCGCCTGCTGCAAATTGTATATTCAAATACTTGTGATAAAGAAGTAAAATATTAAGCATAAACTGCAAGTATTTTTAAAGACTATTTTATATTTTGTTCTGCTGTCTTTGAAAGTCATAGAGCTAAAAGAAAAGTTTTTGTGACAAAGAAAATTCTTAATAAAGTGCATGATTTGAGACCTGCAAATTGTTCAAAGAATTGGAGCAGTAGGAAGTGAGTATTTCCCTTCAGTGATGATTCATGAGTTTAAATCTGTACAAAGGTACGCCACAGGATTCTGAAATCAAAGTTCATTTTGGTACACTCACATTTTTTCATATTTTCTATTGTTAAAACAAATGTTTTTTTCAAGGCTTATCTCTTTTTTAAAATCACGCACACACACATACACAAACACAACAGAAGTACGTCTAATTGTAATGAAATTTAAGATATGATACAAGAAGGTTCAGGCTTAAGAGGAAGAAAGCTTTGAGATCTAAAACCTGTTGGAATTTCAAGCTTTCTGAAGTAGCTATAATTCTGATCAAAGTATCAAATAAAGGAAAAAAGGCAACATGGGAAAGTGATAGATGGGTTTGGCCCCCTGCATTCACAGGTTCCTGCCAGCAGGGTTTGAGGCTGAGATCACAACTAATCTTAAGAAAGAACAGTGTCTACCTAGAACAAAATCCATTTCTTATCTGAAGAGAAAGGAATCAAGCAGGGTATAATTAGATGTTAAACTGGCAGAGGTCATGTCAGTAGCAGCACAAATAGTTTGCTTAGACCAGCAGTAAGATGGATCTCATGGTGAGTATCAGATTGATTACATATATTACTGAGGAGGTAGAACACCAACATACTTCACACTAAATACGAGCCTGTTTTCATGAGCTCAAGTGTATATTATTTGTGTGGTTGCCATAAGAAACCATCAGTCTTTCAAAAATAGAAGATGACATAAAATGAAATTATAGTTTACTGGATAGAAATAAGTTAAAAGGCTCTTGAATAAAAACAATAATTAATTTTTGTTTTTAAAAATACAGTTTTCCAAATGAAAGCCTGAATTTCAGTTGAATCAATGGATCATACAAGAAAGTTGAAAAATGAAAATAAGTCCAAATGAGAAAACCAGGAAGGAATAGCTAGCAGAAAATCAACCCATCTCTGCTGAGATGAGATGCGGAGTCATCAGCTACATCAGCGATCAGTTCGAGACACTGACATGGAAAAGCAACAGGGACATACCTAGAGTTGCTCAATGCCCAGTGAGAGAACTTGCTGAATACTGGGAGGCAAGAATGCTTATGTAGGGAGGCAAGAAGGTCTATGTAGTCAAGAACTGTTAAAAGAATATTCTAACAGCATATAAAAGACACTCTAATCACCACATCTAATTGGAAAGAGGAAAAAAGCTCTAAAATGACTCAAATGTCATATGTATAAAGAACAATTAACAATCAAATTGAAAGCTGCTGTCTTGACAGATGATGTATGTTAGGACAATGAAAATGCAGTCTGTAATTTGAACATTGAAGAAAAATTCAGATTATTGTAAGTGTAGTATTCTTTTCAGTGAAACTTCAACTCAAATTAAAATTGGTTTGACAAAGTTCTCATAAAGGTCTAGAACTTGCCTTAGATGTCTCTTTCTGTCTTCAGTTCAGCTCAGCTCTTACCTGAACTTAAAGAATGAATTTTCAGAAGTGATCTACCTAACTCTGGCTTACTGAAATCAAGACAGCATCAATCAGAACTATACTTTCTTGTTTAAAATTAGGAAATTTGTGTTTTCTGCAAGAGGGTGCAGAAAGTAGTTTTCAAACCCAGAGGTTAATGCTCTCACTGACATAACTCAGAATTAGAAGCAAGTCTACAATATATCAAAGCATGGAAGTAATTTAATGTTAGAGCAGCATTTCCATAGAACAAAATTGTATTCAAGCATTTTGGAGTAGAATGTCAAACCAGGTTTATAATTGTGTCTTGGAACACATGTTCCCACTGTGAGTATGTTGTTCAAACAGCTCCAAAACATCCTTGTTTTAGACTCCTTGTCTCCACTGGGTTTGGAGAACATTTGGTGATATCTGACAAAAGGCTCTGGGTCTAGTTTTAAAAAGATCTGGGACTAGTTTCCTTTGAAGGGAATCAAGTTTGCATTCACCAAAACCATTCTATAAACAGAATTAGGACACCATAGTGACACTCAAGGAATTAACTTCCAAAAGGCAGCATGGTTTCTTTACAAGACACAGGTGTAAAAATCTCTGCACCAGACAAGCTTTAGAATGATAGAATCATTGAATCTTTTCGGTTCAAAAAGACCTCTAAGGTCATTGAGTCCAACCAGTGACCTAGCACTATCAAGCCCACCATTAAACCATGTCCCTCAGTGCCACATCTACACTTCTTCAAAATATCTTCAGGGATTGTGACTCCACTGCTTCCCTAGGCAGCCTGTTCCAATGCCTGGCAACCCTTCCAAAAAAGAAATTTTTCCTCATATCCAGTCAAAACCTCCACTGGTACTACTTGAGGCCATTTTCTCTCATCCTGTCACTTGGTACCTGGGAGAGGAGACTGACCCCCACCTCGCTGCAATCTCCTTTAGGGTAATTGTACAGAGTGGTGGGGTTCCCCTGAACCTCCTTTTCTCCAGGCTAAACAAGCCCAGCTCCCTCAGCCATGCCTCATTTACTGGAAAAGCAGGAAGGCTGAGACACCTAAATTACCACTGACACCAGTCCAGGAGGATGTTGGTGTCACACGTGCAGGTTCTGGCTGAACATACCAAGAGTGTGCAGAGATGAAGGACTGTGTAATAAGGAAACTGGTGTGTCTGCCTTCAAAACTGGGGAAAAAATCTGAATTACAGCTAGGCAGCTATCACAGTACCAAAACTGAATTCCTCTAAAATAAACTGCTTTAAAATGAGGAACATTATGATTAGTATGGGATGTCCCACAGGCAGGCCAACAAAAAAAAGGTCCAGACAAAATGATGATTGAACATCGTAATATTTTTAGTAAGGCTTGTTGATTTGTTTCTGAAAGCAGGCGATTGAGAAAAAAGCTGGAAAAAGTTTCTCACTTAAAATTAACCCTAAAAGTCCCATTCATCTGTCCTGCAAGTAAAGTATCACAATGGGTCAGGAGAAGAAAACCATCCTGGCTGGTGAAATGGTGCCAGAAAACACCGAGTTAAGCAAGAGAGGATGGACTCTTTCAGCTGAAAGACTGTCACAGAATTGACAGAAGACCCAAACCAGAGACATTAGATACACTCTATCGACTACATGAAAGCTTTTGACTTGGCAGGTCAGCTGAGATCATTCAACTCATGGAGCAATAAATAGTTCTTTCTAAAAGCTGGGAAAAAGCTGGAATCAATGCCTATTAAAGACTTTTAGGGGAAAAAAAGTATCCAGAGAAGGAAAATGTCTTTTCTCTCACATGCCTTTATAATTATGAAGGTACTGAAAGAGCACCACAGCTCCAGTGCTCAGTAGGCACCTTCAGGTAAGCACAGCTAACAAAACTCTGTTACCACCAGCAAACTTCTGAGTGTTGCTGGATGAGCTGTCCATTGTTCTAAGGTAATAATTACCTACTGAATGGCTGCACGATAAAGCTGGCAAATACACTACCCTGGAGACAGAATAAAATGTGCAAGAATGCATTAGAAACAGCATAAAAAGTGAGTCATTTGGTGTTGCACAGACTATCTGTCATGGAAATCAGTAGGGCTCTGGTGCAAAGCTGACAGCTGCAATGTAAGAAGCAAATAGAATAGAGCAGAGTAGATAATAATTTTTTTTTAAAGATGGCCTTGCTGGTCACAGACGTGTTCTGTATTGTTAGTTGTGTCACTTGATTATATCCCATTTGCAACCACCCTGTTCCTGGGCTGCTACTGCACTTGCCTGTGGCTCAGGGAGATTTCTGAGGCAGTGAAATCGCTGGGATTTCTCTGCCTGGCTTGAAGAGGCAGCCTAATCGGCTTAACCACAGATCACTTAGGAGAGAAGAGTAGGGACACGTGCAGAGACTACAAGCAAAAGCTGCCGTATCCCTGGATCTGCAGATCCAAAGCGCCTCCCAGTTTTGTGTGGTTTTGTGACACTACTGCTGACAGAGATATGAAGGGATAAATGTAAATCCCATCTCCATTTTTATGCTGTAAGTTTAAAGCCTAATTGCTAAACACTCTTTGCACCACAAAATAACTCAGGAACTGTTGGGTCTTAATAAGCATCAGTAAGTCCTGTTGTTCCAGCAGGATTTTAATTCTACTGATGACATGTTAAATAGAAACAGAGCTGGTTGGCATATTTTTGAACATTTTTCAGCAGCCTCCCGTCCATAGCAGGAGTGTATATATTTTGATTAGATATTTCTAAATGTCTATTTCTTATTAGATTTCTTCTCTTCATATTTGATTTGCTTTATTTGTTTTATTTATGTATGAGCCAATATTTAAATTCTGCTTTCTCCCCTGCCTATGTACACTGGGAATAACTGAAAATTAGATTGATACTGACCCATCTGAGAGGAAAATTTGGCCATTTCTACATAATTTAACTGTGTTTAATTGATCCACAGCTGTAGTATGAACACACTAGGAATGTATTTTCAATACTGTTTTCCTATCTAAGCATATGGGTGTAATTTACAGATTACTTCTCAATATGTAGACAGAATTTAAGCAACTAATTTCACTAGGTAGTGAACAACCTGGTCCTTAGGCATTTGTAAATCTTTGGAGGATCTTTGCCAGGTTTTTGACCATCAAAGACATTGAAATACTGAAACCCTGCCACTCTCATCCTAGATTCTTGCTGTGTAAGCAGAAGAAAAGGATGTTGCAGGGCTCAGGCTGTGTGCTGGATTTTTTCCCATTCAACAAAAAGCACTCTGCACAGAGATGTGTTTCGGGCTGGAACAAACAGACTTTAGCTCTTCCTATGCTGGGGAAGCAATGCACCCCCCCGAGGAGTCTTGACAGCAATGTCATCTGCTGTCCCACGCTGCTACGGATGGAGTTTCATTCTCCACAACCATGGGCCGGCCAAAGGCGTCAGACAGAATTTTCAAGCCTGAAATTCTCCAGTAGCCTTTGTCACATGAATTTTAGTATCAGAAAGTGAAAAATGGACTTGTGTTCCATCTGTTGTGATAGATTGAGGGCCTCTCACACGCCAGAGGGACTGCTGAGGCTGAGTGGCCGGGGCTGCTGCCCACGGGGGCTTCAGCACACAGAGCATCTCCTCACATCTTGCTTCTGCACACACTTTGTGACCTTCAAAGCCTCAAAATGCTGCGTGGTTCTAAAGGGCTCTTAAACAGTCGTTCCTCTTGCCCACATCTTCACAAAGCTTTTATTTCATTGCTGTGATAGGATTGCAGTTTTATCAGCCCTAGCTTTATTCCAGCAGTAACTTTTAAAGAGTTATAACTAGGCTGTGTTTCCCCAGCTCCTGTAATCCTCTACCACAAAAGAAGGGATATAAATGAGGTACATTATCATTATATATTACCACAAGAACCAACGTTATAATTAGGTACTGTATCCACTTTGTAATCACTATGGCTTTAATTTCCAATCAAAAGCATCAAAGTCTGAAGACAGTGACCCTGCCATTGAACAATTCCTTTTCATTTCCTTTGACAAAGAATTTTCAAAGGTAAAAGGGGGGCAGGGAGAAATGGTATTTTATTCTAGAGCTTCTACATAATTATAGCAATTATAGAAACCTTTCATGTGCTTGGTCAGCTTTTACTGCATACATTTAGCTGTTGGTTAGAAGTGTCTCTGAAAGTTATAATGCGTTTGGGGCACCAGAGTCTGTCCCACCATTATAAATACTGGCTAGGCAGACTAATGATTGCAGAGCGTAGTGGAAAAGGTTAGTCATAAATATGGAGGATGTTAGTGCAGGTAACATAAAAGGAATTTAAAAATCTACTTCAGCAAATTGCTATGTGCTATTTTACCTGTTTCTTTTTCTCTCATGTTATGAGCAGTATTAAAACAGCCCTTAAATGCTGCAGTAAAGACTCAGACTTTGTTGTGCTGGATATCCAACAAGTGCAAGAGGTACTCTTGCCCTAGGTTTGCTGCCCTACTGCACCCCAATGATCTGGAGCACAGAATTTAAGTGGAAAAGGGTCTCCTGCTGTAAGTTATTCCTTTGAGTAACTTGAATTATACCCAAACACCTGACATTCTTATTTTTTCACTGGTATAACTGTGTGTCCCCCACCACAGGACTTTTCCCAATGCAGGTGTATTAACAAGAGCTGAAGATAAAAGGGCAGATAGCTGAGTGGCAGAGATGTGCCCAAATTTCCCTGTAAATACATTGGACAGCCAGAGTAGGCAGGACAGTGAGAAGCACAGGAGATCAGATCTGCTGTGGACCACAGAACGGAGGTTTCCCAGCCCTGAGAACAACAGAAATGCAAAGGCTCACCAAAATTCTTCAGAGGGATTTTTTCTCAAATGAAAAATCTGATATATTTTCTTAAGGATGGAAAGCAAAGCAGAAAGACAGATTTCAGCCTGCTCTCCTCTTTGGAGATGAGAGCAGCTGAATGGAAAGGATTATGTGACTACAAAAAGTGCAGCCAAAGAAACATCAATTGGGAACTGTGAATCAGTCCAAGTTTTTCAATAAGGAGTGGAGTTCACTGCTCAGTTTAAGTGGTTTAGTAAGCTCTGGAGTTGTCTGATTGAGTGCTCTCACTGTTTTCAAATCACAAAAGTTTTTTGTTATCATTATCAATATCTTTTTGTTCTGAAATTTGTCTACAAATTAATAAAAAGTTAGATGTCAAAATGCTAGATATTGAAAATAGAAACTATTTCCACTGTTTTGGGTTTGGTCTCATTTTCCTTTGACTCACCTGTTTATTGATATTTTAAATATTCTATGATATTTCAGTCTCTTGTGGTGAAATTTTTTTACTCTGCATGTTATCTCAGAAAAAACATTCACTGCTGCTTAGTTCTACTCAAAGCTTTTCCTTGCTTAAAGACAACCTCTTTTAAACAAAATTAAAACACCATTCTATCACATCCTTTCTGGAAAATTCTAATCATATTGAATATTGTTTAATTCCTACAAAAGTCTAGGATTAACATGAAATAAAGAGGCACTATCTTGAGACAAGATATAAAATTTAGCGTTTGATACACTTGATTGTTCTGTCCTACAAATTTTACTTCTTAATATTCGTATTATTGCCTACTGATATTGTCAGCCGTATATCTATTTAGTCTTCAAGGTGGAAGCTAAGAGGTTTGTGCCATGTGTGCCGACCTGTCATATGCACTGTGCCTTATTTATATTAAATCCATCCATCATAATCTTCACTTCCACTTCTCTTTTTATCCCATTCATTTTCCTCCATCATATTATAACCTCCAACCATCTTTTCCTTCATAAGTTTAGTGGCACTCAGGCATTTTGGTCAGCTTCCTTGACCTTTCATAATAACTTCCATCACACCAGTTTCCTTCATAACATTTTCTCTGTCACTGATGGTCTCTCTTGGGCTTTGTTAATTTTCTTAGCCTTAAAAATGGTCTCAGAAGCCTCTGTGGGGGTGGCAATGAAAAAGAGGAAAAAAGGAAAATGTAAGGGAATGGCAAAAAAAGGGAAAATGCGTTGAAAAGATAAAAAGGGAAAGAGGGAAAAAAAGGAACAGAAATACAGATTGCAAAAGTCTTTTTACACATTTTCTCTGCTTTCCTTCTGAGTGCAAATTGGTCAGTTATGTAATTTAATTTCCACATGAATTTCTCATTGATTATCCCCTCCCCTGACTACTTAGTTTTTTCCTTTTATTTCAAATACATAAGTGTTTTCAAAAGTGTTTTCCAAGTATAGCAATTTCTTCCACAACCTCATTTTTCCAACATTTTTGACTCAGGATGAAGCAACCTTTTACACAAGGCAGTGTATGGTGGTTCTGTGGGCCATTTGGTCTCTCTGGGTGTAGGGCTGTTCGTGTGGAGGTAAGGCTGTCTTGGCCCTATTTTTAAAACCCACATCACTCAATGTGGAGGAGTTTTATGGCTCTGCCAGTTCCCTGCTATCACCATAACCAATGCTATAATGATTAGTGGTAGACTGCTATGTGTATGTATTTCCAAAGACAGCATGTATATTGACTAATTTTGCTGTCCCATAGCACCTCATATCGCACTGAAATTGTCAAAAATTAGGGAACAATTTAATGACAAAGGGAGTAAAATGCAAAGAGTAGCTAAAGATTGTTTCTCCCAAGAGCTTTTCTCAGGTGCACAGAAAATATCTGTAGACATTCCCATACAATAAGGGGAAAGTCTAAAGGTTTTCCCACTCTTTGGGTGTCTCCCGTACCATCCATTCTTGTGAGCAGAGCATGGGGGCATGGAGAGAGAAGTGAATTGTTCTGTTACACTTCACACTCACAGCCGGAATATGGGTCAGAAGAGACCCTTCTAAATCCATCCAGAGGGTCTCAGGATTTCCTTAATAAGCTTCAAAGCTAATAAACCTATTAAATCTTGGGTGAATTTACATTTTATTCTCCTTCCTTATTACGAGAATATATGTGTTATTATCCATACTGTTTAAGGAGCTTTTTATCACTCTGTGAATTTTCTTCCCATAGGTAATGTTTTGGGCTTGATCCAGATGCCTTCACAAGTTGGCCTTTTTTCGTGCAGAGAGAGATTTACTTTCCCAAACCGGGGTAATAAATCCTCAAATTATGATTTAAGTGGAAATTTACTATCATGTTAAATCGCTATTAGAAGCGCCGTTCTCATTGAGAGTATCCAGGAAAGTACAACTTTAGAAATGAGCCGCGCCATTGACTAGAATTATAGATCCGTTTTGTGCTGCTATTTATAGCTGTGCAGGCTCCTGAAGCCAGGCAGCTCCTTTCCATCTAATGGCGCTTTCTAAGAATTTCAGAAGTCCTCACCCCTCCAGCACAAAGCATAAGATGTGGGTGCAGGGTAAAAGGCGCTTCCCTGGGCAGTTTGATTATCAGGTATCTTAGTGCTCATCATTTACTGGACATCAGCATCATCCCTAATTCTATGAAAACCAAGGCTTGGGAATGTATGGATCATTAGGGCTGTTCTGCTGAACCTTTATGAAGATCCTCCGGGGGCTCACCCGGAACATTATTTATCTTCTGATGTCTTAAAAGGTCGATTGGCAGCAGATTAGCAAGTGTAAATTAAGCTGCAGAAGCAATAGTGAGTACGTTCTACCCTGAGACCCAGTGCAACACAGAGCACCAGGGCTTTTAAGGCCCAGTGGTGACACTGGCCTGGGTCTGAAAATCAAAATGCACTAATCCATGAATTTAATTTTCCCATATAGCATATAATTTTAACAGATTTTTTTTGCAGTGTGGGCACCCACACCCATTACAGAAAATATTAAGCATATTTTGAGCCAAGACTCCCACACACACACCCCCCCAAATCATTAGCATTTCACTTACAATTCATAGGCTGATTTCTTCAAACCTCAAAACTAGAATCAAACCAGTCCTTCAAAGCAAAAAAAATGTTAGTTAGACATTGGGACCAAAATATTTTATATTCATTTGTTTTATAAGTTTTTAACTTTTCTTTCCAATGTACCCAGCCTTTGTTCAGTGATTTATTCCTCTTTTTTTCCCCCTAAATTAATTCTTTCATATCCCATAAATGATCCATTTAAAAACAGAAATAGAGATGCATCTGTCAGTATTCCTGTTGTTTAGTGAAAATGGTGCCACACCAGCGAAAAGGTCTATAGTGCACCCTAGGAAAGGTACATACATTTCAAATTACCTCTCATATGTTTTTTAGCTGCAGAACAGGAACTGATAAGAGCAATCATTTCATCTTCACACACGTAGAAAAGACCACCTATTCTGATTGTAATTTAATAAGCAAGACTGATTTTTTAAAAAGAAAAAAAGTAGTTTACAGTGGAAAAATACTGTAATATAATAATCAGCATATATTGTAGTGCACAGAATATTATTAATGTCACTTGATGACAGAAAAATCATAACTGTACCAAGTTGCCTGGTGCTGCTGATTCCTGCTGGTTTGACAGCTAGATCAGTTGGGTTTTACCAGCTTTTATCCAGTATTTTCGCTCAAATACTCTCGTTCAAAGGCAGAGAAAATCAGGTCACAAAGTCCAAGGCACTGCCAGCAATGGGACAAAGCCAAGCTGAGCCAAGTTGTGCAAGAGCCAGTCACGGGACGGAGGCACACGGTGAAGTCCCCCAGCCTTTGCTCCAGGTGTCGCGCTGAGACTGCCCTGGTTCCATCGGGTTCCTGGTGCTCTTCATCTCTGAGGAAGATCAGACTGAGGTCTGCCTGTCATGCAGGCCAATACCAGTGCTCTCATCTCTTTTCTGTTGTTAAATGTGAGATCTACTTCTGTACTCGTGAATTATTTGCAGCAGAAATATGACAATGCAATTTGTCTTCAGTTTTAAAAGCCTTCCTTTCCCTCTCTTTTATTTATGTTATAGCACTTCTGTTTCTCCCGTGTTCAGTGGAACTTGTCTGGGATGAGATTTCGCTGCAATTTGAAGGGGTGGTTGAGTAAAATTCATGCAGGAAAACACTGACTGCTCAGCTCCTTTTCCAAAAAAATTGTGTTTGCTAAGATCTAAACACATGCTTGTGGCCCAGATCTGTGTGACCCTGTGATTTGGGGGTGCCTTTTTGGTGAGGTTTCTGCTGAGTAAAGGAGATGTATTCTTTTCCACCCTCTCCTTTGTACCTCCTTCTATCAAAGTATTTCAAATTACTTCCCAAAGTTTTTCCATCAGTGTTGCACGAATTGTATATTTCCCTTCTCAATCTCCAGCCCATTTTTATTATTCCTCTGATAATGAACAGAGGTTATGACCAACATTTTTCAATATCCAGGTATGTCCCCTCAGTTTTAAATGTTGCAATATAAGATTGGGGTCAGTGACATGGGACACTATAAATTCACAGTAAGGGAGTGTCTATTAAGCTGTGAACTCTTTCAGATCCAACTAAGGGAAGAAGTTGCAGAAAGTCAACTGCACAGCCAAGGTCACAGTCAGAAAAAAAAAAAAAAAGGAAAAAAAAAAGGGGGAATTGAAAACTCAGTTCTGGGATCCCAAGATAAAATCATGATCAATTTTCAGTAATTTAGTGTTTCGTAAAACCACTCTGAGGTGATTTGAGCAATCTGCTCTCATTGGTGGTCTCCTGAAGTCTGGTGCTATCAAATCTCACAATTTTATTGCAAGATATAAGTTTTTTTATGTGTTCTCTTAGAAGCCCTCATCTTCTGAGAACAGTGATAATCTTTGATAATTTCAGCAGGCATTAACAAAATAATAGAGTTTCTTACTTGAGATGGAAATGAGATGTTCAAAAAGCTGAATTTTAAGGAATCCAACACCGAAATAGAAACAAGCATATATTTATTCCAAATGTTCGACTCTCCGAAACAGGATAGAACAGTATTCCTCTCCGCATGGTATTACTGGGACAAGGGTACCTCAGGGGAAGATGTTTGCAGCATCTTTCATTCTCCACCACTCAACAATGGTGTAAAGGAATTTTTTTCTGTTATCTTTCTTTACTTTCTCTCATAATTCCTGTTTTCAATCCCATCTCTTTGTTTATTATTCACTATTCCTTTTGACATGCTTTGAAACCCTGAATTTCCCAAACAAGGTCTGTTCCTTCTCCTGGTGTGTTGATCAGAAGGCCAAAGGAAAGCAAAAGATAATCCATGTTTTCAGACATGTCCCGCTCCCCTTGACTTCAATAGGAGTTGTACACGCATTAGAAATGAAGCTGTCTTGTTTAAAGAGCAAAAGCATGCACAGCTGTTTGTTTGCTAAGCAAAGAACCTGGAAGTGAGAAGCTGTCTAACTGCATGTCCTCTGAGAGTTTATTGTAAGAGCAGATTTAAAAACTCAGCACCAGGGCCTGTCAAGTACCAGGTATTTCACCCACTGAAGGAGTTACCTCCTTCACACAAAAGTGTTGTGTAGTTGTGTAGAAGAGAGTTTCACAAAACCCACGTACCATCAGCTGCAATCTTGAGCATTCCTCCTTCTTAAGATGAAATAGTCTGTGCTTTATAGCAGGAGTTAAATTATAGCCTCTCCCCGTATTTATAATGAAAAAAACACAAGAGCTTTTCAGTTATTTCAGCCCCTGTGTAGAGACATGTTACATCATAGCACTTTCTGTGGAACGTATCACAGTTTAATGTCTTGAGAAGGAAGAAACAGGTACACAAGGCACATTTCAAATAGAATTTGAACTCAGATACACGTGTATTCATGTTGGCATACAAAATTCTACTCTGCCCACTTCACCCAAGCAGAATGCCACAGGAAAGTAACTGGACTGTAATTGTTGACCCCGTGTCAGTGAAGACAGTGCTGCTTTTCAGTGCTTCTTCCAGTATCTTCTAAATAATTCAATTCATCACATGTAAGTCTTACAGTCAGTAAATCTGCATTACAAAGGCATTGTTAACCACTCCTTATGAATGAAAGCTTGAGGTTTTACACAGGCTCTAACTGCAATTTTGCATTGTTAATTCTAATTATTATTTTTCTCTTCATTTAACACAAAACACTGGCACAATTGGTTTTACTATTATACTATTTGAGAAAAATATATACCAAATTTTCCAAAGGAAATATTTTTAAATTATCCCCTTTTGAAAATTATTCTTAATAATGTAATTGTTCTGTGATTTCCTCCAAGTATCCAGTCCACCAACCAATAAACACTCTATAGCTGCTCAAGGCCACTTCTTAGCTTCCAAAATTAATAATTTTGAGAATCCATTATGTCTCTAACCAAATTTTTTTTTTTTTATTAACATTGCTCAGGTTCTGAAAAAGGAGTAAGGCAAAATACTATATTTTTTTTCTCCATTGTAAATATCCCCAACTCCCTCAGTTGCTCCTCATAAGACTTGTGCTCCAGACCCTCCACCAGCTTCATGGCCCTTTGGTTTGGAGTAATCAGCAGGCAGAAAGGCACTCCGGGGCACTTACCACCACACTTGGTGGGGTTCTCTTTATAAAAATACTAGTCATTGGACCAGATAGCTGCTCAGATACTATCAACTCTGGAAGTAAATATATTTTTTTGAGTAATGAATCCAGATATTTCCAGTATTAGCTGGCAGCTCATTGGGATATGCTTTAGATTGTTATTTTTGATTTAGACAACTCTCTACACCAGCACTGCAATAGGTACTTAAGTGTTGTCATTGTATCTAGTCCATTATATCTGGGTGAATACACTTCTGATAAGGAAATGAGTCAATGATGCCATTTTCACAGAAAATGCCCTACAACACTGGTGTCTTGATAGTCACTGAGGAATAAAAGTCACCACCTGTAAGCCACTGTGAATGCCAGCTGAACAGAATGAGAAGCATTTTGTCACAGGAAAGATTTCTCAGTGTAAGTTTCAGTGATCAATGTGGCATTTTCCATTTATTCTATCAGCTTGTTAAAAAAAAGTTTAAAAAAATTACATTGTCAGATCCAATTTCACATCATAGTCAGAACTTTTTAGTCAAGATTCTGAAAATGCTTGAAGGCTAAAATAAATGTGTCCATAAAAATTTAATAAATGTTGCTCTTAAATATATACTTGTTCTCCAAGGGAAATTTTAAATTACAACAGAAATAGTTAATTAAAAACACAAATATTAAAATGCCATATTTTCAAACAATAAGTTTGGAAGGAGCATTTGTTCTTTCTCATTATGTTATTCTAGGTTTATGAAACTTCTTAATGCGAGATTTCAAAAGTTAAATACCATTAATTTAAATTAGTCTTCTGTCTTTCCTATTCTTGCTCCTCCTCTCCTAGATAGTATGGATTAGCCAAATTTCAGACAAGAGCATGCTCTATATATCCTCTATATTAGCTAGCCATGTGTCAGATACACATAAGTAGATATCCTATAATTAGATCATAAAAAAAGTATAGACCATACAAACAAATTCAGCAATAATAGTTACAAGCAAATCTGAAACTGAGGGTTAACTTTTGCATTCTTCCTCTCCCTTAAGAGAGCTAGGACAAAGCTCAGGAAAATGAATCAGTGTAAAAATGAAATCTGTACCTACCTCCACTGCAAACTGCTCTGGACATTGATGCAGTTTGTACTGAGGTTAAAATCAAGTGCAGGAAGCACTGCTGCCTATGTACCGGTAGTAAACTCCTTTTGACTTTTTTGGACATTGAAGCATTGGTACATCCTTGGTGGCAAACCTTTTCTGCTCCAAAAGGACACTGCTCTACTGTGTACTCTGTTCTGGTCTTGAATACCAACAGATGTTCTCTTTTCCTCATTGCTACTGCTTCTAAATACCTTGAATATTTATTAAATATTCTATTATCTGAAACCTATTTGCTTTCTAACCTTTCCCCAAGGATAGACAGGCATGCACTGAAATGTTATCTGCTGATTATTTAGGTTTATTCCATGGTGCTACATTAAGGTAGTCTGTATTTTAAACTCAAAATCAAAAAATGGTATCTGGTAGGGTATCAAAGTTTTGTTCCTTATTCCAATTCCAGATCTGAAAGCCCCTGAGTAAGGCTGAGTAAAGTTTTGGTTTTTTTGGTAGGAGAAAAAGGTGGGGTTTAGCCTAAAATGAGCTTCTATTTTCCTCTTCTACCAGCAGAGGAAAAAATTTCCCCATATGGTTCCTAAACATGCACAACCTTTATCTCCTTAAATCCCATCCATGGAAAGCTGCTGGAAATATAAACCCATTCTGTCCACAATTCCAGCTGACCAGAAACCTCAGGACTATCTCAATGCTAGAAAACAAAATATCTTATGCAAAGAGGTGCAACATATCAGCTCAGATTCAGAATGACGTTGGCACAGTCTCACACTTTTTTTCTGCCTGAGGTCTGGTCATGTCTGGTCTCAGGACTGGAGCACACATTGTGCGATTCCACAGTGAACAGCCTTAGGAAAAGTGTCGCACTTGGATAATAATTCTTGAGTTTACGAGCTTTTGATTACCTTCGCTACTCAAATTATTTTTCAGTTCCTTTATGGGTCTCCTGATCTTGTGCAGCAAAAGCCTGAAATTGTCAACCTGTTCAAAATAATAGAATCTTTATCGGCCCATTATTTCCAACATGTGACTGGTAATGCAGAGCAATAACTATTAGGTAATAATGTCAGTTTCTGATTAGAAAAGCTAATATTGCACTAGCAATAAACTTTGTTCATACTGCAGAAAAGATACATCTGTCAAGATGTTTGGGAAGGACTCTGCAGTACCCAAAATAAACAAGCCAAAGAAAACATTAGTATTAACACAGGCAGCATAAAAATAAAGCTCAAACAGACGCCAAACAGAAAATTTCGTGTTTCCAAGTTCTTCATAGCACATAATCAGCTTCTACCACATTGTCCTGTGCAGTGACCACCTCAGTGGGAATTAATGTGACTGTTTTGGGGGAAAGAGGATTTTAATCTGGAAAAGGCATTCAAATTCAATCCTGTCTTAGTCCTTCAGCATGAGTTCACTGTTCCTTAATTTTGCTCTCCACTTCTGACTTCCCATATTGAAAATATTTGCAAGTGAAAGGTGTCTGCAGAAGGAGCTTCAAGCCTGAAAAGATTTTCAAGATCCCTGAAATATCAAACTGTTTCCCCTGTCAAATGGGCTCCTGAGGAGTGAAGGCTTTTCATTTTTCATCCCAGATCTAGTAGGAATTATTCAGTTTTATAACCAGGTTTCCTCTGGCTGCTACTGATGCCAGAAATAAAAGCAGTTTAAAATTCATGAGGGGCATCTGACTATTTTCCATTTCTAGCTGAGCACTGCATTTTGCTCTCCTCAGTCACGCTCAGAACACCATTGTGCAAAGAAACACTGCTGAAATGAATCATTTACTCCAACTGTGGTCACAAATGAAAGCTAAACAGCAGAAATTCATTGCACTGGCTCCACCAGCCCGGTGTCTCTTTGGGATCAGAGGACACAGTGAGAAACAACAGGGAACTGTAACGGAGACAGAACATTTGGTGTCAGAAAGTTAAGGGTAACAAAACAAGCTCATGGGCAGGATGTTCCTGCAAAGGACTGGGTGTCCTTGGATGGGTCTCCTTGAACACAGCACCGTGTGGTGCTGAGAACATGAGGCTCCCAAGGACTGCAAAGGCTGACAAAGTTGTATTTTGAAAGGTCTGCTGCTATTGTTCAGTTCAAAGGGAAGTTTTCTTCACTAAAAGTCTTATGGATGGATTTGTCAACCTGGCAGTGGCTTCTTTAGAAGAAATGACTGAAGCTAAGAACGTAATAAAAGGATTCTCAGAATGTAGTCAGGCATAATTCTAATCCTGATAAATCAGAATATTAAGCCAAAGATTTGTTCTGTGTAGTGGACCTGAGATTAACAACTGTCTTGTAGAATATAGCTGAGCTGCTCAGGTGTCCTACAGCGTTCGAACATCTTTCCTGCTCCAGTAGGTATTTAAAAGCTCCCTCCTGTCCTTTTCCCCCTCTGCTTTAAATTTTGAAGTGCTGTTTTTGTTTCACTCATCTCTAATTTTGGTTGAGCACTTCTAACCACCTTGCCCTGACTCTTGTGAGTATTTTGTGTCGGTGAGGTTGACTTGAGATCTCTGGTTTCAACCTTCTATTAGGTTTACTAGCAGCTAAAAAGCACAAAATCCTGTTTAGGAAAAAACGTGGGTGAAGAGGGTCTTTGGGCACCCTTAGACTGCAGCTTTGAAAATACTGGTAATACTCAAGCAAACACATGAAAGGCACTCCAGAAAGCCAGATACTCAGATATCACCTAGCACAATTTCTTAAACTTTAGAAGATATTTCACCGAAAAAAAACTTCTTCCAAGAAGGAGGGTGAGGGAACAGCAGGGAAAAAAAAAAAAGCCAACAGGAAACTATATTAATTAAAGTGGATTCAGAAAAAATGACTCTATTGAATGCCTTTTCCCTGGAAAAACATGATAAAAACGCTCAAGCTCAAATATAGAATCTCTTCAAGATGCTCAGATAAGTGATTGATTTGTAATTTATTTTTAATGTGGAAAAGAGATATAAAAAGAAGTAACATATTTCAGGCCTGATCCCACACCTGCACCTTTCTGTAGAGTGAATGAGTCAGAGTAACTGTTTCAAATTCAAATGTTAGTTGAAAAGGTTTTGAAAGAGGTGGTAAAATAAATAGTAACAAATGTGTGGGACCAGATGCTACTCATGCAACAGCTCTAAAGGAAATAAAATGTAAAGTATGTAGTATGTTGCCAATGTTTAAATCAGTCGTAGTACCAGAGGAGTAAAAGGCAGAAAATGGGACCTCAGTTTTAGAAAGAAGGCGATGGGGATTCAAAGAGCTGCACGTCAGTAAACTGGGCTGGGATACAGAGCAAATTACCTGACAGTACATGAAGAACAGAGTTTATAGACTTGTGAATAAATGTGATAAAATGAGAATGATTCCAAATGACAGGTGGATGTAGTGCTTCAGTAGCACTTGCTGGTCTGCCAGTCGTGGACAAGGATCACTGTGGTCCTGGAGGTACCATGGGGCATGTGAATTTCCCAAAGCTTTTAACAGGGACAATGAATGAGGATTAGGAGAAGAAGCTGCCATGGAATACAAGAGCAGATACCACTGTGAATTTGTAACTGTGCAAGAGGTTAGAAGCAAAGGGTAAGGATAAGCAGATGATCCTCAGTAGATTCCCAAGCAGTTTGGGCTGTTCAAACTACCCCTGCATGATACAGAAAGGAAGTAAATAGAAAGGGGGTAAAGTTTTTCAATGCAAAATTATTTCTTTGTGAGATGTTGCAGAAGAATGTCACAAGATTGTGTGACTGACTACTAAAATAGGAGATGAAATGAAATATTAATATATGCAAATCAATGCAGTCAAGAAATAAACCTAAGAATACATAGAAATGCATAAGTGCTAAATGAGCTCCAAAATGGACCTTGAATTCACAGGGGACAGTGCTATGAAAGTATCTATCATTGCTTAGGCCTTTGCATCCAATCAGATGAGCATTAGTGATCATGAGGAAATTAACAGAGAAATTAATAGAGACATCATCACGATTATGTCTCCATTAAAGCTACAGGGTACCCTAACTTGCAAGAACATTAAGAGGAATTTTGGTCATCCCATCTCAATAAGGATATAACAGAATTTAAAGCAATTCAGAGAAGAAAGATGGTGAATGGAGACATAGAGCAGTATCCATATGGAAGTTAGAAAAGAAAATTAGGAGCCTAGGTAAAAGTGATTGTGAGAGAAATTAAATAAAGAGCTATAAAGGCATTAATGGAACAGAGTGTTAAGCAGGGAAATAGCTATTCTTTATTTCTCATAAACAGGAGTAAGAAGACAGAATTGCAACATAGAATTAAAACAAATTAAACCGCAGAAGAAATTTGGACATGGATCCAAGGAGAAGTGCAATAGAAAAGTTAAAGGACATCTATTAAACACAGTATATAGATGAAAGGTTTTGGTCAGAATGTCCCTAAATGTGCAAAATATTCAGAGATTAAGTCATGCAAGCGGAAGGATCCATGTATGTACCTCCTATATCCTAACAGTATTTTCTTACACATCTCTCACTCAATGCAAAAGAATAGATGGAGCTTCAGTTTGATACAAACATTATGTTCTTAGTGCCTCCCTCTTCAAGTGTTTTCATCTGCTTTCATCCATTCACACACTGTAACTGAATCAGTGCACATGTGGGGACTCTGCAGTGGGTAACAAGATAACCTTTCCAAAGGACACACCATCCTTAAACTATTTAGCTGTGTTGGGAAGTGAATTCCTCTGTAAACAATTATATTGGATTTACAGGATATGGTGTTCACTCATTTGTAAGTAGGTTATACTCACATATTCACCATGTCCCTTGCACACTGCTCCTGCCTGCACTTAACCTCATGTGTGCCCATTTCCTTCTGCATTATTCTAAAAGGATTTCTATGGTAACCTTTCCTGGAACTGATCCACCTCAAAAAAAAAAAAAAAAACACTGTATTTTTTACAGAAAAGAGGTTTCCTCTTGGTCATATCACTTATTTACCCTACAATGGCACAGTGGGCATTTGCAGAGACAACAAAGAGCAGTAGAGATTAAACACTAGGTGGTGACTGTGTCAGCGCTGCTGTCAGATGTGTTGGTGAACAGACAACCCTTGGTACACGTAATTTAATTAAAGAGAGAGAATCTGGCCTAGAGTTACTCATCCTATTCCACTGTGCATTCACAATCATTGAAAATGGACAAAACCTGTGCTGCCCAAATCTCACAAGTGCTGTGGTGTCTCATAACACACCCACAGTTCCCACCAGACCAAGCTGAAAAAGTTAATGTGTTTTGCATCATGATCTGTTCCTTTATTAAAGACTCTGGTCTCCCTGAGCTTAGCTCAGTGGCTCCACATCACACATAATTTCCTTAATCAGAGAATAAAATCTAGGTTAAAAGAATGTTAAGGCAAACTCATAACCACGGGGAGATTCATAGTGCAGGCCACAGCCTTTGCTAACAAAACATAGCGGGTCACAGCAGACCTCTGGGGTCTTCCTGCACCACACCTGTCCCTTTGAGGTGTTTTTCTCCTTCAGGACCCTTGTAACAGCAAGAGTGCTCAGGTCCTCATAACTGCTAAGCACCTTCAAGGACTGGAATATGACTATGAATTTTATTGCTTTCATTACCCAGCATTACTGACCTAACATAACTTTAATTAATTTTATATGTGGTTTGTATTACCTCTTTTTTTTATTATGGAGGAACTTTTCAGTTACAGCTAGATAAATCATTGGACACATAATATTAATACAGAAAATTGTACAGAACAGGATAGCTATTCCTAATAAACCCAGATTGCACTGGATGCAAATATGAGAAATACTCATATAACCTTTTTCTTCTGCAAATGCCTAAGGTACCACACATGCCAGTGACAGGACACAAAGTCTTCAGGAGAGTCATTGGTTATTGATGTGGCAGACTCTGTTTTGCTGGGCCTGTGAAGCAGAGCATCAGAACTTCAAAGGGAGTTTCTGTGGTTAGTACTGAAATCTGCAACCAAATACTAGCACAAGTCTATCTCTTGTACTAAAACAAAAGAATAAATTCCATTGGTAGGAAATGTTTATTTCTACGAACACTTTTAAATTTTTAATATGAAGTAAAAAAACAAACATAACTCTTCTCCCTAATGGAGGGTATAGTTTGCTACCTCACTCCCCATGTTCATGTTCTCCTTCACAGACTCTAAACCTCTACCAAACCATAGTCCTTTCTCTCTGAGCAATACCGTAGGAAACAGACAGGTTTTGTGAAAAATCTTCTCTAAGACCTAATTTTGTTTCCATCATGTTTAGGCCTTGGGAATGCAGTTTCAAGGAAACCCAAGAAAATGAAGTTTACTCATTCCTGACCAATCATGATGGACACAACTGAAAAATTCACCTTCCATGATGGCTATACCACTTCTGAGATTGTATAGACATCTCTTACCGACATTATAATAATAATTTACACATCTAAATGTACGTTCTGGTTTTCCATTCTTTGTAGTGACCAAACCCTGCAAGCTTCTTGCTTTGTTATGATCCTTGTGGTCTAGTTGATCTCTCCATGTGAGTCACAAGGGCTATGAGTTTCTTCTTCTCAACAATATGTTTTAACAGTGACCTGAGAGTTGTTCATGTTAAAAAATAACAATAGGAAAAAAGGACTTAAACCAGCACAAAAGCTACATCCACCTCCTTATAACCCTAATATTGTGTCTTTTGCAAATGCCCTCAGTACACTATGCATCTACATTTCCGTGAAATGTTCGCATCTTTTATTTATTTTCAGTTATGTAGATATGATCATCTTTATGATTACCCTTTACAGAAGTTTGCTGGATGTTGGCTTGTCCAGAGTCTTCTCATGAACTTTTATACCTATAGAATACATGAGCGTGGTTATTAATCCAAGTCAAAATGCGACTGGTATTATTCCTGAAATTCAGTGTATTCAATAAGCTCATGTATTGACAAGTCAATAAAGGCTGACATAAGTACAGTTCAATATTCTTCACATTTGTTTTGATTAGATGAGCGTCTGAGAGATGCCTAGCATTACATATGATGGTCTTACAGAAATTTTGCTGCTGATATGAAGAAATAATATAGTATTGTTGGCCAAAATTCAGAGGAGAAGACTTATTTAGGCAAGCAAATCTGCTGCAGGTTCCAAAGACAGACTATTTTAAAGCATCAAGTTATGAGGAAGCATTAAAAGGCAGAATCAACTTTAACAACTGAGAATCATTTTTATGATAGCCATAGCTTGCCATGAAACTTATTCTACACACTCACTTAAATCATGATGGTTTTTGTGGTAATTCTCAGTTATGCTAAGAATATCTTTACAATGATAAGAAAGGGAAGGGATAAATAGACAGAAAATAGACCTGCTTTAGACATTTTCCGTGAAAAAACGTGAATAATTTGCAATTTATATTCAAATTAAGATCTGAAAAGGAAATTTCTAAGTTTAAGGTCAGTGAAAGGCAAATGGCCTAGGTATTTTCAGACATGCTTTTGATTTAGGGGGGCTAAGAGATTTACTAGAGGATGGTTGTTAAAACAAGGTATATAATGATTTACTAGGAGCTGCTTGCTAAAACAACGTATGTAGCTTGCTTAACATTTTGGTGCTTGCCAAGCGAAGAGGGAGGATATGAAAAAGATGCTAGACTATTGATAAAGAGAAGCAACTGTGACCAAAGATCCTGGTTTTGAGACCCTGGGAGATTGGACTTAGACCAGGAGCTCAGGGAGCGTGCGCAAAGAGGCAGGTGAAGAGTTCAGCCCGAGGAAGACTCCTTACTTCATCTGAGGAAGACTCTTACTTCATCCCAGGGACCCCTGCCCAAGGCCACCAGGAGGCAGCACGCACGTGCAATGAGATGCAAACTGATTAGAATAAGGACCAAGGCTAGGCGGGGCTAGGTAATGAATATGTATAAGCGTATTATGAAATTTAATGCATATGTAATTTGTAACCTGATATAAACTTTAAAAAGTGCCACTGATGGTGTGCACACCTTTGGAGGAAAATATTCCTCCATGTGTCCCAGCGATGGAATAAATATACCTGCTTTACAACTCAGTTGTAGAGTCAATCTGCACCACAGTTTCAGAAGACTGTGGTACTGTGCTGCAGAGTTTGTGTGTTGCGGGGGCACGGGTCAATCACACACAGACCAATGTGATCAGGTGAAAGCCGTTTATTACAGATCAGAAGGCTACTTATATACATCTTCTACTTCTCTATATCTAAGCAGTAGATTGGTTACTAGCTACTTGTTTACACATCTAAACGAATCACTTAGAGCCATGGTGAGCTGTCATACAAACGCTGCTTCTGCTGGCTCTGCTAAGCTAATGTTGGTTGTGCATATTTCACTGCCCTGCCTATTAAGGACACCCAACATTTGTGCAGCAAGCACTCCTTCCCTTTGGCCACTTTCCCTGGGAGTGCTCTCAGACCTGAAGTGGAAACCTCTCCATGACAGGGCTGCACAGAAAACCAAGAAATCTGGTTTCTCTTTCCAGGTTTAATTCGGGAGAGGTGATAGGCACTTTAGGAGTGTATAGCTTTACATCTCACACTGAGATGCTCAATATATCTGCTCGTCTGCAGCACAACCTCAGCAGCAGCTAAAAGCGTCTTTATGTGTGACACCACAGCTCCCCGGCACCCAGGGCTGTCCTTGTGGCATGGTCAGGAACATATACACTGCAAATACATATTGGAGATCCCTTGTGCATTTAGGGCTCATCTTCTCTCTCCCTTGGCTCTCCAAACAGTTTGTGCAGATGAGTTGTTCCACTGAATTCAGCAGGAGTTATTCATCTGCTCATCTTTCAACCAGGACCCAGGCTTGTAGGTAGCTCTAATTTTATAAGGGTGTATTTATTTGATTTTATTTCATTCCTAGAGAAATAATATTTGTGGAGGGAGTGGAATGCCTGCTGTTTTCCTTGCTGAAATGATGGCAATGAAAACAAAACAACAAAAAAATCGGGAGGAATAGGTTAGTTTTTAAAACCATTTTTAATAGAATGTTCAATATCATGAAAATGCTTTCAATTTATGATTTACATTGAAACAAAAAAAAAGAAGATTAAAATTACCTTTCTATTTTTCAATGAAAAAGCAGCTGGTCTGGCATGCAAAGTTCAAATTGGAAGGCTACATATGATGAGTCTTATGATATCAATGTTCACATGACAAAATCATTCTTTCCTGCAAAAAGTCCAGTAAGAGCTGATTATCATTTTTCTGCTGACTAATACATAGGAACCTAGGAATCTGTGCAAGATTTGGTAATATTTCACTTATGTGAAAAAAGAATGTCCATGATCATGTGCTTTATTGTTATGCATTTTCTCTCAAGGGCCAAAGCCAATTTTATGGTTTATCATGTTTTTCCCGCAATACCACCTGCACAAACTTGTTGGTCAGATTGTTTCCATTTCTTTCACCTCCTCAGAGGTTTGTATTTCTCCACACTGGCAATACAAGAACCTCCTGTTTTCCACCTCCTGCAGCCCTAGTGCTGTGTATAGTTTATCCTGTTCACGATTGATTTCCCACTGATAAATCCCCCACGAGCCAGGGAGCTGCCGGGCGTGCTGCGCTGTGGATGCCCAGTGAACCTCAGCTGCTCTGTCAGCCTCGAGAAGGCTGCAGACCAGAGAGGTCTTTTCCCAGATGAATTTTTAAAAAAAGATCAACAAAACCCAGACTTTCTCATTTCTCTTTTCTGAACTTGGTTAGAGCCTTGCTGTGCATTGTTCAGCAGTTCTGGTTTTCCCCCCTCATATTAAAAAAAAAAAAAATCACTCAAGAAAACCTTTCCAAGTGCAATTAATCCTGCTCACTTGGATTCAGAAGCTGACAAAACAAATACAGCATCAAATAGGACAGAGAAATTTAAGGTTAATTTTGGAGAGATTAACAAGTCCCCTGGTGGAAAAAAGAGGGTCAAGAAATAACTCAGTTGCTTGCCCTACTTCCTGTTTTTTCTAGAAAATCTGACCAGTTTATTTAATAATTTTCTCCCTCAGTTCTCACTTGTGTTACAGGGACAGCCTTACCCTCTTTTGCCCACCGCTTGTCTCCTAGAGAAAATATATTATAAGAATTACAAGGGTTGTAGTGTTGTAAAAGAGGAATTTATCACTTGCTTTAACCAGGCCATAATAAAATACCAATCTTTTTTTATAAAGAAATTTTCTTACAGGTATAACAATATGGAAGCAAGGAATTTTCCAAGAATATCTGGATTTCACAAGAAAAAAAAAGCAGATTTCAAAATTAAAATTTAATATACTGCAAAAGTTTTATACATTTTTTTATTAAGTACAGGTAAAAACCCTCTTTATCTTAAAAATACTTTAGCTGGAAAATTATGTTTTCACAGAGAACCACAGAGAAGGGAAAAACTCAGTCATCCCTATACGAATTATTAATACTGCTAGTGAGTTTGTTAAACTAATAAGTTACGGGAAGACTGACAAGGGTGATATTACTTAAATCTGAAAAATTATTAGCAGAATCAAACTCAGTCAATATCCAGTTGTTAATATGGAATGAAATTATGAAGACACAGAAAGTTAAGTACAAGCTTAACTGCTTTGCTAAACAGTGATTTGAGTCCAAGATCAAATGACAGCAAATATTTTTCTTCATATTTTTTGTATAGGATGAGAGAAATGTGGAGGTATCTGGGAGGTAGATTAGTATTTGAAATAACAGTCTATTAAAATGGAAATTAAATAAATGCTACTGCCTGGAAAATAAATGAGTTTTTAGCAACTGTCATCAGACCTGGATTCCACCTTCAGCCTCTCTGAGCCCTTGTCAGCTGGATTCCAGCCCAGATGAAGTGGGCAGGAGAGCACAGGAACCTAATGAGAATAATTGGGAATTAGTTTAGCACACTCATACCGCTGAATTATCCAAAGATCAGTCATTTGTTTGGAGCAGACTCCCCAGGGATTTATTCAGCAGAGGAGTGTGTAGGCAGAATTCCAGCATTTTAACCAAACAGGTATTTGCCATGGACCTAATAGAAAATAATTTGACTTGCATTAGGATTCTCCTCAGAAAAGTCCAGCTTCTTCCTTGGAAATCTCTCAGATCCTAGCCTGTGTGAGAAAGCAAGAGACTGGCCTTAGTGTGTGAATCACAATCTCTCTGTCCCTTTCATCTTTGCATTTGAATATCCTCTGCTCTTGCTCAGCAAAGCCTTGCGTGCAGCTCTGCAGAGACTGAAAAATGGCAATTTCTCAGTCCTGAAAGTTCAAAGCAAGGTGGGAGGTGTGCGCTGGGCGCTGGGCTCTGGGCAGGTTTGTCAGGGGGTCTGGGAAGAGAAGATGCAGACACAGCCTCGGGGCTGTCAGGGAGCAGCACATTGGTCACACTGGCACTTGGAGGGCTCAGCCCCCAGCAGCACCAAGGAGTCCCAGCAAGAATTGGCTCTCCTGCCCTCTCCACGAGGATGCAGCACCGTCTGGACAGGCACTAGACAAAATGACATCTTACCAAGCACTGCAGGATGAGGTTATGAGAAAGTACTTGATGTTCCCCAGCTCCCATCAACCCAATCCATACAAACATCATCCCAAATATAGGTGTGTTGTATAATTCTTTAATCCCAGCCAGTAACTAAGTACCACACAGCTGCTTACTGACCCCACCCAGTGGGATGGGGAGGAAAATTGGAAAAAAGTTAGAACTCATGTTTTGAATAAGAAAGGTTCAATAACTGAAATAAAATAAAATATAACAATAATAATAATAGTTGTGGTGAAAAGCAGAGAGAGAGGGATAGCGATAGAACCCAAGAAAGACAAGTGATGCACAGTACAATCACTCACCAGGCGCTGACTGATGTCCAGCTCATCCCTGAGCAGCAATCAGCCCCTCCCAGCCGATTTCTCTCCAGTTTATCCACTGACCACAACATCCTAAGGCATGGAATATTCCTTTGGCCAGTTCAAGTCAGCTGTCCTGGCCACGCTCCCTCCCAGCTTCTCACTGGCAGAGCAGGGGAAACCAAAAAGTCATTGACTTGCTGGAAACACTACTGAGCAACAACCAAAGCATCAGTGAGGGTATTGACAGCATTATTCTCATGTGAAATCCAAAACACAGCTACTAGGGAGAAAATTAACTCTGCCCCAGCACTGGTGAGCTTTATCCTCAACAGCATGGAAATACCAGAAAGCCGAATAATGGTGAATTTTTTAACTGAAAAAGAAAAAGCAATGAGTTCAATACACTATTATTATTACTCTTCCTGAAAAATACCACAGAAGATGAATCGTCCAGATGGTAAAGTGCAATCATGGGACTTGAGAGACAGGCATTTATTTTTGCACAATACTACAGGCTTCTTGGGTGACCTTAGGAAAACCTTTCTATGAATAACACTTTCTGAATTATTTGAATACTTGATAATATCTACATTCTGCACTTCAGACAGCTAATTTCAGTATTCTAAAATTTCACTGTCAGCACCAAAGGTGCCTGCTTCTCTCCACTGATTTATAACAAAATTCTGGCTTTCAACATTTGAATGGCATCTGAGGTGGATTCCTATGGTAACTGAAGATGCTGTAAAGATTCCCCTTAGGGGTAAAAATCTATAAGAGCATTTGGGCTGCTAGGTCATCTGTTTCTAAAGTTAACTAATCATAATATACAGCCTACACAAAGGGATAAAGACTTAGTAATATAAGAAAAGTACTTTGAAGTTTTAATTTTACAGAAACACAGGTAGGGGATGTCACATTTGCCAGTGATACGCAATGTCACGGGCAGGTTGTCCTCTACCCAAATTCTGGCTAGGTGGAACCAGCATGTCCTTTTGAAGTCCTCCCCTGAAACTGAAATAATAAAAGAATTAAAATGTACTACCAAAGATGAATTCAAGATTAATATAATTAAAATCAAACTGGCATTAGTGAGCTTTATCCAAACAGATCTAACATTTAAAAGAAAATATGGTTTTGGGTGGGTACCATCTAATAGAAATAGATCCCTGATTGAGAAGAAGGATGAGGATAGAGTCAAAGGAAAGAAATAAGCCATTCTTTCACCCCTGTGTGTACAGGTGAGATTAATTTCTTAACGTTTTTCAAAATTGTCATGTTGTTTATTATATAAATTGATCATATAACAACATCATAGGTCCTGCCCTAAAAGATATTTCCTGGAATTTATCCAGTGGTTGAGATGAAGGAAACTTTGAGCTAATACTGATGGTTCTCTTGTCTTTGTCTCATATCCTCCTTGGCAGAAAAAAAGAGAACAAACTTTGATTCCAATATCTAATTATCTAATCACTGATAATCACTACCTTAAACAGATATATTACTGTAATCACAGCCAGAAAACCAATGTTACTCACAAGAAGAATCATGGAAAGCTAAGAAAGCTCTACTATTTCATAAATACTGCCAATAATAATCTAGAGAAAGTAGTGAGTTTAATGTGTCAGCTATATTTTCTGTCACCTTGAATCCAATAAAAAGTTAAACCACTCTCTGTTCCATGGACTTCTCTTTGTTCTTTGCCTTTGGATATATTCACACAACAGAGCTATGAACCATGACTCAGATTTCTAAGCACTATACACAAATAGCTGTTATCTGATTAGAAAGTAAAGACTACGCTCATGTTCTTAACATGAATCTGATATTTTTCAGTTTTCACAATGCATTCTCAACCTGGAGGAAAGAGAAAACATACATGGCAGAAAAGAAATTATGACCCCTTTACCTTGAAAATATCATTTGAATTCTAAGAGCACAAAGGAAGAGAAATTAGGCCTGGTTTTTATCTTTACCTGAGCTTGATTAGGGCATAGAAAGTTCAGGTAATACTTATGCCTCACAACTACAATCATCACAGCAGTAGAGAAGCTGACAGAACAGAAAAAAAGAAATGAATAGAAATTAAAACTTTTTAACCAATATTCCAGCTGCCTGATTGCAAAGAAAAGGTTCAAAATAAAAACTCTCTAGAAGTAAATTGACACATTCTGTTCTTATTAGCATCCAAATTAGTAAATCAGCAGCACGATCAGTGAAAACTTTACCTGAGATCACTCCCCTGACTTAAGATGTTTGAGAGGAAGGTTTTAATTTAAAAAACATGATGACGATGCATTTAAATATTTTAATTTATTATTATTGTGCATGAGACTTCAAAAATAGGTCCAAAACTAAGGAGGAGAACTTAGTCCATTTTTAGTATTTCCCTTATATCTTTAAGTCTGAACCCAGGTTTTCTGGATTTTCCAGCAGCCTGTTGTGCTGAAGGGCATATCACTAGAGCATTTCATGCTCTATGCAGAACCTTGTAATCTACAGCATCCACTAGAACTATTTATGATTTTGAAGAGGCCACAATTGTCCAATGCTTAGATTATATCATCAGTTGAAAATTCAGCATAAACAAAGCACAAAAGTGAAAAAGACTGACAGCTCTAGTAAGCTGTCAGCTGCATGAAAGGGAAACTACTCTTGGCTTTGAAAATCACAGAGAGAAGGACATCACTGGTTTAGATAGCAAGACGATCTTTCCCAATAGCCCTCTAAAAAGGCTTTCATTTACATCTGGTTTTGGTGTCTTAGAATCTGATAAATTTCCTGACTATAAATATACTTGCACTATAAATACACTTATCTTCTCTCGTAAAATGTTTTGAAATTTTCTCATGAAAAGCACTAAATATGCGGCCTTCTATTTATGGAGAAGCTTAAGGTGAGATAATGTTCTCTGCACTGAGATTTCATGGTTCTGCGGAGAGGGTTGGTCTCCCATCAAAGAGCTATTTACACATCAGAAAAGATCTGTCAATCCCACCACTGCTGATGAAGGAAAACTAGTAAATGAGCTAGTAGCAATCACAGTTAGAGAAAGAAAATACAACAACAAAAGTGCAACAAAGCAATGACACTGATACCAAGCTGGAGCATGAGTTCTTACCTCCTGAGAAATTCATCATGCCAAACTGTCTTCACACTATTCTTGATTTAGCTAACCCAAATGTAGACAGAAGTGACACCAGATGAGTCAGGCACGCCGTCTGGACTCAAACTCTGAATTTGGAACTGACAAACTCACAAAAGTTTGCTTGGCTGTTTCATTTTAACAGTTAAAGCAAAAGCCAAATTTCCTTTTTAGCTTTCAGACAACTTGCAGTTGAACATATCCAAAGTTCAAGGGGTTTGCTGAAGAGGTGTGCTGCTGAGATTAAGTAGAAATTATCTAAGAACTCAAATTGTAACCCACATTAAGGCAATGAAAAGGGCTGGCAGAGATATGTGGGAAGGTCTGTTGTGGAAATTACGTGCAGTGGTTGCTTGCTTCCATCCACTGAAATGCATATGCTGAGGTTTGGCCAAGTAACAGTGCATTCATTGCTAGCCACTGGAAACTTGGAGAGCTGTTACTCCCAAATTATGATTGCTCAGAAGGTGTCAACAAACTGAACAAGACAGGCCTCATTTGTTGCAATTCTTTTACCCCATAAATGCCTCTCTCTACATTTATGAAAGAATATCTGCACAAATGTAAACTGCAAATTGTCAGACCCATTAAGCATTGCACTCATCATTGCACACTAATTTATGAATAAATGCATACAGAAGAGATGTATCTAATTGGAATGTACCATTTTCAAAGGAAGTTACCTGATCTCCATGCTCCATTTAATGTATTATTCCAATAATATAATTCTTAGTGTGAAATCAGAAAATTCCTATCCAGGGAGTGGGTGGGAGGAAGATATATATGATCATGGTCAAGGTAAAGTGAAGTGATTAATGATCTGAGACTTAAAAAATGAAATTGTAGCCAAAAGTAGTATGCTGTACCATCCAATAAACAAAAGATTGCAGTTTAATTACCTGAATAATCACTGTGTTTGGAAAAAGAATGCACAATGTTTGATAATCCTTTCTGAATACTTGCAGTGTTTCTTCCAGAATTTGTGCCTGGGAATTGACTAATCTGAAGGTTATTATGGAAAACACTCATTTTACACAGCATGTAGTGTAGGGGGCAAACAAAAGTGGAGACTGCTGTCTGTAAAACTCCTTATGTTTGTTCTATATATTAATTGTCAAAGCTATTAAGGCAAGAAGAGAAAAAGAGACCACATGACTAAGCTGCCTCTGCCTACTGATTTCAGAGGAATTGCAAAAGCAGAATTTGACTTGAGGATATTTACATGAGGTTTTAAAATCATTAAGTTAATAAATATGCTTTTCTCCTACCTTGATGTGCCTGCCCTCTCCTTGGGAAAATTATATTCTGTCAAGATTTTCTTTTTCACTGACAGAAAGACAATTAGAGAGATGTCAAAACAGTCCTACTCTCATCTTTATTGTTGTTTATTAGTGATGACAGGTAGATCCTTAGACACAAGCTTTTTGATGCTAGACATTATAGAAAACTGCAACAAAAATCTTTAAGTCAGCAGAGGGGTGGAGACACAGTTCAAGGAAATGGTGGGATACTCTCAGCTCAGTTGGGCACGATGATGAGCATGACACAATCGTGTCCACCACATGGGCTGCCTGTAAGAGCTTCAGATATCACAAGATAACATTTACAGAGGATTTCAAAGAAAGTAGCAATATTCTGACAGAGGGGCTCAAGGCAGACCATCACCTGCGTAGAGCTGTCCCTGACTGACACCACACCACTGACACTGAGTAAAAAACAAGTCTGCCACAATTCCTATAGACAAAGTCTCTTCACATGACCTGGTTTGGGCTTATGAATAAAGTTTTTCCAGTATTTGATTATTTTTCTCAGATGGTTTTCGACAACCTGGAAAGGAGTTGGACATTTTCTGGACAAGCCTCTTCTCTGTTTTTTGAGCTTCCATCATTGGCTTTAACCATCTCTAGAGTGTGTTTACTTCCCACTGCAGAATCTTATCAGAATATTGTATTTTCACTGACACTGTGGACCGAACAGTCCATGGTCAATTTTCACCAGCTGTACAATTTTCAACATTGGCATAACTATGCTAAGAAAACCTGATGTAAGCCGTTGATATACAGGTCTAAAACATATCCATCCATTCTTACGTTTTCACATCACCCTGTCTTCCAAATGAGGACAGAAGCTCAGAAAATTTAAATCCACCCAGGGAACAAAAACCTATACCTCTCATTTTTAGAGGTGTCAATAGGGTACATTGGAATCGAATCCCCACTGTCTCTCCACAGACTGAGGTATACATTATGTTTTAACCCAGCCAGCAGCACAGACCCACACAGCCACTCACTCACTGCCTGTTCTACCCCTCCCCAGCCCCACCCCTGGGGGTAAAAATCAGTAAAAATTAGAAAGTCCATAGGTTGAGATAAAGACAGTTTAATAGGTAACAGAAAAACTTCAGGCACAAGCAAAGCCAAACAAGGAATTCATTCACCAGTTCCCAGGGGCAGGCAGGGGTTTAGCCATCCCCAGGGCAGCCGGGCTCCATCATGCCCCAGGTGACTTGGGAAGTCAAATTCCATCACTCCAAATGTCCCCCCCGCCTTCTTCTTCCCCCATTTTATGTGCTGAGCATGATGCCGTATGGGATGGGATATCCCTCTGGTCAGTTGGGGTCACCTGTCTTGGCTGTGTCCCCTCCCAGCTTCTCATGCACCCCCAGCCTCCTCACTGGTGCAGTGGGGTGAGGAGCAGAAAAGGCCTTGACTCTGCAAGTGTTGCTCAGCAATAATGGAAACATCCCTGAATTATCAACAGCACAAGTCCAAAATGGAGCTCCACAGTAGCTGCTATGAAGAAAATTAGCTCTGCCCCAGCCAAAAGCAGCACAGCATGCCAGACAATTCTGTTATAGTCTATTACAATTTGCAGAGAACACAGACTTTTCAGATGCTTCACTGTGTTATCTTCTCCCATCTGCAATGAGTAGTAAGTAGACTTTTCTTCTTTTTTTCCAGAAAAATATAATTTTTTAATTAATTTTATAAACAAAGTCCTTTGCGGGCATAAATATTTCACCTATAGCTCTCCTCTCTTTTGTCCCTAAGAAACTCGTATTGCTTATTTTTCATTAAAGGCTTGTCAAGATGAGAAGCCATCATAGAAACATTTCTGACAATTGGCTTATTCATAATCTAATTGTGTTGGCAGGCAAGAAACTCCAAAAGTCCCTCGATGTGCCATGACAGTTTTTACATGGATCTTGAAAATACATGCCAAGCAACTTTCACAGCCTTGAAGTTTCTGTCAAGAGAATAGAGAGAGGAAGGAGAAAAACGGGGACTTCAAACATGAAATACAACTTGACAATTTTTCTTCCTTCATGCTGAAATACTGGTGTAAAATTTTTGTGTGAAAGGCACACAGGGAGACGTATTTGCTCTTCTAAGAATTTTGTCTTTCAAGAGCTTAACTAAGGTCATCCTGAGTTAAAGGTGTACAGTGGAGGGAAGTCCTTTTAAATTGTTATTCCCATCACAGAGGAAAAAAGGAAGATTTATCCTGTATTAGAGAAAAGGTCCACCAGTGTAGTTTTCCCAGTAGCACCTACTAACAGATGTGTAAAGAGGAGGAGAAGGATACATACAGAGCAAGAACAGGTTTCATTCCTACAGACATGGGTTTCTCTTCCAACAGACCTGGAGAGGATGGGCAGCACAACAAGTATTTGCCTAGGTAAGAAGGTCAAGTCAACTGGTCTCCTTGCTACATAAAATCTTTGCTGAAGGGGACGGTGGAGGTCTTGGACTTTAAACCATGATATGTGAGGAAGCTTATTTTCCTCAGACCCATTGTTCTTATTTGTCTGTCAGGCAAATAAATTTCTATCACCTAATTTCTAATTTAAGTTTCCCTTTTAACTGCTTTTCTTTTTTTCCCTCAATGGAAAATTGATGCCAATTGACAAAAAAAAAAAAAAAAAAAAAGAAAGAGCAAAAATTTACACATACAAATCCAACCTGAAATTTTCTCCTCATTGTTTCATATTTTAGTTCTTAATAGAGAACCAAAGACATACTGCTAAAAAAGAGTATGAGGATGAATGAACTCACTCTCTGCTTTAGCCCATCTCCCTTCAATTTACTTCCATATTTTAACATATTATGCAAGTTAATATAGATTCTCAAAACCACAAGAAAAGAAAGCACAAATTGAAATACTTATTTACTCTGTTCATGCTAGAAGTCTTCTGAAGGCCTTTTGAAAGATCTTAGTGAGTTGAGACACTTAAGATAAAGAAAAAATACCATCTGTAGTAGACAACAAAACAGACATTAAATACACCACTTTATGAGACTGAATACTGGAATCAATTGATTCTCAGCTATGTCACATTAACGAGAGAGCAGGTAGATTTCTATGACCCCTTGACTGGTATGCTACACTTCATGATGTTCAAGATAAAAGAGCTTAAGGCTGCCTGCTCTGAGACAGAACCTACCAGTGATACTAATCACAAAGGGTGGATTTTGTATGAAAATGACAAAAATCCACTGGTTTAACACTTTCATCAGGAGATACCTCAAAAGACAATTCAGTCTCCACTACAGATATGTTTCTGAACAAGCAGAATAAATTTTTCCATGGAAAGGAAGTGTTCTCTCTCCTCTCTCAGCTAGACATGGAGCAGACAGAAAGTTTAGATGATGGAATTAGGGGAAATGACTCCATCAAGATCTCTTTTTCTATGCAAACCCTCTTCCTGATACTGCAAATGGAAACTCCTCACAGTCTTGCTAACAGATGCCCATGCCTTTCTTCCAGGAACACTTCCTTTGCTGGTATTTGTGCCGCATAGAAAAGCAGTGCAGGGGCTCAGGAGAAGGCTTTGGAAGTGAAGAGGAGCAGCAGGATGTTATCGAATATGCCTCACAAATTACTTGTGGTTTAAATGATTTAAGGATACAGGGTTGTTATTTCATTGGATGGACAGATTTGGTCAAATGCCTTAACAGCACTCACGAACATTAATATCAATTCCAAGTGGCTATTCAATTCCATGCTCATAGTCCTTGTTATTCAAGTTGCTGTGTGACTGTCAGAAGAAAACAGATTGCTGTTCATTTTAATCAGTCAGATCACAGTTTTATTGAACGTGCCTCTTTGATGTGATTGCATCTTGCGCAACTGAGCGAAATGAGACAAAAAGAGCAATTTTATATCACGTAGATAATAACAGATGCACCCCTCAGAATTCATTATAGAAATCTGTTTTGCAGCCGTATGTTCCACTTCATCTGAAATCCTTTTGTTCTCATCAGCCTCTTCCTGTGTGAAACAACCACTCTGCATTTTGCAAGCATCCACTAATGGAATCTGATATTACCTTGTCCATATCCTTGGATCTCCTGCTAAATATTGAAAATTAAGAAGTCCAGTTTTCCATAACCTACAAAAATATCCTCCGTGTAATCATCTGATTGTATTTACCCTCTCGATTACTATTTATCCTTTAAATATCACTCTCTAATAACTCAAAATAGAGAGCTTTAACAGTAAACAGTTTAGCCTTTCATGTCCTCTATTTCTTCTCCTGTCCCTCCTTTTCACTTTCTTTCCTGATTTTAAAAATTCAATTAATAGAATTTGGGCAACTTGCGATCCTTTTCATTGTTCCTCATTTCATCCCAATCCATTGCGTTGTATTCGCTCAATTTCCAAATTTTCTGGTTTTTGTTCACTGGCATTTTATTTGATCATATCTCCTGTCCCCAGTGTTTGTTACACGTCTTCTCTGATGTTTTGTTTCCTTGGATTTTCCTTCTTCCTCAGTCTAAGCCTTCAGGTTGAGCACAGCTCTATGAAATCACAGCACAGCCCTTCTGTCTTTTTAGTTTAAATTGTGTTCAAATCTGTAGCCATCTGAAATCCCGTAGGACTTTTATGCACATGTGTAAATCAAAATTGCAGTTATCCTATGCTGCTTCTTTCCCCCATAACCTTTCTCAAACATCTACGTGACTATGTTGAGTAATTTGTATTTTATTGGCTTGATTCTTAGCTGATGTATATTCAAGTGGCTCCATAGATTTTAGTGGACTTATTCCAAATTACATTACTGCGACGGTTTGGCTGAAATCCTATCACCTTTGACATCAGTGGCAAGACTCCCATAGTCTTTAGCAAAGAAATTTCTTCAACGTATATGCTTGGCATATAGAGACCCCCCTTCACAGCAAAGTCATGCAGTCTGGCATGATGATGTCTTAGGTTGAGGCATCACATCTATCCCATGAAGTCTGCTAGAGGTCAACCATAAAACATTATTTTTATGCCTAGACAAGAGAAGAAATAAAAGAAAGATTGCAGAAACATGAATTAACTTTTGCAAAAATCATTCAAAGATATTTCAGTGGAAATCTGATGCTGACTCAGAGCATCTCCTTACTTTTCTTCCTCTTTCTTATTTAGGCACTTGCTCCCTTAAATGCCTCTCTTTCTCTACTTAGAAATCATCATTTTCTCTGGGTTAAACCTCCAGGTATATACATATAAAATTAGTGGATCAGGTACTGTTACAGACATATCTCTGCACCCAATCCTCACAGCCCACACGTGTGGCACCCTCTCATGTTCAAGGGCACTTGGTAAGTCACCCATCCTTCCCTCAGGTACTCTGAGCTACTCCACCTGTTCTTCCAGGCCCTATTTTTTCCCCCACATCCATGTGTCTACAGCATCCACAGTATTAGAACCCTACTGAACGGTATTTCCCATCTTTCTGTGTGTCCCTCTATGACTCCTGCATGAGGTTTCCACACCCCTAAGTCCAGATCTTGACATTGTGGCTAATAATCATCATCACCTATTCATGCTTCAATATGAATTCTTGCTAAAGTCCTCTCTATACAAGTCCTTTCCCTAAATCCTTTCTCTTTTTCAACTTCACTCTAAGACTTTAAGACCATATCCAACTTGTAGTACATTAGAGGCTTGATTCTTCAGCCTGCATTCCTAATAGGACACCTAATAATCTTGGAGCATAGACTGGTGCTGAAGGCAACCAGATAATTAAATCCTCTTTGCTCTTTATTAAGCTCTACGAAATATCTTATGTATAACCTTGGACCTTCAAAATATGCCACATCTGTTTACATCTATTTGGACTGCATTTATAAGGTGATGTTGAAGCATAGGTTTAAATAGCATCTTGCACAATCAGATCCTGATCTGCAAATAATTTTGAAATCAGAGAAGCATTTTCATTCAATTTAAAAAAAAAAAAAAAAAAAACTCTGGTGTTCTTTTGATTTGCTTGTTTTAGTCTGACTTGGCATTTTATTGTTATTTGGATTGTTTTTCCTGTTTCATAGAAGCACTCAGATCATCTTTTTTCCTTTGTTTGAAATTTCCTTTCCTCAGTCTGAAGAGCAAATCAAACAGTCAGTCATTCAGACAAGACTAGCTAGCTCTTTTTAACTCAATTGAAATACCAACAATAATAATAATTGATTTCCAGTCCTATTTCAGCAGAGGACATCACATACTTAAGCTATTGCCTTGTTGGACTAGAGGCATGCTAAATGATAAAGGGACTGTCTCTCTTGTCTGTTTGAAGAGAGCAAGGGGATTTCTATTTCTTGTCAACCTGGAGGAGCCTGATAACAAGATGTTTTTTTAATCTGAAAGCTAGGCTTTCATCAAGTGCAACTTTTGTGTCTTGAGAGACAGATGTTGAGGTTCTGAAGCATCAAAAAAAACCTTCCAGTGAAAAACAGGTGTAAATTACGCTTGTGTTAACAGTAAAGGGACAGATGCAAAATCCATATCAAAACATTATGAATGATATTGTGAGCCTAATGTTGCTTTGTGTGTGACATTAATGCCATTGAAAACACATTGACATAAAAGCCTAATATAAACGTTACCAGCTAAGCCTGAAATAAAGGCAGGAAGGTTGTCATTGACAGTATGGATATAAACATATCAGTCTTATAATAGTATTATAAATAAAAAGGTTGTTAATTTAACAATGGCCATATATATATATTTAAGTAATGTCAGTGCTCACACATTGCCAGCCTTTGTTTCAGTATTTATGTGGGACCTCATAAAACAGCCAAACACTTCCTGTTAATTTTTAGGGAATGATAGCACAAACATGACCATAAACATGATTCTGCTGCATAAATCAGGTCTGTACCTGTGTAAATTGCATTGGTAATTTATGAATGTAAATGCAAACAGAAATAGCCAGGCCATACATCAAAAGCACCAATGCAATGAAAACAGGCTCTGGAAATCACACCCAGGTTGTGCAGGTATGCAGTGTTAGAGCACAGAAGGACAAAGAAATATTTTGTAAATGATGCTTGTCATGCCCAAGCCTCAAAGTTCTCAGGGAGTGTTACATTAAGGGCAGGTATTTATACGCTCCCAGGCATCCCCTCCCCTGTTGCTTCCTATGGCCTGGTACTACCAGAGCCAAAAGGAACTTTTGGGAAGAGATTTGTTATTTCTGTGGTGCCAAGCAATCATTCTACCACACATTTCTGTGAGTTCTTGTTTTTAAACAAGGCCACTTACCAGGGGCCTTCGAACTGTGGAAGCATCTAATGTTTGAGGAACTGAGAGACTGACCGTACAAAGAGACTCAGATACATAATCTGCATGGCATCATCTCCCTGATGTGCAGGAAAATTAACAATTACTTTCAAAACTATGCCAAAAGCTGACAACTTCCTTCAGCTGTCCATCCATGCTGTTTCACATAACAGCCTTTAAATGGGACTGGGGGGAACTACATTTGGACCAAAGATTTTACTTTTATTTTTTGTACTCGAAAATAATTGTGCAGGGCATCAGAGCTCCTTACCACAAACAATCCCACTGGCAGACAACTTGACTCCCACGCACTTTTCCGGAACCAAAAGACAGATTTCTCTCCATTAGAGCTACCCATCTGATTTTTCATACCGACTGCACAGGAGTCAGAAATGCTTGAATTGTATAGCTGACTCCTGTTTTGGAAAAAGTTTCACTTTCCCGCCGCCTAACAGCATTTTACGGCTCTGTACAGAGGATTAAATAATTGAACAAATATTATACCACTCCCATAACTGATGTATTAATGTTGCTTTAAGGAATGTAATGCCTCCTGCCAAGAAACCATCTGTTGAATGAGATATGTGAGACTAAAATGAGGCTAAAAAGGAGACTACAGAAATGATAGTTCCAGATTGGAAGCTTTTTGGTACCATGGGAATGCTAATCAGTGTTGATCCTGACAGCTGTAGGTGTTCAGCTCCCAACAAGAAGTAACACACTTTCATACCTTTTTTTTATTCTATCATTTCACTTTTTTCAAGGGTGAAGAGCAATATAGAGCAACTTGCTCAGCATATTTAGAGAAGAGTAAATTAAGGAGACATAACATTATCTCAGAGTATTTTAAATGAGAAAATGATGGATACTGGGAGAATTTGTAACAGCTTCAACTGATCACCCATGAGAACAATTTTTGAGATTCAAAAAATGTTACAGATTTTTATGCTGATTTGGCTTTTTAGTTCTACTTTTACACTTCTGCTTTTGTCAAGTGTAAGAAACTTGTAAGGAAGAGACGTCCAAATGGACGTGTGGAGAAGCTCTGAAATCTTATTTCCACGTCAGTCTCCCACAGCTGGGATTAGTTAGATATCATTCCCTTCTTTGAAAAAAGATCTCTAGGTCTGTTAAAACATGTTGGCAAAAGCACATGTGGGCAAAAAGGACCCACAACTTTAGGCACCAAAATGTCTCACTAGAGCATGACCACAACCAACTTCTGACTGATCCTACAGGCAGAGCATTCCCAGAAAGCTCAGAAGGATGTAGAAGAACTGTAGTAATTTTCCTTTCCCCTTCTTTTACCCTGAATTGACGGCATTGCAGCAAGAACACTCAATTTAGATTCCAAGATGGTCAATTGTTTTTAGCATCCCACCATTGCTAACGTTTTAGCATCATTAACCATCGTTAAATCAAGATAGTTTATTCTGGGGTCATAGCATCACTTCTGACTCTACTCTTTATGATGCTTCTGCACATTTCTTTTAGTATTTATTTAAAATTTATTTAATATTTATTTAATAAATTTTATTTTATTTAACTTCATTAAATATTTATTTAATATTTCTTTTAAATACGGGTAGAAATACTGGACTTTTAAGTAATGTGCTTTGAAATTCTTGGATGAAATGTGCTACAAAAGAATGTTTTATTGCTGTTGAAACCTGAGAAGGCATTCAGCAACTTATGCTGGGCTGAAATCTTGTATATGACTCTTCCATTTACTTGATTCACCTAGAAATTATTAAAACTTTTTAAAGATAAGTCCCTCTCAGATTCCTCTCCTAAAGTAATTTGTGTTCTTTCAGCAGAGCTATGGCATGTTAGATAACACAAACACAAGAAAGTAAAATCTTTTCCTAAACATCCTGGACCAGTTATTTCCCCTTAGCATCAATAAGTATCACAAGATGAAGTAATTAAATAAATCCTATCTTGTATGGAAAGTGATTTTTCACCACCAGTGAAAAGAAGTAGGCTTCTTTTGTATCAGCTCACCCCAGCACCCGAACAATCAGATGGTGTTATTAAGATATGCTTTCACAGCTGTTTTGGCTGACTGACTGTGCATGTTGGAGCTTCTTAATGCCAACATCGTTCTTTCCACCAGCTCAGTACAGCTACCATCATAATACCAGCAGTGCTCATGATCATGTAATTAAGAGTTTTATATTTGGCAGCCAATTCCATAATTTGAACCAAAGTTGGAGCCCTTAGACAGCCTCCTTATAAACTGTAAGTCTGGAAATGTATTTGAGATTAAGAGACTGCATAAATATGCAGTATCAACACATTTCTGTAAAGGATTGCTCTTGTTTTCCTCAGATGTGAGCTCTGTTTCCATAGGGAAATTCTCCTAGGTGAAGAGAAAAAATCACTGTTAATGGTTATGTCCCTCTTCTGGAATAAATTCATAGTTGTTACATTTTAGATTTGGTCAAATGAGATCTGATCAGCCAAACCATAAAGGTACAGAAATGTACTCATCTTGTTTGTGTATGTGTTGGGAGGTCAAGGAGAAAATCTCACAGATCTTTGGTTTCTAATGGTTCTGTAAGTCTTCTGGTCAAACATCTGGATATCTTCAGGGAAACCATTGAAAACCACCCAAAAAACTGTCAGATGCTTTAGGCTTTTTATATTACTATAGATTACCAGCTAAGTTGAAATCAGCATTTAAGCACCAGCCTATAGCCTCTTACTTAAAGCAGATGAATTCATACAAGGGATTTGCACAGTGTGAAAGTTAAGTAAGGCTCAATTCTAGAGTCAAGACCAAATCTTCAAAGACCTATCTAATGAGTTTCTCTCCTCAAGGTCTAAATGAATCCCATGAGAAATGCACATGAATAATAGGCTCTGATGATCTCTGAGGCAGCTCCAGCCTATCACAATGTGGAAGCTCAATAAATACGGCTTTTTCTGCCTGAATTTATTTCCTTCCTCTATCTTTGTCACTGAAGAGTCATGCAAAGAAAAGGCAGAAAGATACCAGTACTGTTAAAATACTGTGAAAAAACCAGGAAAATACCCAAAATAAGTTTTTTCCTCATGGGCAGTTAGCAAATATATTACAGAGGGCAGGGAGCATCTCCAGATAGTAAATAAAAAACTAGGAGTATAATGTACACCACAAATTTTATAATCTGACCATTTTTTTCATCTGAAACAGTGAAAATAATCTAAAATAGTGTAGAGCGTAGAAGATATTTATGGAGGGTGGAAGATATTTAATGCCTTAGTATAACAGCGCTATTAAACCGCTGATAACCAAGAATCATACCTTTGTATTTTTTCCCGTTTTGCTCAGATACAAACTAAGTTAGCAGTGAATGAAACCTATTAGTGTTTGAAAGATGTAGGATAGTATTTGAAATTCATAGCAAGATGAAGGTAGGGGAGCAGAAATGGAAGAGCACAGCTAAATTGCAGGACCTTGCAGCATTTCTCAGTTCCCAAATCAGGATGGGAAATCAAGGCATGACTAGACCTCTAGTCCTGTGTGAAGACATAGGCATGTACAAAGATTCCACTTTCCCAATCCAGTATCCAGCATTGTTTCACAGAACAGAAACAGAAGAAATCTGCTTGGTAAAGCAACAAAGTCATCTATGCACAGCCCTAACGGACAGAGTAGCTGGTTCTTAAACCAGTACAGCACAACCAAACTGAGACACTTAAGATGGGAATGGAAGAAATTCCCAATTAACAGAGGAGAAACGGGGAGTTTCTGAAATCTCATCCTGTCCCTCAGCCAAGTAAGCACAGCAGCTGCAAGACACAGCTAAGGCCCGTGTTCGTCTCAGCAGTTCACTTCATCCAGGTCCTCAGCCAGTACAAGTTTAGATGGATATAAATCAGGGGAAGCCCTGCCTGGTCACCTCCCTGTTCTCAAATGTTAAAATATTATATTGCAATACACCCATTCTCCTTAATTTAATAGCAAATCCACAATGCCTATTACTCCTACTCAAATGCAATTCAGTAGGAGCAGGAGTGGTTGGGTTGGGTTTTTTCTTTTAACCAATAAATGACAGTGGTATGAGATATCTGGAAATATATTTACTGTAAACATACTTGTGCAGTCTCCTTGGCTTATAAGATACAAGCAATGATTTGCACTCATTTGGGGTCAGACATGAGAACAAATTATTGCATATTGGGAGACTCTTGTAGCTCTTCACTTGCACACTTCTAGCCTGCACTTCACCTCTCTTGGCCCCTTTCTCTAAAAAAAATGGCATATTTGATCTGAATATTTATTTATTTTTTGAAAGTCATAGTTTGGAGGGAAGTGAAAAACACAAGCACATTGTTTTGAATAATCACAAATGCAGCACATTTTTTGGTATGTGACTATTTACCTGGGTTTTTGGACTTTATTAACTGAATACTGCAAAGTGCTTAGAAATCCCTGGATAGAAGGTAATTTATACCACACTAAGCTAAAACATAAATAAGAATAAAAGACAGATATATGCCATATCTGGAGAATGGTCTTCAAAGCGGGGAAATCGGGGGACTGATTTTTATGTTTATAAAAGCCAGTGGGGAGTTCAGCTCTAAAATCAGTGTCATGTGCAATGAGCTCGTGCAGATGGATAGGAAAGTTAGTGTGCAGATAGATGTGGATTTACAGTCCTCAAGGTATTCTGCAATAACCTGCCATGAGGGTTTTCTTAGTCTGCACTGAGAATACCTTTGTGTGCAATAGTCTAATAAACTATTTTGCACTTGTTCCCCATTAGATAGATTTTTTACACCAGCTGACACACCAATTTCTACACACTACCTTTTCTGTAACAATAAATCCTGTAACAATGTCTGAATAAGATACACTTAGGACTCTTTATACTCACCAAATACATAGTCAGGAGGCAATGCAAGCCTGTGAAACCAATTCCCCTCTGTCGTAAGCCAGAATGCTTCCCTAGAAGGGAAGGTCCAGAGGTTCAGATCCACAGCAAATCTGGCCTGGTTACCATTACGTGGTCACCACAGCCCTGCACAGTCTCTGAGCATCCTGCGGTTTTCTAGGCAAAATGTGTGCAAATTCAGGAACCCACAGCAGTAGCTTTTTTACACAGAGAGTAGGCACAACTGCAGCCAGGACGAAGGCAAAGCAGCCACAAGACATAATGCTTTGCCCTGAGGTAAATCTGCCCCAGGAAATTGCAGACGGGCTCTCTTCCAGGAGAAGCTTTCCTAAGGGTAGAGGAGTTTGTGCGAAGTTATGCTAAGTCAGCTGCTGCCAGACATCTGCCTAGAGGGGTCTGCAGGGCAACCCCAGCCATGCAGGTTTAATCAGCCCGAGTTCTCAGTGGCAGGTGCAGTGCTCCAACATATTGTGCCATCCTCTGGCAGGTCGGTGTATAAAATACCACTCTGTGCAGTGCAAGTCCAAGAGAAAAAGAGACATCTCCAATGCTCATTCTTGAAAATAATGTCAAACAAAAAAAAAACCAACAACAAAAAAATAAAAAACAACAACTAAAAGAAAAAAAAAAGCCCTCAACAAAAAACCCCAAACAAAACAAAACAAAAACCAGCAGAAAAAAAAGAAAATTTGGCAGCCAAAAGTGGAGACACGCTGTCTGCACAGCAGCTTCTCCTGATAACAGATCTTAAAAGCTTCAACAGTGATCTGTTATTCTTACAAGACACAACAAAACTCCCAACAGGCAGAGAACAGCAGAATTAATGGATTGGAAAGTGAGAGTCTAATGTATGAGCTTTCAAAAGTCTCTCAAGACCAGCAGCCTCATTGTGCATATCCCGTAAGTTCCTGCTATTGGGTTTTGGGTGTATGTGATACTGTCAGTGGAAAAAAGGCACGAAGGTCAATATGGCTGCAAAATATCTCAAAGCATCTTGGTAATATTTCTATGGAAAACCTTTAACTCCAAGAGAAACAAATATTATTTACACATCAAAGGGCTTAAAAAAATACCCAAGCAAGCAAAAGTCAGCTCAGTTCAACTACTTTACAGTTAAATTCTTTTTTTATTGAATTCAAGTTTCATGGATCATTAGAGAGCCAGAGGCAATATTCCAAGAGCTGCTTTGACCTAATGAGTCTTCAGCAAATTGCTTTCTTAAGTATCCCATGCCTTCTTTAGGGATTCTGAAAAGAAATGCATTTTCTCTTTATTTTGTGTTTTAAAAAAACAACATAAGATTTTTAATTGAATGTAATTTATATCCAGTGCAATAAGCTATTGATAGGGTGAATTTCCTTAATCCTTCTTTCCTGTGAGTATAAATGTCCCAATAGCATAGAAAAGGTACTGACACCTGTACTTACTTTCTTATGACAAAATTATGCACTTTTATTTTTGTAGAGTGAAGCCTACTGAAGCCGATTGTTTTAAACTCCCTGATTCCACAGGCCTATGCTGCTCTGCATCCTCAATAATTTGCAGTTATAAATCAGTGCAACAATTGCTCTTAATGTCCTAATTGATTTTGGAAAACAAGACAGGGAATCTATCCAGAACCTTATAGCTGTTTCAAATTTGCCTTCAAGAGAAAATATTTATTAAAAAAAAAACCCATCACTTTATCAGGCAAGAGGAGAGTGAGTTGAAGGTTAATACTTTCCATACCAGAGAGGAAACATTTGATCAAGTTCATCAAAATCCCTTCTATCATCACAGCCAGGGCAGGCCAGTAACTCAGCCAAGAGCACAGAAGGGACTGACAGGGCTGGCAGCACGTCCAGCCACTCGTGGCTGCCCAGCTCGGATGCCTGGACACTCCTTTACAGCTGGGTGCACTGGGGGTAGTGTGCAGTGCACAGCCAGGGTTCGGGGATTTTGGGTTTGCTTTGGGTTTACAGTGACATAGCTTAATTGTAACCCCAAAACAGCCTGACCCTGCATTAGGCAATCACCCTGAGAATAAAAAAAATGCCAGTCTAGACAGAGAGCTGCTTCATCAAATGAAAACTGCCTCACAAAGAAGTGACCATTAGCAGTTGTCTCCTACTTATAATTGAAGGTCTTGCTTTCTAACCTACACACACAAAATAAAATAAAAAAAAGCTTGTCTTTTGCTTGAGGGCAGCAAAATTTTTAGGACTGGCTTTCTAAAGGGATGGGCTGAATTTTGCCTGCTCCAGAAAATGGAACAAGCAACACAGTGAGAGACACCACAAGTTGTGTTACTGTTTGGTTTGAAAAGCCAATCGGTCTTTTTAGCTCTGATTGCTGGGCAGCTAGAGTTGGCAAAAAATGTTCTTGTAAACTAGCCCAACAACAAGGCTTTGAGAGAAGCAGAAATCATTTGTCTGCAGAGTCATATTTGGTGATCATTTCTAGTCAGGGAAACAGGAGAGAGGCATTTGTGACACAAGCCTCAATTTTCTCTCCAAAATGGCCAGTGGATTATCTGAGCAGTCTGGCACTTGCTGTAATCTCCCCCATGGAGACTCCTGTGAGCTGCCTCTCATGACGTCCTTCGGTGGCACCTGCTTGCACGGGAGGTAGGGGTGGTTTGTCCCCACCAGTCAGCTGTGCTTCATGGGCTCTACCCAGCCTCCAGCTGCTGAACTCCTGCCCTGTGGCTCTGGGAGTGACTCCGGCCACGTGGCCGACACCAGCTTGCTCTTGCAATCCTTCCTTCTCCCATCATTTCACAACACTTCGGTTTCCTTTTTCGCCACTCCTTCCACCATCACAGCTATCAGACTAGCATCTCAAACTAGAGACAGGTTGCTAGAGATGGTAAAGATGAACAGAGAGAGCAAACGAGCACTCACTAGGGTTTCTGGAGGGGCGGGCATTGAAAAGCATCATAAAGACTCCTCCCACCCATGAGCAGTAAGGAGAGGAGCCGGGTGACATTTTAGGACTTTGGGGTCTGGTGGCCTCGGGTAAGGTTCGGGAGCAGCTTGCAGACTGTACCCATGTGAGAGCAGTGAGGAGAGTGTGGGACAAGCAAGGGGCACCCAAAATCCCCCCATTATTGTCTGGGGCTTTCCCTAGGCTGGAATTTACCCCAGAAACAGAAGGCTGGGCCTCTCCAAGGGCCCTCAGCAAACATCTGTACACTGCTGTGGTGCTGGCAGCCACAAGGACTCGGGAGATGGGCAGAGGGCGGGAAGCAGTGGTCTGGGACACCCATCACTGGTATCAGTCCAGACAAGCCCTGGGTTGCTCAGTTTGACAGAACTGTGCCTTGTTTGACAGAAAAGTGCAGCTGTGCATCCAGGACTGCTGAGCACCTGAGCAGAACTGAGGGCAGCAGAGCAGTGAGGCATCACACGAAGAGCGCAGCTCAGGCTCACACCTCACTCCTCTACAGCCTCCCACTGAGGAGGCGGGAAGAGTTTGTCTGAGCAAGAACTAAGTTAAGGACCTTAAGATTTGTCATGTTAAATTCCAGCCCTTTGAAGTAGTTCAGAGCTGTCATTGTCGACTGTGTTATTTTGGATTTTAACTTCCTGAGGAATCGGACAAAACCCCTAAGAACTCTTTGTGAAAATGTTCAGCCCAAGGAATTGTAATTCCTTTGCATTTTGCACTGCGGAAATCTTGCTGAAACTGCTTAACTGCAGAAGGCTGATTGCTGCATATCTTGACTTTCAGACAAATCATGAGATGTTAAAATTGGGACTCGGTGTGATAATGATGACTCTGCCCACTTGGTTCACTATAGGCTTCAAGTACTGTAGTTATTCTCTCAGCATTAAGAGAAAAGAAGCTTTCTCCCCCGCTACTTCCCAGAAAGCAAGAGAATGAAACCTAACCAGCTTGAAACCATTCAAACTGAAATGTAAAATGATGATTTTGGCAACGAGTGGGTATGTACACTAGATAAAGTGCAGGAAATTAAGAGCCAAGTGCAGAAATATACATTAACTGAAAGCCACAGTAAAGCACCTTACTATACAGCAAGTTTAGAAAAATTAAAAGCTGTTTAATATGAAGGAAAAAAAAAATTTTATTATTATTTCACACATATATATCTCTGTGTGCGTATGTGAAATACCAGCAGTAATGAAAGGGGTAGATAAATTACTTTTGTCAGAAGAATGAGGCAAAAAGAGAAAAAGCATTTAAAATACAGTCAGAGTATATAATTAATCAGAACTACTCTGATTAATAATTATTGTTATTGTAGTTATTATTGATAAATGTTAGCAGTAGACTTCAATGGTTGAGCTACTAAGAATTCAGATTAACTGAAATGCATCTAATTTGCCTGCATGTAGCTATAGCCATTTTTATTAACCAATATTTCTTCTATAATACTGCTGGTTAGCATTGCTCTCTTGCTCCACATAATATGAATAGTTTCTGTTCTACTCAAAAATAGTGAAGAACCATGAATCTATTCTTGCCTCTGTCCCAGGCTGTCTTTTGACTTCAGTGAAGTTAATTTTTTCTCCGTCCCTATCTTTGTGGCACACGGTAACCAGGCCTCCCGAGTTCATAGGTGACAATCTTTACTGCTGACTCTAGTAGAAGAAAAGGGAACATATTTCTGGGTAACCCCTCAGAAAGCACCTCTGATGGATTGTATTAAAGGAATAAACACAATGAAATCAAAGTGCGGCAATGAGCTCAAGCACAGGAAGGATGGATATTATTTAGGTATTTTTCTGGCATGTTTCAGTCTTGCAGAAGGATGTTCAGTGAAAAGGTAAATAGCTTTCCAAAAGGAGAGAGGATAAACCTCGAGTAGGAGGTGGGAGATGTGTCTATTTCTGCCTGCTTACCAGATAGCACTACAAGAGAAAATCTGTCCTGAATACAGGATTTTCATCTTTCTGAAGAAATCTCTCACCCTGTTTTAAGAATGAAGGACAAACACATCCTTCAGAAGTGGTCCTTTTTAATTTGCAGTATACTTCTACCATGGGATGAAGGGCAGAGTTAAGGGGAGAGTCACCACACATTTTTACAGCCTTTGCCCATTTCCTTTCTGTACCCACTCCTGGCCTCACTCCTGGATTGGGCTCGCAGCAAGTGCTCGGCGGTGCCAGGATCTCCATCCCTGTAGCTGGGTACGTCAGCCAAGCATAGCTCATGCAGCCAGCACGGTCTACACCAGGGATCTTGCTCAAGTGCAAGTTTGAGGCTTGGTCCAATTTGGATGTGGCCTTCATGAGGATAATAGATGAGCCCAGGGCCTAAGTACAAGCTGAGAGCTGGGCTGGGCTGTCTCAAGTGCTTTAGCCACTAACATGAGCATAAAGCTTTACACAAGCGTAGACTCTGGATTAGTCTGCAACATTAAACACAGGAGTTATTCCCACTGCCAGCACTTTATTCAAGGAAAGGCTTCAGACTGTCAAAGGTTTAATTTAAGGGTGAATTTTTTTGTCAGTAAATAACAAATGGAATCTACCTCCCTTGCTAACTGGGTAATCAATATGTAAGAAAAGTTGAAAAGGTATTTTCAGATGGCCAGTTATTCTCAGTGCTGTGATTCTGCATGGATTGTATATGATCTCAGCCAGAGACTACATTTTCCTATATGCGATAGTAAAATCAGCTCTGGGGTGTGAAATGAAACAAGACAAAATCTATCACATTTCTCTCAAACTTTAACAAATCTGTTTTCATTCTGAGAGAGGAAGATAATCTTTTTTTTAAAAGGAAACATTTCTAGGTCAGAACACTGCTGTTTCTAATTACTTGTTTTGCCATGTTCTTAATCTGCAGATGAGGAAGCAAAGTGGTACCTAGTAACTTACATTCTTTCATTATCTGCATGCAAAACCATATTATTTCATTGCTATCTCTGTATATTTATGTGCATTTTTTTCTACTTTCAGATAAGTGCAAATGGGTAAAGTCAAAATGAAGATATTTTAATTTGACCTTTATGCCAGCATCCTTTTGCAAGATGTAAAAGAATCCTGCTTTTTGTCCACAGTGGTTTGTTTTCAGGATTTATTTCTTCTTGGTTTGGATAGAGAGAAGATAAACCTTAAACTGAAAAGCAGTTGACTTTGACCTATTTGTGCTTAAAGTTCTTTTTTCACTGCTATCCTAAGGAGTCTTCCTCCTACTTGAGTCAAATGTAAGTTTACTCCCAGTGCAGTTATTTCAAATTGCCTGATGTTAAAAGACAAATTGCCTGATACCAAAAAAACAGCAAACCCCTTGTCCATCTCTGCTTGTCACCAAAACAAATTTTTGTCTGCAGTCAGTGAAGTCAAACAAGAAAATCACTTGCTTCCTGCAGACAGAGCCTACAGCTATTACAGACAATTCAATTTAGAATCTCCATTAATGTCTTATCTAATTCTTGAATGTGTGTAGCAACGGTGTCTTGACCACATCCCTTAGAAGTGACTCCAGCTACCCAATTCTTTCTTCTAAGAACATTATTCTCATCCTCTGTTGCAAGTTCTGATCTAATTTCCTCCACTTTATCTAATTTTCTTCTCCATGTAGAATTATCATTTACAGAAAATACATATTTTCACATGCAAAGATGAGATGAAATACTATAACAATTGATCTTAATGTATGCAATTCTTTGTAAAGTATATTATACTTATTTTGGTTTCCACCATTTTACTAAAATAGCTTATAGAACAATAAAGTGTAAGTTAAAGAACCAATGATATATTTTGAACTTTGTTCTTCTGGATGAATAATTATTTTAAGTTGTAAAACAAGATAAAAAATTTAAAACTATGTTACAAGCTGTGATATTCCATAATGACTTTAAGACTTCTTTTAAAATTTATTGAAATTATAAATGCATTGTTTTTTAAAATTAATGGGATTTTGGTTGTCCCATTCCCAAATTTCATAACCCTTTCTTTGGTTTCTACCATTAAGTGCTGTGTGCCAGGAAGATAAATGGTTGCAAGTGAGAGCAAATCTCAAACATCACCCATTCTTCATATGCACTCAAAGTGTTCTTTTTCTTCAACAGTGGAAAGCTAACAGCCTATTTGTCTTTGAAGACAATCCTATTATTTATACAGTATTTATCAAGTCTTCACCGTATTTTGAAATACAGGGGTGTTTAACTCTTCACAATATTTGAAGTATACAAGAGAAAATGAATACAAAGGGAACTTCAACGTATAACAACTAATTCTTCCTAGAATAAAAAAATCAATAAGCATCCATCATGCAGCATTGTCTAGTTTTGGCTCACTTTGGTTGATTTAGATAACAAGAGGAGGAGCAACTGGATAACTTTTCAGATTCTTCCTCCAGAAGAGAAAGCAATTGAATCTGGAACTTTTGCTCAAAGGTTTGTCTATCAATCCTCTGTTCCTATTTCTTACTGCCTAAGTGTGCAATGACTACCCATTTAGTAGAGGCTTAACAGCTTCTGAAACAAGAAGAAAATTTAATTAGTATATAACCATGGTTTTACCTCTGCTCCCTTGTAAGCCCTACCCTAGTAATCAATATACAGGTAATGAATCAATCGTAACAGCTAATGAGTGGGTCGAGGCTTCAGCTGCAGTAGGAGAAAAACCACAAATGAAAGTGATACACTTGTAGAAGAGGGTAACACAAGAGGGAAGGAAACTTCCATTACAGTGAATAAAAGCAAACTGGCAGCAGGTGGACCAGTCTAGTCAGTTTATGTCAGATGATGGTCTGCCTGAGCAGAGACAAGACCTACATCAAAAGTTGCAATTACCCAAGCTAACCATGTTAATAACTCACAAACTTGTAGTAATATGAGCTGACTTGGACCTCACTAACATGAGCCTGGTTCATCTTATTTTTTTGGAAACAGGATCAAAAAAAGGGGGGAAAAACATAAGAGTGAAAATTATATTCAGGCTACAGAGAAGTCTCTCATCCCACAGTATAAGAATTTAGGAAAGTGTAAGACAGAAAGAAGAGCCCAAATCACCTTAGCTATAATAATCTGTATATGTTAATCAGAAAAATAAAACAAGGGCAACCAGAGCTGCTAGAACTGCCATCTAAACCTCATTACTGTGCTATAACATCACCTGGAGCAACTTGTTTATTTCCGCTCTACAGCCAGGGCTAACACTGGGGAACTAATCAAGGACTTCTAAACCTAACTGCCTATCTCTATGGCTACAGTAATATCTATAAATATGATAGTACTCAACCAGTACCTCTGTGAATTGCAGGGTGTCATCTATTATACCCTGACCAATAATAGTTCACACAGGATTATGGGGAGTTATTGCCAGTGCATTGCTCTCTGGTCTAGTTTACCCAGAATTACTATAACAAAGTAAGCAGAATTTAGGAGATCTGGATTCTCACTGTTTTGCATTCCTATTGCATTTTTTATTCAAAGAATTGAAAGTGTACACTGCTTAACTAATTCAACCTTACAATGCCCCTGAGATGCAGGCAAACAGGTTTAGGTAAATTTTACAGATGTAGAAACAGAATCTGATATTTTTTAACGAAGGAGTTAGTTACAGTCTTTTGCAAGTAAAATCTGGCTCTTAGGGGGGTAGGAGATGGAACCTAAAAATATATTTCAGCACTCATTGACTTTGAGAGAGTCTGGACAATTTACACCAGCTGTGTATATAAGCTTCCAAATCCTTGCCACTTATTGTCAAAAGCCCTGCAACAACCTCTTCCTAACAAGCAAAAAAGTGGAAAGTCTAGCAAGCTATTTTCTATGCCTGTGTTAGAGGAAAGTGTTGGCAGAATCAGCTTGTTTCTGTACATTCGTTCTTTGGAGCAAAATGGTCAGAGAAGTAGTTAAGTTCTCACTTTTTTCCCTTGCCAAAAGCAAATGCATCATAGCGTACCTGAGCTTCCTGAGAATGACTAAATTTGTCTTTTTTATTGTGCAGCTGAGATATGGTGTGACGTATTTTACTGCAGAACAAGGGTGGTACCAGCATTTTTTCTTTATTCTCCTCCAAATAGCTGATCTATGGTACAAACATCCATGTCACAGGAATGAAAGAAACATGTGCTATTCCTTTACCCTTTGAATGGGCCTGCATAGGTTAAAGGAGCCAAATGAAAAAGAGAAAAAGGGAGCTGTGTTATGTTATGAAAGATCCTGATAAATACATTAAGCAAAAATATTTTTGATGGATCCCATCTGGTTCTCTAAGATAATATTGTAAACTGCAGTGCAGAGGGGCTCTGTCAGTTGGACAGATAATATTAAATAGAGCAAAACAGTAAGGCCTTTTTCCTCCAGTAATAAAAAGAAAAAACAAGTTGTGCCTTTTCTGAGCACTTTGGGTACTTCAGCATGTGTTCTTTTAGGGGATTCTTTGCAACATGTCATTGAGTGGAACAGAAAATTGAGGGGCTGTCATTTTCATCACAAACACATCATTTTACTGGAGGAAAACAGAAAACCTCAATGTAGCATTGCGCAATAGCTTTCTCATGTATTAGTGTCTAACATCACAAACCCTTAGTGGCTTGCAGAACTTTAAAGATGACAGTTCAGGAAAATGATTCCTGCTTCGTACAGTATACTGAGAGAAAATCTGTGAGAACATTTGGGTTTACAAGCCAGGGATACTTACTAAGGCTGTCTTTGAAAGTGAGCAGGTATATTGCTATGTTTTAATTTTATTATCCTCTTTTTGGTAATCCCTGTCTTATTTCAACCTGAGCATGCAGACCAGGAGAGGTGGCAGGAAGCTGAAACACAGGATAGTACTGTCAAGCTGTCATCAGATGACCTCCAATGTACCTTCCTGCTTTTCAACATACAGTGTGCTATACTGAAAAAAAAACCCAAAAAAGTCATTTGCATTCTCTTTGTCCAGTGGGTTCCATCCTCTCTTTTAAGTGAGGAGCCTGGACAGACTGATTTATCCATCTCCACATTACATTCCATTTTTCCCACACCTGGATACAATTTGGACTTTAACACAGCATAAGCAGCTAGTGGCTTGTGCAGGGTTAAATCCTCTCCAAACTCTTAGGTAATGTGTGACTAGACAAACACCTCATGTTTGTTGAAGTGAAACATTATTCTGCAGCTTCTCAAAGTCACAGGTGATTTTCTACACTGTCAATCTAAGCTGGGCTTTAATATGATAAAGAGCTCTGAAACTGCACTCCTATCACAGGTTGAACACACTATCAAAATCATTTTGATCCACTTCTCCTATCTCGTAAACAGCTGGCATTTGGCATGGCTGAGTGAATGGAGACATTTCTGAACTGACTTTAATGACCTCATAGTACATCTGCAACAGATGAAACTTAATCATGATTGAAGCTGGCACCTGAAACAAAATTCTCACCTCGGCTTTGTGTTATGGTTGCAGCAATATCTTCTGGAGATATAATTTGGAAGCATTCCTTCTCTGATCTCAAAGGAGTACTAGCACCATAAAATAATTGCTTTGGAATAAACGGATTTACAAATAGTCTGTGCTGTATTTAGGTAGTTCAGGTTCACTGTTCCTATTAGTGTTTTCCTGAGAAGCTCAACTTCAAGCTCTACAGGTGGCCTTTCTGCTAGTATTTTTCTTAGATTTTAATTGCATCAGAGAGATCAAATTGCACTAATTGAAGGTAACTCAGCAGCTGAGCCATTGCATTAAGATGGCACCACTACAAAGGGCTGGGGACAGAGAGGGCTGGTGGTACTTTGTGCCACTTATTCTGTCTTTTGACCTGAAAGATAATGAGTTTTCTGGGTAACTTTTCTTTTCTAAGTGCATTTATTTTTGCAAACAGACTTAAGAATATTTGTTCAAATTGTACTATTTTTAATAAAATCTATGCCAAATTCAAAGCATAGCCATGACAATACATATATACATATTTTCAGAAATTAGATTTCATGGTTGCATTTCCTGGTATTAAACCTGTCATATTAGCAGTTCTTTCATAACATTTTCCGTGTGCACTTTTCCATCTTCAGCTTAGGAAGAAATAGTCTACATTGCCCAAATTGATGAACACTTCATAAATGTTCATATCAAATTCTGAATATTACAGACATAAAATCACTTTGTCTTTGTAGAAGAAGTCTCTGTCAGTTACCATAATAATTTACCACTTTCCAAAAATTTGCTCAGAAACATCCTTTGCAATTTTTAGACTTGTGATTACCATTATCTCATTTTCAATAACTCATCTTGTGAATCTGTTTTGGCTCCTTTACAGACATTTTGAAATATCGGGATCATACTCTGCCAGTAAAGAAAACTTCTCATATAAACATATTTTCAACTTATTCATTATACTGGACTCACATTGCATGTTTTGGGGAAAAGAATGTATGTCATTTTCATTGTAATTTTAACTTCTTTTTCCTATTTTTTTTTTCTGAAAATGCAATATATCCTCAAAGTAGTTTGTGACATTTTGAAAAATACCAACTATTTCATGATGGCATTAAAAATATTCATCTCCTTCAAACAGGACAAAAAAACCCCACAAAAATTAGTTGAGGGATGAAAAAATCTTCTCAGTAAAAAAGTTTAAAACTTCAATCTAGTTGTTTAAGAAAAAGAAAGAAAGTAACTTGACAAACCGTGCTTTCATTGCCAGAAAATGCTGGATACCTAAAAGGCTTTTATGTTAATGGAAGAAAACATAAGACTAACTCATAGCTGGAAGCAGAAATGAGAAAAATTCACATGGGAGAGAGGTGCATTTTTTAATAGTAAGACCAAATAACTTTCATAAGGACCAAGGCATTTGCCTCCCTATATCTAATTGTGCTTCAATCCCACATTATTGAGCTCAATACAGATACCCAAATCAAAGCTAACAGCCTGTGATAGATCCACCCAAACGACCAAATTTACTCTTTTTTATTTACATTCTGTGAACAGATGACAATTCGACCAGAGTGTTTTTCTTTCAGGGAATTTAGGCTACACAAAAGCATCATAAATACAGTCAAGTGCCTAAATCTGGAAAAAGCTGCAGAAACAAAGTCTGGCAGTAGTAGACTCAGACCAACAGAGCAAGATAAGCAGGATAGCTTCACCATCCAGAACTACAAACTGGGAAAGCTTTAAATGGCATTGCTGAGATCAAAGAATTAAACAGTGTCTGGCAGCCTTTGGTTCTCATGGCAGGTGATGGCAGAACCTGATGGATGCTCTCCCCAAGAGCATTGGTTGTAGAGTTGTACTTTCCTCCTTAATTAGATCATATTTCTGTGGGGTTTTTTTCTCTCTGTCATGCAAACACACTCATTTAGAAAAAGGAGATAAAACAAAGGCAATAAAAGAGCTTGCATGCCTTGTTCTGGACATTCTGAAGCAGAGCCCTGGGCACTCTGAACCTTTGCAGAATCATCAGTAATGTTGCAGGACAAAGAGGAACTACCGGTATCTGAACTGTTGATTACACTGGCAACAATTGCTTTTATATTTTATTTATATAATGGTTTGCATTTGCTTCTCAGTCAGACACCCACAAAAAAAATTACAATTAATTTTGGAAGATAGGTTCTTTCACCATTAGATCGGAGTGGGTCTGGAGCCAAATATTGTTCAAGTCATGCTTTCTGTGAAGTCTTGCATTCTCCACTCCCCTTGTGGATAACATGTCAGTAATATCGCATTCAGGTTCAGGGAGAGGCAAGAAAGGAAGTAAAATTCTGGGTATCAGGCTCAGAAAAGCAGCAGGCAGTGGGGCAAAAGCTAGATCTCCCTACGAAGGACCAAACACTTCTGAGCAAAGGTAGAGAGCAAAATTACCTTGTGAAAGAGGAAAACAGACTTTCTGGCTACAGAAGTAGTGAAAAAATGGTCAACAACCTGCACCACTTTCCTTTGAAAAAGCCACTTCCTAGTCAGGGCAGAAAAAAATCATAAAGTGTGTTTCAAAAGAAATCTTCAACACCATCTCAGCTGCCAAAACCTATCGATAGATCATCTGCAAGGCAACAAAACAAAGGGACATTTCCCTCTCTAGTGTTAGCTGATGGGAGAAGTTACCAACCTGCTTTTATCCGTCACTCAGTTTGTGTGACAGCAGAGATCTGTGTCGTGGATGGAAAGTTTCTTGACTGATGGCAGCTTGCTGTCCTTATTCAGCTTGCTTTAAAAATACACGTGAATATATATACATATACTTACATGTGTGTGTGTGCGTGTGTGTATATATATGTATATATATATATGTGTGTGTGTGTATATATATATATGTGTATATATATGTGTGCGTGTGTGTGTGTGTATGTGTGATGAGTAACAAGATCCAGTTAAAGAATGTTACCAGCTGACAAACCAGGCACTCATAAATAGCCTGTTTCAGTACAAAGTTTGCTTGTTCGGAAATATTCACACAGATTTGAAAGATGCGATTTCGAGTCTGTCAGAGTTTTCCTGTGCGAGGTTGGGTAAACTGCCAAGAGAAGAATTCAGGTGCCTAACCAGGCCTCCAGTGCCATTTGAGGTGCAGGTAAGAATAGCTTAGAGTGCCTAAAATGAAGTTAGACACCTGCTTCTGTATCCCTCCTCATTTCTGTGCTTCAGCAACACATTGCTCTGACCTCTACCAACAATTTTCTCACCAACAACTCCCAAAAATCACCATAGTATGTGATACCATTCAGCCATGATAGTGCTGTAGGGCCCTTTAGGAACACTGACCTCTTTATGCACATGAATTCCTTTTCTGTAAATCCTTTACTTTTTTTTTCTTCAAGATGACCTGTCTGTCAAATAATTTGCTGACATACATGCAGGAAAAGCTGATTTTGACCTGCCAAGCACGAATTGTGCATGAGCAAATGCCCTAGTAGAGATCAGAGGTTTGCTTCAGGGTTTCCTGTTGCCTAATCACACGGGGTCATGTCTTGTTTAAAAGAAAGAAAAAGGTGGGGAAGGCCAGGGGGACAAAAATTATTAATTTCAAACAGAAAACTGATCTCTAAAGCCAGATTTTTTAAAATTTTTTTTCATATTCACATTATCAGGGTACCCACAAAAGTATGGTGGGATGGAGTTATACATGTAAATTCCTTTTAAAGCAACATTCAGCTTTCATTTCTTTATCATGCCATAGATAAAGTGTTATTCTTTTTCCAGTGCTATGTCTACAATGCCCCCACCTAATTGTGGCAGTCTCACAGCAGCCCTTCCTCATGAATCAGCTTGGAAGAAGATAGCATAATATCTGCTCTTCAGCTCCTGAAACACAGCTGCAGCCTTCCAGAGAATCCACGCAACCAGTGCCAATAAACTGAGAACAGTCCAGCTAAAAATGCGATTTTTTTTTTTAAATAATAAATGAATAGGGTCTGATCATTTATTTTTCCCCTTGTAACAGCTTGGTTGGAGCATCCGGGAAAAAAATAAAGCAAGCAAAGTGGATAATTAAAGTTCACACTGAAAGAAATGTATCAAGTAGCAAATGGTAACTGAGAGGAATCTTGTGGAAGACACCCATGCTGAAAGCTTCACTGCCGGTGGCAAAGTTGTGAGGAAAGCAGGGGCACTTAGCCTTCACTGAATGTCTGGGCATTTCTCAAACCCAGACAGTTCATCCTGGCTGTAGATGGGATCCCCTGTGCCTCTGCTACATGTAAAGCCAGCTGGAGGGCACTCCAATTGCTCTTGTACATCGTGAGGCTTTGGTGAAACCAATGAATTTACCAGTTATGGAAGCCACAATGTGAGGAGGAAGGTTCACTAACAAGGAGCTTTGAAAGTCAAATGGTCACAAATGTGTAAATCAGGAGGAAGCCCAGTCAAAACCCTGTTCTCTGTCCAGAAGTAAATTGCAAAATGCATGCTGGCACTGGAATGCATTGTTCTAGAAAATACAGCTTTGGTGATTAGTGGCGCATGTCAGCTATTTCAGAAGGGCTGTATGTGAACAGGGGTGACCCAAGGAGCAGTTTGTCCTTTCTGATCTGTCAAATGCAGCTCCCCAGTCGAGGAAAATCTCTAAATAAGAAAAGGGGATGGAAATGTGACAGGTGGCAACCAATTGCACAGACAATGTTTTTGATTTATGCCAATTTAGAAGAGCAGTGTTTGGGCTCCAAGTTAAAATTATGTACTATTATGACAAATATTTTTATTGCAAAAGAGCACTGTCTTCATCATTTTCATACCAGTTATTCAGATTGTGTCTCCCTCTTTTTTTCCCAGAAGGCTATAATTTGCTACTGCTTTCATCCTGCTGAAATTCAGTCCTGCCGTATTCAGTGGGTGTTTTCCTCTTTTAATATTGGCTTTAGCACAGATGTTTGCTGGAACAATTGGCTTGAATCTAGATTTGTTTACTTATTATGATTACCCTGGCAGTTCTCACTGGTTACAAGATACTTTCTTCAAGTATGATGAGACTTCTCTCCCAGGAGGAGATTCCTGGGAGAACATTTCCATAGTCTGAAAAGAGGTCATCTGTTTTTAAGAAAGGAAATTATCATTTCACTCTCCTTACAAGGAAAGAAGACATTGGGTTTATGGCTAAAAATGCCCTGGAACTCAAAGCAAGCAGTCTCTGCCAGTATGCCCCTAGTAAAGATGTATTAATACCTTTGGCCCTGGTTCAGCAGAGGACTGAAGCAAGTTACACATGCAGAAAGGCAATGTCTTCTCCAAGCTCGTGTTGAGTGTTTGCTTTTCACACAGCTCAATGGGAGCAGACTCTCTCTGAAAATACAACTTTTGCTGTGGTGCTGCATATTTCTGAAAAGTCTAAGCATTGTGTAGAGGCAGCAAGGAAAGGAGCTTGTGGGATGCCATCCATTTGATTCATGGATGAAATAACAAATAGAAGGATAATTTGCAGTGGGCATTGAATGGTGGGTTTTTTGCCAACTTTGTAAGATAACTCTTGGGTCATCTCAGAAGTTTCTGGATTCCATTATAACTCTCTTCATTGAAATATATTTGTTATTTTCAGGCCTAGCCTAATGAATTATCCAAATCTTCCTGCATGTGTTTGCTCTGCTCCTTATTATTCATACTTTGTTCCCATTTATTATCTTCTGCAGTGAAAATCTAACTTTCTAATCCCTCCTCCAAATCACTGATCTAAGCCCATCATCTGTGTAGCAAATCAAGCATATATCAAAATTAATGACCAAAATCATTTGCTGTATGCTGTACTTCATTTTTCTGTTTGTTAACTTTTGAATTTACACACATAGCAGTGGTTTGATTTTCCAGCCTGAAAAGCTGAAGATGTGCAGCACACCTGAAGCTGACAGACAGTGACAGTGAGAGGTTGCCATACTTCCTCAGGAATAGTCTGAGATCAAAACCTGCCTCTGGAAAGTAAAAGTCTGGATCAGATTTCTGTAGCAAGGGTGCATTTTCATGCAAGTCAGAGTTTAGAGATCAGGTAACCAGTTCTGAAATATACCTGTCAATCTGAATTGTATTCCACAGTTATTTTCTAGTCATAGAAATATGCGAATGATTGATAATAGGGAAATGTTTAAAAAATCCTCAGCCTTTTTTTTCCAATTTGAAAGTGAATTTAAATTGTGATCTGATTTTAAGGTACTGGAACAGAAATACATGGATGAAAATTCAATATCTTGCTCAGTTACACTTTTGGTGTGTGACTTTGAATAAGTCGCTTAACCTATGCTTTGCCTCATTTCTCAGCATGGATAATAAACCTGCTCTATCTGTAAAACAGGCAAAAAGCTTAAAAGATAAAATGAAGTAATGACAGAGTTAGGTAGACACTCTGCATCCACTTGATGTCTACAAAGCCCCTGTGCTAACGAAGCCACCAGCTGGCCAGACAGGTTTGCAGGACCACTCTCAGAGGGACCCTTAGGGCCAGCCAGGTAATGCACCTTAGGAAGGAAACGGGGGAACCCCAGGCATTGCTCCCCACGGACGGGCCTGCAGTAGATATTTGCTGACTCGGCCATCTGCCTGCACCTGCTCTTGCAACATTCAGACAAGGCCGGAAGAGAGGACATCCAGAAACCTTTCCTGAAAGTGCCCTGGGATTCAACGAAGACAGCAAGGAACAACAACCTGAATTCACCACTCCTACCAGGTATGTTGAGTGTGCAAAGCTGGTTCACAAGAGTGCCCTAAGCTTAGAGCATCTCCAAGACCTGGGTTTTCCATATCTGTTGAATAGAATCAATCAAACTGGAGAGTTTGTGACATAAACTTTGCCACCAAATGGCCTCTAGCTTCCTGTCTATCAAAACCCCAATCAGACTAGACATACAAAATATTTTCTGTGACAATAAAAAACCCTCTGCTCCTCATACAATGCCATGCTCATGCTGCGTCAAATTGCTTCTTGCTTCAAGGACTATCCTTCTATTGTAGAGCAATTACACAAAAACCATGCAGAATGAATTGCCAGTTAAGACTAAGAAAAGGATAAAACAGTCCTTGGCACCATTTAGCAATCTGGTAAAATGCAGCTGTCGCTTTTAGTCAGTGCCTGCCCCATAAGTTTTAAATATTAATGCTCAGGTACAGTCTACCTGATTTGTGTCTGAAATACATGGGCTGGCAGCAAGGAGACCTCAGAAAATGGTAGTAAATGAGCTATAAATAGGGGTCATAGAAAAATTCACAAGAAAAACATGTCAGGCATTCTCTAGAATAAAACAAAGTGCTCTCTTTTTTTTCATCCTTTCATTTGAAGTTAGTTCTGCTTTGTACTGGGGAAGTGGGGGTTGGAACTAGCTGACCTACAAAAGTCCTTTCCAAACAAGTTGTTCTACAATTTCATGATTTGTAACTTTGCTATTAATTTTTGAAATTAAAACAGCCTGTGTGAGTAAACACAGCCACGAAGTTATTTCACTAACTCATGCTGTAGCTGCCTAATACTATACTTTGTCAAACCTAACAATATACAAGTACAGTTCATGAAAGTTATTCCATGTTCCTGCTTGCACTATGTGTGATGCAGAGGATAACATCACATGAAATCTGTAATGAGATTTGTCTCCATTATTCTCCAGGGTAGTTGCCAGATTTTTTTGAGCTATTTCTCTCCCAATATATCTTTTTCTTCCTGCAATTTATTTCTATCTTATATCACTATTTTGTTTTGTGAATGTCTCATCAAACGACTTCTCTAGGTGTTCTTCTTTTGTCCATATAAAATGGTTGAATGATAGTTATCTATTTGTGCTCATTTTGCTCTTTACTCCTGCTCTAAATCTTCTCTATTATTTTTTACTGTATCCCACTTGTTTGCAAGTTAATAACTTGTATTAAACACTGAGGATTCTCCCTCTAGCAAAGTTAAGTTATTTGATATGACATTTTCCAAAACAGAAAGAATGGCTAAATGACAAAATATCACTCAAAAAGAAGGGGGGGTCAATATCTGCCTCTTACTTGTTCTTCTAAAAATCTGCCCTCAGAGGTTTGAGAGCATTGCAAGGTCAGGTCTGATTGCATGTGTAGAGTGTGCTGAGCATAAGGTCTACGTAATTCATATTCATAATTTTACTTTTCAAATCCTGAGCATACATGTTCTCAACTATAATTGGCAGTCTTTCTGCCTCCAACATGCAAAGGAGATATATTTTTTCTTTACAAGTGTTGGCACTGTCATTTACTAATATAAGACTGTGTGTGACACTTTGTCAGTCATCCTCTTTTACTTGAGGCGCTGGGGGAAAAAAACAGCTTGATGATGAAAAAGTGGTGCCTAAACTCTTTGTGACCTGCAGGTTCATTATATTGGTGTTAAAAAGTCTTTAAAGTGAAGGAGGAATCATTAGCTCCTCTTGAGAAATGTGGCCTTTGCACATTTGTAGTAAACCTAACGAAACACTAAAGCTTCACCCATACCGGAGCCTCAAAGGACTTCTGCAATCCTGTTGTCTAATGGCAGTATTGCTGTTGAACATCACTGCACCCCGTGGGTGGAGAAGAGGAGGCAAAATATGCTCCTGGAGAGAGCATGAAAGAGAAGAGCAGGATAGATTTGGAAAAAAAGAAAAAATGAAAAAAAAAAAAAAAGAAAAAAGAAAAAACCACAAAACAAAACTACCAAAAAAACACACACACAAAAAAAGAAAAAACCAAACAAAACGAAACAATAAAAATACTAAAAAAACCCCCCCAAAAAAAAAAGAAAAACAAAAACCAGGAAGGTGCAGGACCCACTTCCTGGATGGGGAAGCTGTGGCTCCACAAGGATGAATGATACATGCTCAGGTCACAGCTATTGAGGCTGACATTCAGTGTAAGAGGAAGCGGGAAAGCAAATGTCACAGAGACAGCGATCACAGCCTTTCACCTTCATCTGTGCTTTAATTTCCCTACCAGGGTCACCTTTGCATGATATTGTTGTCCTGCAAATACAGCTGGCCAAAGAGCAATTAACTCCACTTGACTCTAATTGAAATGCAAGAGCTGGGAGGGTAAAGGGAGCCTGACAACCAAGATGCCACCACCATACCATCTGATTCAAGCCCCAGTGATTATTAACCCCCAAATCATCACAGACAACACAGCGCTTCAGGCTTCCAGGTCCCCCAGACAGACTGTTAACACTGTAAACATGAGTACACTGAGCCATCAGATTGGCAGCACTATCCCAGCAGGAAAGGAAACCTAATGTATGTTGACATGTGACAGGCTCAGGAGTGGTGGGGCAGCCCTTTGAGGATTGCACGTGCCATTTTCTCCCTTTCAGAACTGTTGAAACCACGGATTGCCCTTGCCCAAAATGGACAAGTCTAAGCCAAATGCTGTCAGTTCCTCTTATTATTGATAATGCTTCAGAGGGCTGAGCTTTGTTTAATCTTTTTTTAGTCTTCTTGTGCAAATGGAAATAGCTTTTTTTTTCCTAGTTGTTTTTTCCACTCCACACTGCACAGAGATGGTCTGAATGTGCAAGAGGTACCAGTCCCTGCAGGAAATACCAGGAGAACAGATATGTAGATTAGACTTTGTAGAATTTCTGGGTGCTTTTTTTTTCTTTCTATTTAAGACAACCTGCAAGTCCCAGAGCAAAATAAAATTCTGTGTGGGCATCCTCAGATCAGACATGAAATACTCATGTTAATGTAGCAACCTGTTGTTGGGTTTCAGAGGGTTAGTTTATTTATTTATTTACTTATCAGTTCTGCTTTTCTTTTAATAGAGTTAATTAGGTCTACCAAAGACAAAAGTTAACTTGTTTACCTGTAGAAGGCTTATCATCTATTCTACAAGTACTTTCATCATGTTCATATTACTCTTCGTTAGAATTCAAGCTGTTTTGGGATGGTGAAAGCAAGTTAGCCTGACAGGCAATAAAATATTTGCAGATACCTTAGCAGTCATTGTCTGCAATAGTTGTCACCAAAAGCAATTTTAGAGTCAAGTGGATGCCTAAAAATAAACTTTTTTGGTTTTTTTTTTTAACAAGAGTTAACAAGAATTTAAATGATCACAGTTGGAAACTATGTTATGCCTGAACTACAGCTCAAGTCTAAAGTCGAGCCAAAGTGAAAGCCTGAGTGCCAAATTGTTATTAAATACTAGAATGACATGGAAAAACTTTACGAAATTTCTCATGGCAAATACTGTACTTCACATGATATCAAGTAACTACTTTCTTTTTTCTTTGCTAAAAACACCAAAATGAAAACCATCAGGGATGAAGAACCAAAAATAACTTCTTCCCATTGATCAGATTTGCTGTTGCTGTTATCACTTACCATCAAAACAAAGAAAGCACCAGGCAAAGATTTGGGAAGCATCATTAATTTCTGTGGGTAGTTCTCTCTCTAGTCCTTAGGCAACTTTGGTTTAGCTTTTAAGACAGTTTTGATTTCACAGGTGCCACCTAAGGCACATACATATCCATCCATCATCAGAGGGGTCTTGAGGAATTGACCTGCTTAGTTTTTATTAAAACGTAAAGTGTTAGGATAATTGGGTAAAGCACTGAACATCTTTAAATGGTGATTTGGCCATATGGTTCCTCTGTCAAATTAGAGCTGATTTTCACCCCTGGCATGTCTCATCTCCGTGGATCACACATGCTTTAGAACAGTGACTGTCATTCAGTGTGAGCGCAGATTCCCAGGCAGCAGATCCATGTGCAAGTGGTGGCACACAATGGAAGTACTAATAGTAGCAGAGCCATGGTAACAGCTGCAATTTCTGACAGCTACAGGAGGGAGCCAGGACAGATGAGAATGAAGGCCAGTCTTCTATGACTTAATCCTACAGGATCAGAAAATCGGGGCAACTCTTTAGGTAACCCTGTTCAGGTAGCTTTCATTGTAGAGGAAATTAAGAAGGAGAGATAAGTGTGGGTTTGGCAGCTGTGGTTATGAAAATGCAACAAAAATAAGAATTGTGCTTGCTGGTATTGTCCTGTGGAAATTGACAGCTAAGCATCTCAAGTCTGGTCATGCTTCTCTCATGTCACCTTACACAAGTGTTGAAATTTCTGTCTGTCTCAGCTGTTTGGACACACAGCAAGAAGCATCAGGGCTGAGTGATTGGAGCTCCACTTTCCAGATCCCTCCTCATGAAGAGCACAAAAAACATGATGGACATTTTTGCTCTCCTGCTTCAAGGGAAATCCAGTCAGGAGTCAGGCAGTGTTTATTACTACCAATACTAAAAATATCAGATTGTTTGGTTTGTGGCTGTTTTTTTAAATTGAGTACAGGTTGGGGAGAAGGGACTTCAGACTGAAGACACTGTGCCTGACAGCCAGTTCATAACACAGATCTCCAAGATGGGCATAAGTACCATCTGTGGAGGAGCTGACTGTGTAAGTACCCTGGATGTGTCTTCAATATTAACTTCTGTAAAAAGCAGGTCTGACCAGAAAAAAAGCGTCAGCTCAGCAAAGTCCTTCACATTTTTAGCTCTGTTGCAAAGAAATAACAGGAAGGAAGAAACAAGTTGCTGGTACAGAAAACCTACCTGGAGTTGGCATAAGGACTTTTTAGGACTGGAGCCAAAATCCTTGCATATTAACACCCTGCTGATTTAATGTTCAGTCAATTGCTCTAATAAGCAGTGACCTTCAAATGGTTGCTTCATTTCTCTCCATAGGTGAAGTGTGTAGTTCCCTGCCTCCCTTGTCTCTCTGTAAGGTGTTGCAACACTTTAGGTTGGAAAAAAATGTTTGGGGTTGAAACTCTCAACTATTTTGACCTTGCATAAGCCTGGTTCCTTCAGAAGTAGATGAGTTCCTAAGGGTGCTCGTACTTTGCAAGGCCACCCTTATTTAAAATCCATCTGTCCTCATTTATAGGACAAATGGTATTGCAAATTCGATGATTGTGTGCACCATTTCTGTATTACTCAATCTTATAGTCAGCCTAAGAACACAAGCCTGGAAGGAAAGGCTCCAGTGATTTTTAAAAAATCTCCTTGGTGGGAAGAAAAGACACAGCTTCTCTTTTGTCAGATAACAGCTTCCAATTTTTCACAAATGACTAAGCTCTGGTCCTTAAAAGTGCAAAGTGCCTTACTGTGCTATGTACAAAATGCCTACATACTTTGGGGCAGCTGGGTTTAAGTCCCTCAAGCTGTTCCTCACCTATAATATGAGTTAATAACATCTTCCCACTTCAGCAGAGTATGCCAGAAGCAGTTCATTACTGCCCTCAGGTGTGAAACCAGCTGCAGGCACAAAGCCACTGCCATAAAGTGTGCAACTGGAGCAACAACAGAGTGTTAGAGAATGACAGCCTGTGGGGGCTGCTAGGTGGGCTGGAAGATTGGCAGTGTGGGAGGGCAGGAGGGGCAGCAGTTGAGGAAACTTGTGAGGTTTCCTTCATTTTTTTTATGAATACCAGGTTTCTAGGTCATGATTCAGAGCAGAGTCTATAAAAAGAGAAAAGGAGCAAGAAGTATTAGGGACTGGAGTGGAGGCAGTGCTCATGCTAAGCATGCAGTTGTGGGGTTGAGCTTAAAAGGTAAATGGTTCTTCTGTCTCTCTANAGGAAAGGCTCCAGCGATTTTTAAAAAATCTCCTTGGTGGGAAGAAAAGACACAGCTTCTCTTTTGTCAGATAACAGCTTCCAATTTTTCACAAATGACTAAGCTCTGGTCCTTAAAAGTGCAAAGTGCCTTACTGTGCTATGTACAAAATGCCTACATACTTTGGGGCAGCTGGGTTTAAGTCCCTCAAGCTGTTCCTCACCTATAATATGAGTTAATAACATCTTCCCACTTCAGCAGAGTATGCCAGAAGCAGTTCATTACTGCCCTCAGGTGTGAAACCAGCTGCAGGCACAAAGCCACTGCCATAAAGTGTGCAACTGGAGCAACAACAGAGTGTTAGAGAATGACAGCCTGTGGGGGCTGCTAGGTGGGCTGGAAGATTGGCAGTGTGGGAGGGCAGGAGGGGCAGCAGTTGAGGAAACTTGTGAGGTTTCCTTCATTTTTTTTATGAATACCAGGTTTCTAGGTCATGATTCAGAGCAGAGTCTATAAAAAGAGAAAAGGAGCAAGAAGTATTAGGGACTGGAGTGGAGGCAGTGCTCATGCTAAGCATGCAGTTGTGGGGTTGAGCTTAAAAGGTAAATGGTTATTCTGTCTCTCTACTGGTTTGGTTTTTTTCTTTTTCTGGCCATAAAATGCCAGGTTGCATTATGCTTTAGACACAAACAAGTGTCCTAGATACAGTTGACACTCTCTGACAGATAGTTTGAGTTGAAGAACTATTTTCCTCATAGTTTATACAGGGAAACTATTTCCTGGCCCTTCACATAAATAACTCTGCCTGCTTTGATTTTTCCTATAGTCATCTCAGAAGGGCTTGTTTTTTCTTTTTGTTTATAAAAAAAATACAAGAAATAGTTAAGGTTCTTTAAAAGAGCCTCTATGGGAATCTGAAGCACTCACAGACAGAATGGAACATCTCTCAGCTTTAAAGTTGCTGCAAATAACTTTACATTCCCCCTGTATATGCATTATGCTCCCAGACTGAGCAAGTGGTCACTGCTTAGCTTGGAGTCAAAAAAAAGTAAAAGGAGTATCATTAACTTAATGGAATAAAACTGTTCAGCAACAAGAGGAATTCTTCCTACCTCAGAAGAATAAGACACTTGGATGTCCTGGCTGCCAGCAATCCCTGAAGCAAGTGATATCCTTCCTTGGCCAATTATTGCTATAGCTTCTTTGTCTCAGTTACAGCTGAAAGTCTCTGCTTCACTCTTATCCTTCAGAAAAAAGTGAAATTATGTGAGTAGAACCAGAATGCTGCCACTTGAAGTTTACAACTTCAACATGGTAGGAACTGAACTTCAGAGAGCAACTTCTCTGAGGAAACAAAACAAATCTCTTTTTTTTAAAACAGTAAAATTACATGTTAATCAGTAAGTTCTCTTAAAAAGCAAGCTTGGTGTTTTGCCAGCTAATCAGTGGTGTTCACTGGGAATGTTCTAGCAAATTATTTTGCTGCAGCACAGCACCTGTTCAAAAGCATCATTTTCATTGAAATCTAGCAATCTAAAAAGCATTTCCATGTTGGAAATGTTTCTTTGGTTCAGTAAGAGAAGTCTGAATGAAAACTTGGGAACTGAACCCAGAAAAAGTAGGAGACTGCAGTCCTTCACCTTCCTTCTCCCAAGCTGAAGATGGTAGAGATGTGTTTTGGCTCTTCAAGCTCAGAAACTGAAAGCTGAGACTCTCCCATCTAGTGAGAAGGGATTTTTATTCATGTATTCTCTGGATTTTATTCAAACAGTTTCTTCCCTACCTCTTCTGTCAAAACAGCTGTTAAGCACTTTCTTTAAAAGTTTTTCCTCTAACATGCAACAGGAGGAACACAAATTGATAAGCTTTCATGCAAAGAGTTTTTCCCCAGCAAGTTCCTGTAAAAAGCAGTATGTCTGCAACTGCGCCATTTCTTATGGCAACGTGGTCTGGAGGAAAATCCATGACTTCCCATGTGTATTTCACTATCTATGAGATTTATCTCATGAAAAATTTTTGAAGGTGTCTCTTGCCTGCTGTAGCATGGCTTTTGGAAAATGTCACTCTTGTATGCAGATCTGTTCCATTTGTTGGCAAGACCACTTCTCTTCAGGCCTTACACTCATCCGTGAAGTACCTGCATGCCTCAAACACATAAACATGTTTTTGTGCTCTTCATTCATGTTGAACCATAGGACTTTCCCTCCTGCGGTGGAGTCACCATGCCCTACATATTGTTAGTGCACCATAACGTGAGTCTGCGGCTGCAGTTCCTACACATTTCACTGTTAACTGTTTCAAGAACCCACTCACTGTAGACTTTGAACAGAGAGAGTCCTTCCTGGTAGCAAAAACCAAAAAAACACAATCATCTGTACTTAGTTTTCCCTCTACAACATATCCAGTCCTTCTACTTGGGGAGAGATGTTCATGTCAATTCATTCACTTCCAAGAAATTGTGGTTACTCAGTGAGCTGAGGTGGGTCCTTTAAGTGCCCTGATTAGGTAATGTACTAATAAGCAGGAGATTTGTGTTGCTGTCACTCTCCAGTAACAGTGGGTCAGTTACTGTGTACCTGCATTGATACTTCATCCAAAGAAAATCCTGTCTGGGGAGGAGAAAGGTTTTGAAAGGATAATGGTATTTTTTTATGGCATCACGTGGCATGTGTATGTCAGAAAGATGGAATAAAACCTGGGCCCCAGGCTGAGAGTCTGTTCAGCTCTGATAATGTGTCTGCTGACCTTCAGTGCAACAGGGAGTTAAGTTGCTCGTAGTCTGCAGCAGCAGCAAACGATGGATCCCTGGCTGTTCTCCAGCCCAGGTTGTGCGTGGGGCCATGAACAGCAGCTGCTTCTTCCAGCTAAGTGAGGTACAAGTCTCAGGATGGAAGACAGTGAATAAATCCCTACCACAGACCCATCCCACAGCAGCACTTCATGGTGTCTCTACAGTCCATCTGTAGATTGATTTTGTAGATGAGAGACAAACAGTTTCTCATGGGAAATAAAGATTGTTTTTATTGGAGTGTTCTAATGGTTACATTGTAGGTAATTAAAACTTAAGGAGTCTCCCAGAAAAAAAAATCTTTATGCTTCAGGGTCTCACAATACCTAATGTTGAGAAATTACAAGTCCAACATGGGATGCAGAAGTCTTCTATGAGGTTTTGTAGCAAAAAAACCTGAGCCATTTCTCATCAACATAAGATTTATATCACATGGAAGGTAAAGATCAATCACTACTAATTTATTCAGGGGATAAAAATTATAAATAAGGCTAATTTATTATATCCATGGATAAAATCTGAGACCAACTGACAGTGCAGAGAATTTTGTGATTGAGCTGAAAGGGAGTGGAATGCCAAGCATTTTAAGTATACATACAAGCTCGTTTAGGCAAATAAAGCAATTATTTGTCATTCATATTCAGAGAATAAACTTGCCAGTTAGCTCTCTGAAATATTTGTTGTTATTATGCTTTTGCATAATTTATTACCAAATTTGTTTACATGTGCTGTGTTTGAAAATGAAGCAGCATGAGAGCAAAGAACATTATAGTTTGCCTGTTAAAGAAAAGAAGAGAGTGTGAGGAAGCTTTTTTATTTCTGCTGTATTAAAAGTGATAAGTTAAATACAGGGACTGAAGTGCCTTTCCAGACTTACATAATAAATATAATATTCACCAAACCCCCTTGCTAAATATTGATCATTAAACTCCCACATTAAAGACCAGTCTGTGCTCACTTACTCCATAGGAAGGAGTCTGGGGGTGGAAGGAGTAGTTTCTGAAAACTTTTTGCACTTTCTCTGTTGCAAATGCTTTCTTGTGCTGATAGACTGAAATACCAGGGAGAGAGAAATTCCCCTCAAATGCTTTCTTCTAAAGAACTGCTAGGTTACAAGACATTCCCAAGGAGGTGGAGTAATACATGGATATGTTCTTGCTGTGAAGGCTTCAGGAGTGCTTGGGGCCAGCATAAAGGATGGACAGGACACTGGGCACTCCCAGTGCTTTCCATCCCAGCCTAGCTCTGTGTGGGGGTCCATCCTAACACATCCCAGGTCTTCATCTGTGGTGTCATCAGCACAACTCTGGCGGCATCACCAGGTGAACAGCTTTGTGGAAGCAGAGATTCCCCCCTGCGCCTTTGCAGCATGAATGGTTCTGTCAGCTCAGCCAGATGTCTCAGCAAGACACCCCAACAACGAGACTGCGCTTTTGGCTCCAGGGTTCATCAAAAAAAAGGAAACTTTTCCATTAAGAACTGCTTTCATGTCTTTCTGTAGGTACTGCGACCAAATAACATACAAGTGTCCCAAGCTGTTCAGCACTTCAGTAGAAAAGAGGGAGAAATGCTCAGAGCAGAACATTAGCTTTTTGTGTAAACTGGGCATGGAAGATCAGTGCCTCTGTCATGTGGTGATCACACGCAAACCTGTGCACCACAGGAGGCACGGATGGGCATATGGCCAGAGAATTCAGGGAAAACTTTAGCTTTCATTGAGGTCAATAAATGTTTCTTGCAGGCTATGGAAATCAACTTGCAAAGAAACAAGTCCCTTGAAACAAAATTTCCCCTTCGGCAACTACAGCCTAGCACACAGTGCCTTTTGCATAGATGGGCTTAAAGAAATAAGCACAGGGAAGGGAGATGGGACATCCTGGCAGAAGCACTGGTGGCCAAAACATGCAATTTTCCCCATCTGTTGTCCCATCAGTGAAGTGAAAGCCATACTTGTCTCAGAAGGGTGCTGTACTGTTTAATTAGGCAATGTCAGGACAGTGCTTTGATCATATAAGCGCCACATAAATGCTAAGTGCCTAATTCCTCACATCCTTCACTGCAGTGGGAAGCAACAGGGTATCCCTTTGATCTCCTGTGCAGACATCCACACCAAACTGCTGTTCTGACATCCCTGGGTGAGTATTCAGGCCCAGTTACTCAACCCTTGAAACACATCCCATTTCTCCAGCATGTCGATCCCCCTGCCCATCTGTCTGCATGGCCCCATGCCCTCCCAAAAACATCCTGTGTTCGTGTCAGGAGCTGACAGGTGCCAAGAGGAGAGAGAGGTGAGTGTGTACAGCCAGCAGGGCTTTTCCTTTGAGGAGATCACTTTGTCAGGTGACACAGCACATCCATGAAGTGTTGGCTGTGCTGGGCAGTCTTTGTGTAACACCTGAGTGGCAGTCTCCAGCAGAAATATGTTCCCATGGTTGTTTGTGTCTTCTCTAAGAATTAGGAGCAGTAATGCCTTGTAGGCAAAGCCTTATTTGTATTATCCACACATTCTGCACCATTAGGACCCAGTTTGCAATTTAGATGGTCTCATTTCTATTCGAGCAAAGTGCCAGAACAGCCTTTTTTAATTGTTTTACTGTGATACAGCCACTGCTGCCTAAGTAGGAGAAATTCAGATATCAGCTGAACCATCTCAGAGCTCCTTTGACTGAATGGACTTCAAGGATTGTCAGACAAAAATTAAATGCACCAAGTTTCAGATTTATTGTGTAATGTTGTTTCAGCACAAGAAAATAATCCACACACTCACAGTGTGAATTTCCATCTTCCTCCCTTGGTCAGGTGACACTGTGGTCTTGAGGCTGCTGCTGCCCTTGAGCATTACAGGCAATCTGTGCCTCGAGCAGCAAATACAATGCCTGGATCAGTGCCCAGAGACGAAGCAGGCAGGGGCCATCATCGTGGTAACAGCAGATCTGAAGAAAAGTGGATTAAATAAACCTAGACATGGAACCAAATAGTTGCTTTCTCTGCAGTCCTTAAGCCAGGGCTGAAGCCAGCAAGCAGAGGTGACAGTGTGCACCAGCTGGATGTTTCTGGCCTGGATGTTTTCATGTTCCTCCTTCCCCTGGCTCCAGACAAGGCCAAAAGAAAGATGCCCAGAAGCTGGGAAGGGACATGGCCAGGCAGGTGTGATTCAAGCTGGATGAAAAAAGCACTAGGGATCAGCAAAAATCAATGCAGATGCTTTGAGGGTTTATTTCCCTGAACAAAATACTGGAATGTTCAAACTGGAAAGATATTTGTAGTTCAACCATGGTTAACAAGAATAACCAGCACTGGAAAAACATGGCCATCAGCAACCAGTCACTGCCAGCCCAGATAATTCCCTCATGCTTCCTCTGATCTTCAGCAATTGTTCTATGAGTTTGGAGAACAGGGGATGGCATGACTCAGGCAAGTATAATTTTTTTCTCAGTCTAGTGTTTTTGCCATGAAAAGCTGGACAATCTGAAGAAAAATATTCTAACAAGTAGTAGGAAACAAGTAAGACAACTGAGATTTTGGGAACAGCTTCCAGCCATCCAAGAGATGTGTATGGCTCCCGCAGCCAGCATGCTGCTCCCCACCGGCTCTGTCGGTTCGGAAAGGGAACGCTGCGAAGATCCCAAGCGTTGCTGAGTCCTTGTGAACTGGCTCTGTTTTCCTGCAACTGGGCCTAAATAAGAGTGAAATGAGGCCTAATAATGTCTTTAGAACCATAAATCTGTTTTATTCTAATTTTCTATTGAGAATAGCAATAAAGCAGCAAAATGTAGCCCAGTGGTTTAAAACAGATAAACCACATCTCACTGGTGCAAAATCATTATAGTGCCTGACCATAAATTCTTGCACTAGTCTAAGCTGTTTAATGAACTTAAGTACTTAAATTTAATATTGGCTCAGCTTAATCTCAGGTGATATTAATCACTAATTAATACTTTTTTGGGGGGTTGTTCATGCAGAAAGTATCACAGCCCTAATTACCACTTGTTTGATAATGTGCCTTTATCTCTATTTTAATGGGGCTACCCAGTTTATTTAGATGCAAACATCTAAGGATTTTTACATCCCCAAGAGCAATTGCTCTCTTAAATACTGTCGGTGATACAGTTACTTTAAAGCAATAAGCAATGCAAGAGGAGCTAGCATGAAATTACATTATATCTCCAGAGCTTTGTAGTTATATAAGAACTCTTGGCTTATTCTGTTAATTAGGGGAATATGTTTACTGTGGGGTTTTGAAGTTATTAATTATTTTCTTTAGTTTAAAATTCTTTGACTGTCATGTCTGCATATTATTTCTATTAGTAATTCAATCCAGGTGTGTATGGTAGTTTATGCATTCCTATCTTAACCAAAGGATGAGCAAAATATAAAAGAAAGGAGATTCAGTTAGATGTCATCTCAGGCTCCAACACTGTAAGTATATATATTTTATATATATATATTTTTATATATATGTATATGCTAGCTACACCCAAGAAACATATGAACAAATAAAAATTTTATGCCACAGATTTGCTATATTAAATCTAGCAATTTTCCAGGAGGTTTGTTTTTGAAATACTAATATTTCTAGTCCACATTAATTTATAAGTGTCCTTACAATGTAGAACATGGTACTAATTCGAAATTTCCAAATATCAAAAGGAAAAACCTGTTACTTATACTTTCTGAAACTGGATGGAGGATAGTATAATGCACAGTTAAGTAAAGTTTATTCTTGCATTTAAATGACTAAGAGACAGCTTTCTCACTTACTTTCTGTGATTTTAATTTCCTTGAATTCTGACAAAAGCTTAACTGTTTAATCTTTTAAGCTGCCTGCAAAATGAATTTTATATATATATACAATCAGTGTGCAGGGCCTTCAGTACTTAGTTGTTTACCCCTCCCTTTCTCAGTGTAAGTCAGGTGCAAAAATACTTTGCTTCAGAAAAGTTGTCTGAAAATTAATTTATTAACATTCATCAGGCACTTGTAATGAAATGTAGGAGTGGAGTACAAAGAATTGCTCTTTCCTTTCTTTACATTCATCAGACTAAATTGGATTAATTAGATTGGAAAGGGTAATAAAATATCAGAGCTTGTTCTTTTCTCTCTGCTTCCTCCCATCAGCTATAAATGAGTATGCTGAATGCTACCTGCTGCTGTGATGCAGCAACATTTGAGGCACTCTGAGCTACTTCTCATTTTGAGGCAGAGCTGGGTGTCACATGAGATTGGAATTAGATTTTTTGATTTGACCCATCTCTTCTCAAAAGAACCCAATCCCAGTAGGGAGAGTGTGGAGAGCTTTCTCTGTTGACATTTGTTCCTGTGTGGTTGTCTTTCTACAAACCCAGCTTTTATCACCTGTCTAAAGCGATGTCCAATCAGCTTTTCAGTTCTGTAAGGAGGATTTCCCATAGATCTTTTGTCATTAACCTGTAGTGAAACACTTTAGATGGGGTTAAAGCATAGTTTTCTTCATTTCTGTCGAAGATGAGAGCAGAAGGGTAGTATAATTTTCTGGATGTTTTCAGCAAGGCCTTTAACTGATGAGAGGACAGAGACACATGAAGGCACACAGAGCACACCTGAAGAGCCAAATGTACCCCCAGGATCCCAGAAACTCAAAGACAAGTGTCTTCCCGGTGGAAGGTCCCACAGGACTGCTACCAGAGGCAGTGAACAGGCTGCATTCATCCACAGAACAAAAGAGTTGCACAACCAAGTATAGCTTAGATCATGGTATACTTAAAATGAGTATTTTTCCTTCAAGTGTCATATAAAAAAATTTTAGTTTTAGCTTTTCCTCAAGGTCTACAGTTTTATCATAACTTCCCTAACTGCTTTCTCACTCCATTTTATATACACAGAGAGGAAAATTAGCTGAAATACTCATTTTTGCATTCTCCTATGAATATTTCCTTGAGGTATTTTCTTATGTTGCTGTTCCTATCTCAAGCCAAATAACCCAGGAGACATCTGGCCATACTTCAGAGCTCTCCAGACCTGTGCTACTGCCTCAATGTCTGCATCTCATGTCCTTTATCTATCACATTCCTCTCATGAAAGAGAAACTCTGTCAATCCTAGGCCTTCACAGAGAGCTGACTGGTTCCTTCCTGAGCCCCTCTCACTTTCACTGAGCCTATGGCTCTTGCACTTGGAGCAGTCCGTAACTTTTGCACTTTTAAACTAATTGGTCCTCCCCTTCCCTTTTCTTTTAGCATCTCACAGCAGACATGAAACTCTGTGAGATGGTCAGCGGGAGTACTGAGCTCATGTAAGTAAAAAGAAAGGAGTAACTTCTCAAGTCTTCCTCTATCTGGGACCGAATCCCTTGAAGATGCACAAAAGCAATATTCACTTTTAATGTGGAGGGTTTTTTCATCTTCACATACTCTTCATGCTTCCCAGGGCCCTGTTTTGTTCTAAGTATCATTGAAGTCAGATCTGTTCTTTGGTCCGTGCCTAAATTGAGATCCAAAAGTCTTGAAGTAGTCATTCTGAGTAAGAGCTGTAACTTCAGTCAGCCATGTTCAAGTGAGATGAACTGAGAAGATCTTGGTTTTGAATAGATAAATACATTTTCTATCGACAACAAGATATTAATTTCATTCATTTCCACCACACCTTCCAAATATGTTTGTGAAGTCAGAAGGGGAAAAAAATCATATTCCTACTGTCCCAAATAAAATTTTAAAAAATAATAAAAAAAAAGCTAAAACCTAATTTTTATCCACTTCTTGGGAATTGAGAATTTAATCTTTTATGAAAAGTTTTCCTTACAACTTTGAAATACAGGATTTTCAAGACTATTAGGAAAATATTTTATTTCAAACATCTTTCAATTAAGAACTCATTTGAATTTCAAATAAAATAGTGAAAATAAAGAATCTTGCTGCTTAAACATGTTGCTCATGTGGGACAAATCAGATCAACTGTATAAGACACCATATCTAATAGCTTGATCAACACATTCCTAAGGCCAAAAGTCTGTCACAGTCATTAAAATTCACAGTGAAAGCTGGAGAAATTCATGGCACAGTTATTTTATATTAAGCCTATACATTCAGGATGACATAGGACCATGTTTTAAAACAAAATTCCTCAACCATATTTGTAGTTCTGACAAAGAACACAAGCTTTTTTGATCTAAGAATTTACAGTAATAAAGAGTATGAAAAGCAAGTTCTACTGCTGTCTCACTCCTGGTTCAAGGAAACTCATAAGTTTCTAGCAAATTCATCAAACCTCAGCTTTTAGTTTCTACCCCTTGCTGCTGAATTATAGCCAGCAGCTCTGAAACTTTCTTCTCCCCCAGAGGTTAGAGAGGTTGTGGTCCAACACAGTCCTCCCCTGAAGAACCCACATTTCCTCTGTGCCATGGTTTCTGGCAGGGAATCTTACATGCCAGAAGAGCAGAAGCTCAAGATGTTGTAGATGCCATAAATGGGAGTGATGCTGCTTTGCTACTCCGAGTCCCATCCCAGCTCCAGCTAGTCAGGGGTGTCCTCAGTTTCCCAGGGACTGTTGCAACCAGAGCTCAAAATGTCATCTTCCATGTTCTTTGAGCAGATAATCACAATGTGACCGTTTCACATGTTTTGAAATGCTGTCTACTCCTCTTCCTGTTGTAAAAAAAAAGTCTGCTACCGAGTTCAAGGCAGCCTTCCTTCAGGGAGAGAAGTGTTCAAGAAAAAATGTCAGCATGAATGTAAAACTGGAACAAAATTAATATTAATCCTTCCTGGTCTCCTAGGTTTTCATGTATGTCCTCATTTCTGTGTGTGGACTCTTTTGTGTTGTTTTTTGAAACAGCGTTTTCTAATTGTAAAGCAAACAGACTTGGGGCTAAGTGTTGGATCATTGTCTCCCATGAACTTTTTCATTTGTACCTTGTGCCCTCTAGAAATTGAGCCTTGGAACTCCCAGACACTGATCTTTTTTTTTCTTTTCTCTTGTCTGTGTAATGCGTGTTGCATCCTATTATAGAAACAAAGGACACACATTGGCTTTTATCTGCGCTATAGAGTCAAAACACCGCTGCTCATTGTGAGGAGCATCGTCAGCAGTGGTCTCCTGCCAATTCTCCTCCTCCAGATTCATATTCATTTGTTAGGTCTAATTAAAGACCCGTGGTACAAAGAAGCTTAGGGCTGCTTTACATTCAAGCTCCTCTGCTTTTGACTGATAGTACACCTTTTGTGTGCAACATTTTAGGTTTGTGTAGAAATGTCTTACAGTGACAGATTGTTTTTGTACTTTCTGGCTACTGTCCATTTAATTTTCATTATATGTTTCATTGTATACTTCAGAGAGAGTTTGCTAAAGGTTTGCAACTCACCAAATCTACAGTGGGATTGGGTGCTCTGGGGATGGTTTGGAAAAGCCTGATATCTTCCATCAAATTATCCTACAGTAGCTTTAAAGAAGCTGTGGAGCCTGAGCAGATAAAACTGATGCAAAAGATAATACAACTCTTTCCTTCTCTGCAGTTCTCTTCTTCTTTTCCTCTCTACTATTGCATAAGAGTGTTCCAAAGAGGATATATATTGTGTAAAATTGGAAATTCACACTCAAAGGTCAACCTGGCTTCTTTCCAGGCCTAAACTGTTCTACAAATTCAGTTAAAAGCCTTGTTGGAATGCTTCTGTCTTGATTACCTTGAAAACCTGATCATGGTTAAGGCAGCCTAGAAACTGACTGTCATCTTTCAGTTCTGCATTGCCTGCTCGTGTCAGAAACAGCCCTGACCATGGTGCTGGAGTGTCACAAGTTCAAGTCCTGTTCCATAAGGAGGTTTGGTTCTCTTGAAACTACATCTTAAGAAAATCAGTGCAGTGGGGAAGGGAATCCAAATCTATTGCTTAAGATTTTCCTTTTTTATTTAATCACTTACTAGGTGAGCCCCACTGTTACCAGGTAGAATCTAACTTTGAGAACAAGGAGGTTGCTTTAAGTCTTTAGAAGAAAAATAATGTCTCTAAGTAAAATTAGGGTGCAGTTATCAAGCCCTGAATTCAACTCCATTTCCCCAATATCAGGAAGCCAGCAGGAAATTGTGGGAATTGGAAAGAAGTGATGAAATGCTTTGGCAGGGCTGAGAGTGGGAAGAAATTGTGTTTTCAGGAAGAGAGCATGTGTTTGCATTTCAGCTGATCCAATTTTCATCCTGGCATCTCAGTTTAACCTGCTGATGAATGTGTGAGTTTGTGCTCAGACAGTAGGCTGCAAACTGAACAGCTGAAGCACAGGTGTAAATTCCCTTCTGCTGCATCTGTCACAAGAGTAGCAAACTCCAGCATGGGGTAGGGCAACAAATTCTTATAGCCTGATTCCAAGATTCTAAAGAATTTTTGTTTCATGTTAAACCTCTTGCAGAATATCCACAAAGATGAAGAGTAAGCCCATAGGCTTTCTGTTCCATGTGTTTGCAGACCTGGAGAAAATGAAGCCAAAAAAAAATTTTAACTGTTTTCCACTCTTGTGTTAATCCTATCAATAAGGACAGAACTTTGCCTATAAGGCAAATCAGAGATGAGGTCTGATCACACAGCCACTGCCACGCCTTTCTAGGGATGAGCCCTGAAATTTCTCATTCTGAGAAGAGTGTTTCACCCAGGTGGTCTTTTCTATATGGGCCCAGACATAAACATGAAAGATTTTAAGGTTTTAAACCTTAAATATGAAATTATTTTAGTTTTAAAGGTTTCAGATCTTCCTCTTATTTCAGCTAGGAAGGCGTTAGGTACTATTTCATGGGGATTCTTCTCTGAAAGAGCTGCCACCAATGCCACTTGGTCCCTCAAAGGCCACCAGTGTGTGCTCATTAATTTTGTAGATAAGTGTTAAATACATGGTTGACTTTGAAGTAAGAACCTTAAACTAACCAAGACAATACATTCTTGCCCATGATAATGTCAGCTTGAGTATAAAACCACTTGATTTATAAAGATTTCTGTTGTGCAGCTGAATTTAAAAAATAGCACACTCAGTGCCTGCTGTCCATACTGTAAGTAAAGCAGTGTATAATCACTCTGACAATAAAACACTTTTCCTGCCTAAGTGCCATATTTTTCAGTAATTTATTTTTTGACACCTCTTGTGACTTATCTCACAAATAACAAGTTACGAGCCAGACAAGTTACTCCAGAAGATTTAGAAAATTTTCATTAAGTGTTTTTAGAGGAATAAATGTCTTCACAGTGACTCTGAATTTTTGGCAGGAACCCACAGTTATGAGGCTGTCTCCAAGGTGACTGTAAGGTAAGTGCTCTGAACTTTGTTGAGGCCTCTAATTTGTGCCCTCAGAAACCCAGGTTCACCTTCTGATACCGCCATAGGTTTCCCAGTAGAGCCAGGTTTGAAACTAAACTTACTGCTTTCCAGGAGAGGATTCAGCATTGGGATATTGATTTTTTTTTCTCCTTTTTTGAGCTGAGTTATTTAAGTATTTTATACCAAGTGGAACAATTTCTAATGATTTAATATTCACTAAGGGAATGAGACACTATAATCTAATAGTTGCCTTGCTCTGCTGAGAGTATGGAAGACTTCAGCACAATATCTCTACTATGTAAACCTTTAATTATTTTAGATAAAGCAGAAGAACATTTGACTAGGTGAGACTAGGAGCATACCCAAGGTAATTCTCTCACCTAAGTATTATGCTTGGAAGTTCCTGGCCCTCACAGAAAGTGGCAAAGTGAGTGTCTTGCTCTCTCAGCACAGGGAATTGGAAATGACAGCTTGTTGCCAGCTCACAAATGCTGTATTTGCCCAAAAGAAAATTGTTCAGTCAAGAATGGCAGAAGTGTCATTATGGCTGGATCCAAAGCCTTGTTTTTATCTATTTTGCAAATCCCTATATCTAAGACTGTAAATAGATATATGGATGAGGAAGGGAGTTGTGATGTGGCACCATACCCTTGGATCTTGCTGTGTGGGAAGTCGACTTGGGAAAACTTAAGGCAGCGGCAGAAATGTCCAGAACGCCCCACACCCCTCAGCAGGCCAGTAATCTTCTTAAAGGTTTCCAATGTACTATAATCAAACTAAATATATTCCCAGCCTGGTTTAATATTGAATGAAGACAAGTTACAAAAGCAAAAACTCCTGTTGAAAGCAGAAAATGCAACCAAAGAAATTAAATGTAGCATAAAGCTGCTTTTGCCAATGACATGGCAAAATCCTCTAGACTCCTTTAGCTCATGGTGATGCTGATAGCAGCATCTCCTCTACAGTAGTGGAGACACATGGGTGTAAAACACTCTTGGGGAGGAGAATCAGTCCCTAAAATTATGCATAGGAGGTGCATATAAAAAAGTATGAGGAGAGGAGCCCTACAAATAAAAGTTGTCTACCCTCAAAAGACACATTTCTAAAGCAGTTGGCCAATTGCTTTAAGTTCCCTTGAGAAGGAATGAATTTTGTCTGCTCAGATTTCAGGAAATAAATACAATACAAACCATATTTACTTTGACAAGTTCAAAATTACAAGCATCAAGGGTCCTGCCTCTGAGCTGTGTTTTTGCAAAGCTTGACATTTTTTAACTTTCAAGCAAGCATTGATGGAGAACTAAAATGGAAACCATGAAATCTCAGGTGAATATGAATAGAAAACTACCTGGATTTCAGTCAGCTCTATCAACCATCTCCTCAGGTCCTGGCAAACAAGGAGTCTGAGAAAATAAGCATTACACTAGCAGTATTTTTATTTTCATCATGATAATTCTCAGCTTCCTCAGTTTCATCAGTATTACAGTGGAAAGTCCTAGGAATGTAAGACTGTCTACAAATTGATTTTTTCCTGTCATTTTCACTTTCATCAAAATGAAAACAAGGCTTTACACGGAGCTTGAAATATATACACTCAAAATAAAAGAATTTCACTTAGAAATGTCATGTCGATGTGTTGTAGTATGAAGCTTTTTGTTGTCTCTAAAGTCCCTTTCCATACTGCATCACACGTGAGCTGTTTCAATAGTGCATCAATTTTGAGAAAAATAAATACCAATAGAAAGGAGATGCTTCAACATAATAATCTTCCTCAGATGTTGTAACTTAAACCATTAGAAAAAAGAATCAAATCACAAAATATTTTCTACAGGAAATTCTAGATCTCTGTTTCCATGCTCTTAGAAGACAAAACTCAAAATTCATGCCCTTATTTAGTTTTATCAATGAGATCCTTCATCTTCTTCCACGAATTTGAAATTAAGACCTTTCTATTCATGTTGGAAAAAATATGCCTTATGCATTATCTTTTTCTTTTTACAGTATTCCTTCTGCCTCAGCACCTTATAAAACCTTTGCAATGCTTTTTCTCTGTAGAACAAAAGTAGCATTTATCCAGGAAGTCTTGGATAACTGTACCCACATGATCTTGATTATGGTTCCTTGCAGTTTGACTGTGCAAGTCTGTTACTGCACTGAATGACAGATAAATAATATTACGCAGCCTGGACTGGATCCTGTTTTCACAAAGTTATCAGACAAGATCAGTGTAAAAACTTCAGTGCCTGTTTTCCTTCAGTTTTCCCTTTACGGCAGCACAGAGTAATTTACAATCCAGAGCTTGAAAAGTGATATCAAAAGGATTAGGAATCTAAACCATTTTCTCAATCTTCTTTTCAGCATCAGGCTGCATGACCTTCAATATTTGGCATGTACTTGCCCCCCTTATCGTCCTGAGATTTCAGCCAATAGCAGAGAAGACAGAGGGAAGACTTTTCCCCTTCTTTCTCCTGCCTGATCACTTGCTTTCTGTAAGCAGGAAGGAAAAAGTCATGGATGTGCTACTTTCTAAAGTCAGACTTTCTGCATAAACCCCATGAGAGCTGAAAGCCCCAGGGCAGAGTCCACCTCCTTCCTACAGTTTAGCTGCTTTTGCATTCCTTGGGTGATTCTTGTTTTCATGAATCATTCACCCTTTCCTTAGAGTAGAAGAGAGCAGTTTAGAGAAGGAACGATTATTTTAATCTGCTGGCAGTAAACCCCTTCAGTCAAGTCAATTATAACAGTTGCACCAACCTGTGGAGCAAGTCAAACAAACATGAAAGAGAGGAACATGCAGCCGAGATAAAAAAGAAACCAGAAGATGCAGTTGTCTTCAGTTTGCCACTCGTACGCTTTGATTTGCCATTCTTCTCAGACATTATAAGTTTTCAGGCAGGCTGCACTCACATATTCTGACAGCCCTGCTAATTCTATCAACTCAGTGATGTCTGTTTGAAACTGTGGACACCAAGGTAAGCAGACCTGAGCACCTACAGCATCTTTTAAAAATATCCAGAGTTGTTAGTTTAACATTGTAACAGATATACACATGCAATAGTGTTTGTATATTTATTAATGTAGCCCATATACTTAAACATGTACACATGCAGACATGTGCTCACACACACAAATATGTAAATTAAATTTCTTCAAAGACAATAAATCTACAAATGCAAGGACAGTCCTTGCCCAGAGTACAGAGAAAAAGCCACAGTTTATTGCGGGGAGGAGGAAAAGTATTCTCATTACATTAAATAGAAAATTCAGTCATTTGTTTGTAAGATTTCGTACCATCTGCTCTTTCCAAAACAAAAGATGTACCAGAACAAACCAAAGGCTTGTTGCTTGTGTGACAGTAGTGCTAGCTGCACAAAATAGACATTTATATCTCAATAGCTGCCTTGGTCAGAGTAGTACTTAGCTGAGTTCAGACAACAGCCCAACTGGTATGTTTTCCTGTACCGAATCAAATAAATCCTACAGGTATGTAAGAAAAACTAAGAAGAAAAGATATAATTTTTGTATCAATTAGCTAAATTGACTTTCTCAGCACTACAGATTTCAACAGTAAAACTGTCAACATGAAAACACCAAACCCCAGACACAGTTAGTGGAAGTAAACACAGGTACCAGGTACTGCCTTGTCTTCTGGTGTCTTATCATAGTTGCATAAAAATTTCTGGTGCAGTGGCACAAATCTGTTGTCTTAGATTGAACATATTATACCTGTTTTCTTCCTGTTGAGCACATTTTAAATCCCTAAATTGCATTATATTCTGCCTCCATGAAACCAGAGCAATACCACAGTGAATCATATCTCATATGGGAGCAAATCCCACCTTGCCATCACAGGTATACTAAAGCCAAGGGTAAGAAGGAATGACAGTTTTGGCAGAAGCAGCAATCCAGGTACAAAGAGGAAGGACTGGAGACCCTCAACATGATCCAGCTCGAGAGGGCTGTCTGACAGCGTTATCTGTCCACAACGTGCATGATGGTTTCTGAAACAAGCATCTGGGTTAACTTGGTAGACAAGGAAAATTTAGTCAATATAATTAATGGAGTTTAGGGTACATTAATCCATAGATGTCTGATAAAAAAGCTCCCACTTGCCTCTGCTGATTGTGGTGTCCAGTTCTGTGCAGAGACAAGAGGGATCCTAGTGTGACCAGCTCAGTGACGGGCATGTCCGCTTGGTCAGATGAAGCCCACCTGTGCTTTGCTGATGTTACAAGATGCACGATGCACACGCTCATCACCTACTCTGTGCTTTGGCAGGCCGTGCCCATTCGGATTCACAAATCACAGCAGGCATACAAGCATCTGCTCTGCTCCTACCTGAAAGATTTAAACTGTAATTAAGGTTAAAATTTTACATTTTCAGCAGTGATGACTTGAGCCTCCTGATGCTAAAATGAGAATGGGAGTGAGAGACCTCTCTACTCTTCAATCTTCTCTACTCTAAACTGTGTTATATCTCTCATCATTTTCACAAGCACTTGCCCAGCTTGTATTGTGAGTACAATACTTATTTACTCATACAGCTGCAAGGAATAAGTTAGATATTCTCTCCTGAATAAATGTTTCTACATGAAAAATAATTTAAATCTATCTGACAAGAGGGGAAGAAGGATTATTTGTGGTTTTGCTGGTCAGGATGCAGCAATCTCTTCTGCTGCTGCAGAGAAAGAAAAAATAGAGATGGCCTGTCCTGTAAATTTTGTTTCATACTTGTACTAAATCCAAACTCTTCTCACAAAAAATGTGCACAGAAGTAATGGAATGAGAGGTTTAATAAATACAGTGGTCTAATGGAAATAGTGCAGCAATGTTTAATTAATATCTGTAATGCTTCAGAGTCAACACAATTCCTTTTTCTTCCCTTTGCTGTGAGAAGATAGGACTTTTTTACCATAACTTACTCCAGACTCCTATATCAGTAAACAGCAGCAGAGAAATGTATCTGCTGAAAGAAAGCTCAGCATTATGCAAAGAGTGATAAACTTCTCAGAAGGTGTTTACAAATGCATTCAGTGAAACAGAATTTTAATGAATTGTGCCACATAATCTTGCAGTTAATGAGCTGTAAAAGCCTTTGCCAATTATAGTGACTCAAAACTAACTCTTTTGGATTCCAGATCAATAATGGGACTACTTCTGAGCTTTTTTTTTTTTTAAGGAAAATTAGGAGCTAAGAAAAACAAAAGGTATGTTTGTCATATTAAGCATTTCAGAAATGTCCCTCATTATTATAACAGAGCTATCTATATTCTTGTTATTTGTAATATCATCCCTCAGCTGCATTAAAAGAAACAAGCCTTCTGAGATCAAATGACGTCAGTATTGTAAAATGCCAGTGGCAAAACCAGAAAAGACTAATGACTTCAATAATAAGTAGGGATATTTTCCACGGGTTATATTAAATTCAGCTGTGGTGCATAACCTCTTAGAAAACAAAAATTATCCTTCTCTGCCTTTGCTATCCATCCTAAGTGCTCTGACGTTAGAAAGTGGACACCTTTAAACTCTCTGAAGACTGGTTCTTCTGTTTTTGTCTTATTTTAAGTGAAGGGTCTCCAGACATTGCTTTTTTGTTCAGGTGGGATCGCTATTCCTGCCTAGGAACACGATATTTTAACACATCAGAACTGTCACGTTTCCCAGGGACAATTAAATATTGTGCCCAAATAGTTCCTGTGATTCTCTATCCAGCTAGTAAAATATTCGTTTGAAAAACAAAGGTTTGGCTTAATATTTTAATGTCTTCAAAATCTAAAGGAGATGAGACCAGCATTTATCAACTAAAAATATGGCATACGGTTTTATTGCCTCTGATCTCCAATTTATTATGTGACTTTTTCCCAGTATGATTCTACTTTTTTCTTCTCTAAAGATTTTTTTCTCTTGCTCATGCCTCAGTATGAAGGATCCATTAACAGAGGAACCACATAAAAAGTAATTCCAAGGAAAAGCCTTATAAAATGTGAAAAATTAAAGCTGTGCTCTGATCCCATTAAGAAAAGAAATTGCCTTGAGGCATCCACTAAATATGTGAAATCCATTTCTGCTGAAGGGCTTCAGAGTTTATTTCTCCCTTACAAATGCAATTTCACAGCACAAGTTGAACATTTAAACAAAGAGAAGCAGGATCTTTTCCCAGTTAGCGCCTCTTTTCCTTGATTGCTGCCAGGTCACCAAGTGCAAATTTACATCAGAATCTGAGATTAAGTAAATCTCAGCCAAGAGGCTTTGAGGGCATTTCTGCTTGTGAAGACTGTAAACCAGGAAATGCTCTCAGTATGGAGGGTTTACTGTTGTTATTATCAGTATTTATTTTGCTCGGCTTTACGTAGAAAGCTAGAGAAGTCTGTGGGCTTAACATCTCCTTTCCTTAAGTGGTTAGTTTAAGCTCCCTGATGGCCCAGCTCCATCTGACTTTCTGGTGCTGGAACCTCACATATTTCTTCAGCTCCACAACCCCATACATAAGACTAAGGGAGCAGAATAAAAAAAAGGAGTCAGCAGCCGCCCAGGAGGATGTCCTGTCCCGGCTGAAATCCCCACACCGCCACTTGCTTCTTTCCCCCTGTCCCATGGAAAGGTGTATCTGTCATGAGCTTGTGGGGACCCTATCCAAGTTCAGAGGGGCTGTGAGGAGGCAGCAGTTCTTCAGCCTTTCTGCAGAATCTCTGCTTATGCTCCTTGATGGAAACATCCTCAGGAGAAGCCCTGCTTTCCCTGCAAGACGAGGAACAACATGCTGGTGCCACCATCCTTGCCAATAGAAGCCACTGAACCAGGCCCTTTTAAAGAGACTCAAAACAATATGTTAACGGCCCTGTTGACTTCAGAACATTATTCCGTAAAACTCACCGAATCTTAGATCAGGAGAGAAGGCAGGAAACCAAAGTTTTCCTTCTTCCACAGCTGAGATCCGGCTGTTGTTTGAGGAAGTATACTTTGCTCTCCCCTCAGCTGCAGTTTACTGTCCAGCAGCTGAGGCTCTTTCCCCTTGCCCAAGGCAGGGCTGCCAGCCCACCCACTCTGGCTCCCCTGAGACATCAGACCAATCTGGTGGCTGCTGGCAGAGCTGTTTTCATCATTCTGCTCCATCCTACAGAATGAAAGATACCTTCAGTGCTGCAAAAGACTTCAGTGGCAAGAACTAACAAGCTGTCTGAAAGTGCTCAAAAATCTTAAACGGGAATTTGACTGTACAAATATCCGGGGAGGAAGAAGTGGGTTTTCCCTGTGCCATTTTCTTGCTTAGTCATAATTTCAAGATAATATCTGGAGAGGAGAAATAACATCTCTGAAGGGTATTGGGGAGACTCTTCTAAAGTATGTAACAAGCAAAATGACTGCAAGCCTGATGAAAATTCAAAAGGTTTCTAATCCAGCTAGGATATATGAAAGAGCCCCCTGACCTATGGCATATTTATTATTGGTTGCTATTTCTCCAGTGGAAATAAACAATTAAATTTAAGCCCACCGGCACAAAGCCTGTCCTTCAGGAGCTGTTTGCCAGCCCCTTTGAGTTTATGGTAATGTAAACTGAGAAATTGTTCCAGGATCTGGATCACGGGTGTTGCCTCTTCCCATCCTGCTTCCAGTGCAAAGATCTAAAATAGACACTTCATTTCACACTTTAAAGAAATTGGGGCAGAGGGGGGAAGCTTTTCTAGCTGTAACAGTGATGTTTTTATAAAATGAATGGGTCACTCCTGCAAATAGGTAAGACTGAAACTGCTAATGCTGTTACACCAAAGCACTGAGTGTCAACACATCATCAGAACTATCAGTTCTACTCACAACTCCTTTGCAATATGTTACTTGACTAATATTGTCCCTTCTCAAAGCTTCTTAATAGTTAATTATAATGCGGTTCTTTCTATAAAATTTTTTGATTTTCTTCTTGCTGAAGCTACTGGACCTTGTCTGACAGTCCTTTAGTTTCCAAATTTCACATGTATTTCTTGGGCCTGAATATTTTATAATGTACATGAAAATTAACAAATACCTATATTCTTAAACTGCCTGCTGAACATTTGCTTTTCTATCAAGCTGTTTCTCAGTCCCTTCAATCTTCTTTTTAACAGAAAATGCCTGTAATTTTTATGCATATTTTCTATTATAATAAAAAAAATTGCTACAGATTTATATCAACATTACTGACTGTTAGATCCATTTTTTTTGTAAGATGAGTAAATACACACATTAGGGGTTTTGTATAAAATTACTTCTATGCCAGTAGTGGAGGTAGATTTTAATTAAGCCTAAGTAAAACATATCTGAGAGAGACCCACATTTTGACATCAGTTACAGATGAGCAATCCTATCAAAGGATATTGAATTCCACTGATGATACAGAGCAAAGGTTCTTCCCCTGTAATTACACTTTAGAAATTATGTTTGTTGAAAAATCTAAACTGAGAGCAGGCAAAACACCTGAAACTTTAGTTCACCTTCAGTAGAAGAGTTGAATGTTCTAGTGTTCAAGGTAGTAACCCAGGACTCAAGGTTTCCAGCTTAAAGTCTTTATTTCCTCATGGGTTTCTGCTCTGTGATCTTCAATGAATCATTTAATACCAGTCTCTTTGAGGTGTTGCAGAATTTAACACCTGCTGTTTTCAGGGAAGTTAAGATCTGAAAGACCCAAGACATTGTCTCTCCATGCCTCAGTTGCCCTGCTGTGAAATAGAAGAGTTGCAGGGGTAAGAGCCTTATCTGCTCAGGTATTACAGTCATGAAAGCTGATACACATTGCATTTAAATTCTGCTCTCATTTGACTGAAGTGCATTTAAGTACAAAGCATTTAATACTTAGTAGAGCTTCTTAGGACTTTGATAATTTCTGAAATACTATTTCTTTAATGATTTCTATTCTGCCTTTCAATGGAGCATTAACAGCAAAATACCTTACTTTTGGACCAAACAGATTAATTTCAGTCTTCTGCTGTGAAGACTGGAATGGTTTAGATGGCCTGTTGCTTGTAGCCCTTCACCTGGAAAAATTTCCTAACAGTGTAGGGTGGTAATGGTCACTCTTCTTCATGGCTTTAAGCATTCCTTTTCCAAAATCCTCCTCTCTTCACTCACTCATCACCCTTTTATCTCTTATGCTTTTTATATCTTTAGCATTGTGTCTTTTTTTTACATCATTGCCTCCCCTTCTCCCACCACCCAACTCTCTTTGGATGTTAGCTATGGTAACACAGAATTTGGACTAGAATAGATGGTACAACTGCTGCAAACAAATGAAGCTGGCTAAGACTTTTGCTGGTAGCCTGAAGAAAATCCCACATATGGAATTTTCAGTCATTTTTAACACAGAGTAGAATAAAAAAGCACAAGAGCAGTCTCTTTTGCATAACCCGATCAGCTTCCTCTCTTTCATAACTGCTCCTGCTGTGCTGTCATCCCCACCCTCACCCCCACTCCATGCCCTTCACCTCTTTGTTGATCTCTTGCTTTCCACCACAAATCCTCTCCTTTATGTGAGCATCACTCTCTCATGGCCTTTCTCAGGCAACATTATGCACAGTGGACTCCTCCTGTCATCCCTTCCTACTCAGTAAAATCACACCACTCTCCTCTTGGCAGCCTTCACTGTCAGGTTTAGTTGCCTTGCCAATAAAGCAAGACGTCTCCCAAGTGAATCCTTCCTGGCAGCACTCACTTTAAGGATAATAATTAGGAGCCTGCACTTCAGAAGCAAAATCAGCGAAATTAAAGGAACAAAGCTTTGGCCAGCCTGCTGTACAAGGGAATACTTCTGTGCTTCCATCTCATGGAAAACAAACTTGGAATAGCTCCTCTTTTGAATAGCTCCTCTTTTCACAGTAGCCACACCTTAAATTAATAATAACAATCAACAATGACAAATTAATAATAACAATATAGTCATAGAAATAAAGCAACTGTGCATACAGATAGAATCATTGACATTAAGCAATTGTTGTAATTATGGACTGGGTGGTTTCCCTGTCCCACAACACTGGCAGAAGACAGGAAAAATACTGAGTTGTGACTACCCCTCTGTTCATTAGTCCTTCTTCACTCCCTCCCTAACCTCAGGACATTTAGTGTTTAACCCTGATGAGAAAGTCCCTTGGACACTCTTTAAATTTAGGTTTTTTTAAAAGAAAATCCACCAAATATGTATTTCAGATGCCACCATAACAAGCATTTCTCAGCACAGGGTCAGCAATGTTAGTGGCACCTGCTAGAAAATTTGTTTAATTTCATTTGTAAGAGATAAGGCACTTGTTGAACTGGAAGTGAACTTGAAGAGACTAACATGAGTAACATATTTATATTATTTGGAGAGTCTTCTTTTGGAGGGAACTTGAGCATTTACAAGGAAAACAGCTCATAATGGTAACCCTTCAAAACTGGTCCAGCACAAAAGGCAGAGCATTTGATCCCTCTGTGCTAGGAAGCCACGTACCCAAGGGGACCTATTACAGCTAAGCATTAATTGGTGAAACTCTGGGAGAAACATTTGCAATTGCAGGAGCTGTTTGCTGAGAAGATGGCTGATTTGCATAGGCACATTGCTTAAGCACTTTGTAAACGACATTAATCAGTTATTTTACTATTTAAATTACCTTTAATTGTTCTTGCATTCAACAACTTTGCACAGGGTGCATCATCCTATTTGTTTGTACCAGAAAGCATCCATCAGTTGAATAGAAACAAAGATAAAGAAAGAAAAGCAGGACATTTCTCTTCCACTTTCATCTTGTCTTTTCTAGCCTGATAGCTTAAGAATCTCTTTTTCTCATTTTCTTTCAGAACTCCTAATGTTACTTGTCTCAGTGTTACCAAGTTGATTATGATTATTACTCTTTATGAGATGGAAATTGTTCCAGCCTCAGTGATCTTTCTGATGTCTTTAAATATACCCCTTAATTTTCACAGTTTTTGCTGTTTTACAGATCTCTCTGTAGTTGTCAAATTTCATTTTTGTGACATTGCACTCACAAACACCAAGGCACTACAGAACATATCAGTAAAACTGGGAAAAGGGAGAGATAGAATGAATGCCCTTCTCCAGTTTAGAGGTGAAAAAATAAAAGACAACAACATCCAATAATTTCACTGCAACACTCTCCAAAAAAATAATGCCAGGTCTCTGAAATGCCAAGGCTTAATAATTATGCTATGCCTATTACAGTGAGGCTGGATTCACTAAGTGTGTCTGTCTAGAGGCCACTGTGCTCCAGCAACAATAAATTTCCAAACACAAAAGTCAGTCAGGTTTTATTGGACTACAATAACAAATATTTAAATGTATCCAAAAACTAGAGGCAAAGAATGACTCTCAAGCTATGTCACTCCCATGTTAAGGTCAATGTAATATCTCTACAATTAATTGCTTTTTTATCATCATTATCCTTTATTTAAAACTCATCTTTGACACTGTGTCACTTTGAAATTCACGGTCATGCACGCAACCTAATCAACCGTATTCCAGTCCTTCTCTTGCTTGCCTAAGTCTAGCTTTAAAAGTTCTTTGTCTTCTGGTTCTTCCTTTCTTAGTAGGCAACTATTACCTCCTTACCATCTTTCTGTAAATACTGTGCTTCACTGTCTTCTTGCCCTGTAACCTATTTTGGGATGATCATATCTTCTAAAACAAATCAAACCACCATTCAGTCACATTTACTAGACATATTAGAGCAACCCAGATTTCATTCAGACAGTGTTTGTTGTAGGTCTTTATCCAATGCCTCCATGTACGTGTGACCTGAATGAAAGCATGTCTCATGGACACTTTTTTCACTGGGATTTTAAAACTAATCAAAGGCTCTTAATTGAAATGAATGTGGAAAACATGTTAATTCATCCATATTTTGTCAGAAAAATTAACTACACATGGAATTAATTTATGACACTTTGTTTACATTTAACTATAAATGAATATGAAAAATGAGTGACATGTTGGAGAAACATAGAGGTAAAAACAATCTGTATGGGAAAATATAATTGCCTGCCAAGAATCTATTAGTGCAATTTCAGCATCAGATAATAATCTGATTCTTTTCAGAACACAAGAAGAGTTCTGAACACATTTCATTCTGTATTGTCAATGATATCAGAAATATTTTTGTGCATGTGAATGTGTTCTTTAACATGTTTGTGATTTTCATAAAGATTAAATGTGTCCTAACTTGGAAGAATCTTCTGATGTCTGTGGTTGGATCCAATTTCACCACCCCCACATGGTTGGAGGGTGAAGATGTTGGGAGTTTTTAACTACATGAAACATGCCGAAGAACTGACTGTAAAGTGCTAAGAAAGGCAATGGCTGCTCCTTCAATTTCCCATTTAACAGCTGCAGGCAGAAGAGAAAGAGGCTGAAAGCTTCAGGATCAGAGAAGAAGTTGGAGGAAAAGGTAATCCTCCTCTGTCTAGACTCTCTAAATCCCAATCCGTTGCCTCCTAATTCTTGTTATTTAGCATAAGGTTGAAAAGTTTTCATGCTGGAAACGCCTCCAGGCATCATCACAAATTTTACCAATTCCCACCCTCACTGCCCTGCCCAGTGTTTTTCTGCTGGTAACCACTGGAAATATTTTGCCCATTGTTCCAAAGCAGCAATTCACGTTTCCTCATTTTGACCAATTCTTCTTTTTCTCAAGGTAGATTTCTTTAAGATTCTGGTGTGTATTAGCTGGAATTAGTTACAGTGGTGACCAGGGGAGGTGGAGGAAAGGAAAAGAAACCAAGAGAGAAAGAAACCATGGATGAACACAGCACAATTCGATTGATTCAGGGTGAAATCTCCTGTTGCCATAAACTCTTGCTAAAATACTTTATAATACAGGATCTCTTCCAATTACAGAAGTCTGAATTTTGTGCTTGGTTGGTAGAATTGATTCTAAAAAATAAGTTGGAGTCCTGCTCTTCATCACCATAGCTGAAAATATTCACACTTTGAGGGTGTTGATGGAATGTGCTTGGCAGAGTCCGCTACCTGCCAGTGATCTCAGCAGATTTTAACAGAGAATACTGAACACTGAACAGCAAGCTTGATCCTTTGACTATGAAAAAGAGATGGACAAATTAAATCTTCTGGAGAAGAATTTTGGTTTGTTTTGGTCAAGAAAAGAGCTTAAAGCTGAGTTGGGTTTTATCAGCTTTGTAAAAAATAAAGTCTATGGTACTTTAATGTATTTCTTACCACCTAATTTGTGGTGGATTTTTCTAAGAGTTGCACATCTGCATTGTGGCATTCTCAGAAGTATGACACCTCAAGAGTGAAGCAGAGGATTATGAACTCATTTTGAAAATTGGAAAACTGATGAAAGTTTTAATGGTGTTCTTCATAAATACGTTTAAGTTTGGAAAGCCAAAGGCGTCAAAGAGCCAAACAATGCAAAATGAATTCACTAAAATCCTAATCCCAAATACAACAAGAAAAATGTTTCATGGCACCTGGTGTATCTGGCAGTAGCCATAAAGGCTGGAAATATCCATTGGTATGAAAAGAAGACTCTCCTGCACCCCTAGAGATGCCCACCCCAACACCAGTGAAGATTCAGCTGTTTCCTCATCGCCTTGCAGCTCTCCCCACGAAGAAGAGGAACTGACTTTCTGCCAGGGATGTGCTCACTGGTGCTGAACTGAGGGATGTCATCCTTCCAGCTTTACTGCTAGATGGCTGCTGATTTTAAAACAGTTGATGTTTTGTCTCCTGCCTCAGTTTCTTTGACTCTGATAAGAAGGTAATAAGGTTAATTTCCCTAATTGCTAATTTCATGCTTATTTGCCTTGAAATTTTCAGGCAATAAGCACTGTTAGAGTTCAGTGCTATTATTTCTGCACTGAATTCATGAAGGCAGCCCTTTGCTATGCATCATCTTATCCACTGTTTCACTGTCTATAACAGGTATAGAGCCAACCAGCATAACTTTTATGTTTCCTATATAAAGAACCCAGAACTGACTCAAAGTATTTATTATTAGATGCTGTTAATATCTCATAAATAAATTTGGGATAGGTGAAAAATTCCACTTTCTTGCAATTAATTTCAAACATATTTGAAACATTCATTGCTTGAATAGAATTTAAATTCATTTTTAGTTTGGTTTGTTTTGTTTAACTTCTGAAAGATAAGTGGTGTTTAATCTGAATTGTGTGTTTAAGCACTTTGCCCAACAAAAGCTAAGCATGTGTTTAAATGCTTTCCTGAAACAGCCTCCAATTTTCCCTCAAGATCTACATGTAACCTCATTTTTTCTACAAGACTGAGATTATTTTTCTGATTTTTTTTTTAATTTCATGTGTCTGAAACTTCATTTTAAACTGTGTCCCACTTAACAGGTAATACAAATACTTTTTCCTCTTTCTTGCAAAGCAAGTTTGCTGCAGCCTCTGCCATAAAGCAAATGACAAGCTTGAGTCTAAGTTACAGAGTAGCTAATTCCATTCAATATTAATAATTAGTCAGAGGTGTCTTGGACAATAAGACCAAATAAAAGCTGCACTCAAAAAAATCCCAGTCCCTCTAATTTCAAGAGTTTGATAGTCTTTGCTCTTGAAGGCTCAAATAAATAAATAAACGAGGCCAAGGAATTCATTTGAAATATTAATTAAAATGTAAATTAAATCCAGATTGCATGGGCTTTAAAAACTGTTCTCTGAAGTTTCCATGAATATAAAGCATGTGACAAGCTACTGTTTTAAATGAGATCTACATAAACATACATTGTTGAAAAACTGCTTGGCTTGAAAATAACCTTACCAACACCATGAACTGCGAATAATGAGAGAAAACCTTCAGCAGCAACAGCTTTCGTTCCCAACAGCGCCGTTTGTGAGGTTTTGCAGCATGGCAGGAGGGATGTGATGCGACGTGCCCTGGCCACCAGCACTCCTGCCCATCTGTGTTGGTGGCCGGCTGCCGGCTGGCCAGGCGGATCACCAGCTCCGGCAGGATGCAGCGTGCCAAGGCGGAACAGCTCTGGGAGCGCTGGTGCCGCGGAACTGCTGCCAGCCAGGGAGGCAGGACAGCCACCCCTGGCACCACCACCCTGGCGTGTGCAACCAGGCCAGCCACTCTCAGGCATCACACACTCCTTCCCATTTGGAGTAAACTGAAAGCAGAAAATACCTAATCCTTCCCTCCATCTGTGCAAAGATGTTCCATACGAGGTGCTCCCCTCCTGAGCCGGCCAGCCTTGCTCACAGCACATCCTGGCACCAACAAGTGCCTTTTTCTGTGAAGTCTCTCTTTGACTGAGTGCTGCTGATGAATTGCTACAAGACAAAGACAGATGAAATAAGGGCACCACCTTAAGCAGAGACTAACCCAGACATCTGGAAGTCCTCTGTCCCAACACTGTCTTAATGTAAAACAATGCTGTTGACAGATTACAATTTCTGTTTAATTAGTTTTCAGGTTCATCCCACGCCCAAAATCAAGCCTTGTGTCTTTTGGGAAAGGTTTTCTTTTACTTCTGACCAATAAAGTTTTTACAGTTTGCCTGGCCACTACATCTGTCCTTCTGCCAAGCAATATGACCCTGTTAACCAGTGCTGGGAGCGGGATGTGGGATGGCCCAGGCTCCGCTGAAATGGGCTACAGCCAAGTCACGCCACTGAGCACTTTATGAGGAAGACAAATGATGTTCAGGATACAACGTAAACAAGCAATCCAAGTACCTCCCCACAGTCTTGGGAACACCAGACTTTCTGGAAGAAGCATGAATATCATGAAAGAGTCCATAAGGAAGAGAAAGATTCTGCCCTAAGAGCTCCAGTGAAGCCATAGTAAATAATGCATAGGGCCACATGCTGAATGACAAAGCGAATAAGAAACATCAAACATCTGAAAGTCCTCTGAGCCTCACCCATCCCGCTTGCCAAACAGGCAGGTGCTCAGAGAAATAAAAGAATGTGGCTATGGACAAGAAAAGCCTATAAAATTGCAAATGCTCTAGGGGCTGAGTTCAGGCTACAAACCTGCTCTGCTCTAGTATTTCCTAATCTGTGAATGCAGGACTTGATAATGAAAAAATATTAATGTGAGTTTGAGGCGTGGCAGTTAATACGTGAAATTTATACTGCCCCACTAGGGAGAGCTTCTAGGAACACAAGGGTAACACAATTTAGTTTCCATACATGGAAGAGTTGATCTCCCAGCATTCTGTCAGCCATTGAAACCATTGGTGTGCTTGGCCATTTATCCATAGCTGTAAGCTCTACCAAGACTAATTAATCCTGCTGAAAGATTTGCCGCAGTGGGAAACACCACCTAGATGTGATGCCCTTGCCTTTAATTTCTGAGCAGACTTGGTTAAAAGAAAATCAGGTATCTTGGCACAGAAGTGCCCTTTGTTTTCAGAGCTATCAGACTTTAAAGTATTTTTTCACTTAATTGAAAATAAAATTTCCCCAGAGTGCTGAAGTCTGCTCTTAATGCATGTGCACAGCTCTAATTAATGTTAATTATTTGCATTCACCAAGGGGAAAAGTGTATTACTTCAGGTGCCTACTTGGAATGCGTTACTTTAGCCCTTCATGTGACTCCAAGTGGTGCACTCGAATGGAAAGATGCAGCTGCCTCGAGAACCAAGTGTCTGGTGCCTGAGGATAATCCAGATTGAATGTAGGACAGGATGTGCTGCACCACAAATAGCACAGCCAGGCTTCCTGCACCACACGAAGTCTGACTCACAGAGCTTGCACACACAGCAGCACAGAGATCACTGCAAGTTCATTTTCCCTCTGAAAATTTGGGCAGAGACCCTTTTCATCAGATGCTTACACAGTACCCAGCCAAACAGGCTGTGAGCCAGTACCGCCCTGCCACAGCACAGCCACTAAACAAGCTCTGCGCAGGCTGAGACCACACACGAGGTCAGTGCTCAACCCAGAAACAAAGCCCAGATCACTGGAGATTTAAGCCCAAGCTTTATCTACTCAGCTACACTTCATTTTGTGTCAGGGCTGGAGACCCCAAGGGATGTTTCTTACAGAGCACCACTGAAATAATGAAGTAGGACAGATTTATTCCAGTTCAGGAATCTGGTCCATACACTTTCATTGTAAATAAACTGTAAAACCTGGACATCTTCCACGCTCTTCCCCACACATGCAAGTTCATCCAAATTCATCAGCCTTGCCAGCATCTTTCTAGATGGTTACCCTTTAACTAGGGTTTTATTGGATAACTGTAACCCAATTTGCTGCAGCTGCATGACCCTGGTTCGCTTTTGGAACAGAGCAAGCTGGTGGCAGAAGTGCCAAGTGGGAGCCCACCTGCCAGGCAGCCAGTGTAGTTAGAAAGGACCAGTCTGAATGTGCAAAATCTGGCAGGTGGCAAAGATGCGCTGTTTATTTTGCCTAATGACAAAATTAGCACATTGATAATAATCAAACAGAGCAGTGTGCAATGGGGGGTTATTTAATTAAAAAACGTCCTTTTCTAGGTATGAGCAGGGCACAGGCACTGTGCTCATCCATGCAAGCTGTCACTCGTCCCTGGAAAGCTCATATGCAAACTACCTTCAGCTTCCGTTGTCTGGGTTTGCTCTGGAAAGGAGACGGATCCTACTTGCCTTTTTCATTCACGTAATTCTCTTTCTGCACAATGTGCATTTTTGCTCACATCCAAGAAAAAGGATCACATCTAATAGAACAGATTGCTTTGAAAAGCCCAATGGAAAAGGCTTTCTTCCAATCTGTGTCCACAAAGTAGTGTTGAGAATGCTGCCCCCTGCTACTTCTAACTACCGTACATCTTCATATCTCACAACTGCCTGATTGAAATTTGGTTTTGTTTTCTTATTAAGTTACCTGTGGCTTTAATATGTAATGGACAGAAACATCTTAGTCCTTGACTACCTTTATGTAATACAGCAGCTTCACAGGCAGGACCATGCTCTTTGCTGCATCCAGCTCTAGGGACCCATCTAGCAGCAGAAGTTGATGGTGGTAGCACAACTGTTCTTCTCTGGGTTTGTTATACATGGAAGGAGTTGGTGCAGCTGCTCAGAGCTGCATCAGCCCACCTGTGCCACATATGTAAGAGGGAAGCTGGTCAGCAGACGTGTAACAGGAGTGATTTTTCTGTTGTATACCATCCTTCAGAAAGAAGGCAGGTGAGGAAGAACAGCAGCAGACACTTTGTACAAAAGTCAGTTCAAAGAGTAGCAGATGTTTTCAATTTACCCCTGCTCAAGGGACATCATCACAGTGAACTTTCTTACAACAGAGTCACAAATTCCTAGCTCAAACAGCTTCCATTTCATAAAAAACCAGGAGGAGAACATTGAAGATATAAAACTCAGGTTTATTTTTACTTATTAGAGATTCACTCTAGAGCAATCCTAACCTCAAACTCGTCAATTTGCTGACAACTTCTCCAACAGTCAAGGTTATTCAAATGTTTTCACTCATTTTATGGAGATAATGTGGATTAAAAACTCTTATTTCTTCAAACATTATTGGTTGGTTTTAAATAAAGTTTTAGATTTCTTTTGGTTGAACTTTGAATTTTATTCATTCTGGTTTGTTCTGCTTTTTTATTATTTCTATCAGCATTAAAATCTATTCGAGGCAAGTCCAGATAGCCATAACCAGCTCTCAAGAGTTTGCAGGGTAATCAGTACCATGAAACCAGTGACAAGGTAGCATTTTAACAGTCTTTTAGTGAGGGCAGTTGTGAAACCAGGCTTGAATTTCTCTAGCTAGCTTGGCTAATTTGGGGTTGGTAAAAGACAGAAGCAGATTTAAGGGAAGAAATTAAATTGATATAGCCATATATCAGCTCAGGAAAGGAATGTTCCTTTCAGGGGCTTTAGGGGAGTTTAAAGAGTCTTGTGGGATTGTAGGAAGCCTAGCATGGCAGTTGTGGTTGAGGTGGGAGCACCTCATCAGATAAATGCAGTCGCAAATCTGTGAATCAGTGGTGCAGAGTCACTGAGCACCTTCCTGATGCTGGGACAGAGACACAGTCAATGAGATGAGATGAGTCAGGAGAAGTGTGACAGGAAGGAGGAGGAGGATGTGAATAGATTAACATTCCAACCAAGAATTGCATATTCATCATTGTAACTATTCATTAAAGGGATCAAAGAGCTGCAGGTAAAAGGCCAGAAAAGAAGGGATTAAAGTTATCCAGGTGCATGTGACAAGATTGCACTGGAAAACTGCAGAGTGGGATTTTGAGAAGTGTGGAGAGGAGTTAAATGGGTAGGATCAAAGGTGAAAACTACTGTCATGCAGAGCCAAAGAAACTTGGAAGACAGAGTTTATGATAACAAAAAAGAGAAAATTGCTGAAGTCCAAAAATAAATCGAATTTGGCCAGGAGAAGACAAGAGCACAGGGCAGACGTGGGATTGAATGGAGAGCCTGAGTCAGGAGCAGGTTGTGTGGCTGAAGACAATGGAAACATGAGGTGAGATGATTCTCAAAATGATTAGAGAATTGCCTTTTTAAAAGGGGCTAAATACAAAGAAGAGGAATGTTAAGGATGGAGTCAGCAATAGTGAAGAGAAGAAAGATATGGAGGCAAAAACTTCTAAAAATTATAATGTAATTAGTGATGTTGGCATAGTAAGTACCAAAGTAATAAAACCATTTTCTGCTGCATTTGGAAGTGAAGAAAATATTGCTGACCCTGGAGAGAGTTGTTTTTTCTTTCATACGTGATTTCCTAAAACACGTGTGATGGGTAATAAGTCCATTATCATCAACCAAGCTCAGGGCAGAGGAACAGGGAAAAAGGAAAGAAGAGAGATCCAGAACTGTGTATTTAGCCAATTTTGTTGTTCCATGTTGTGAAAGAAACTCTATAAGAAAAGTCTGAAACTAACACATGCACATAGACATATATATAACTTTCAATTCAAAGCACTGAAAATAGTAAATGCTCCTAGAGATAGATATCATGGGGTTTTTTTAAGGCATAATCTCTATTCCTTTTGAGTTTATGGAGCAAGAAGAGCTGTTGAAATTGAGTGAAAGCTGCAGACAAAGTCTTTAATCAATCTCCAAAGCTGTTTATTGCAAGTATAGTATAAAGCAATAGAGATTAATGTCGGTTTCTATAAATTACAGCAAAAAGCATCTTCTCTTTCACTGCCAGAGGTGTAAATATCTTCCCTTTTTTCTCAGATTTAACTGTAACATGCTGGCTGCAGAGGTTCTTCGGGAGGAAAGAACATAAGCACAGTGTCACGTGCTTCTCAAACAAGTAAATTTAAAAACAACTGGTATGTTTATTTACAGAACTGGAAACTGCTGGAAGTTTTGGGCACCTAATTCCTACTGAGCAGCTTTGAAAATCTCAACCCATCCAGAGAAGAGATCTGCCAATTATCTGCAGCTACCACTGGGCAGGAACCAGACACAAAACAAGCAGCGAATTGTCTTTCCAGGGCACATCCCACAGATTCCAGGCAGTGAATCCAATTGATACATCACCTTTTCATTTGTGAAAGTAGTGGTTGGGCACTTCTTATTGCTGTCTTCTATTTTTAAAATTTCTTTTTTATTCTTTCTTCCCCTGTTGTTGTTGTTGTTGTTGTTGTTGTTGTTGTTTTGGGTAGAAGGGGAAAAAATAAAGTGAGTGACAAAAGAAATTATAGAAGTTTTCACGAGCACATTCAAAAAATATCTCTATCCATGTGGCTTCAAGCCAATTTCATGTTCAATTATGGCCTCATACTGTAAGAAATGGATTTAGAGCAGAGAGAACAGAAAGCCCTGGGACAGCTCATGTTGCAAAAATAAAATGCAAAATGAAAAGTTATTGCCATAGAAGAGAGTCAGCATAACAGCTGCACTTTCCTACCACTCCTGTCAGTCCCACTCTCCCATCATTAGCTGTTGCTTGGACATTTCCACCAATACCTCACAAGAAAACTTCAATGGCTGCTCTTTTATTCCTGTCCTAATCCATATGAGCTGCAATGCATCTTAACCACCCACTTAGAGATAGATCCTGCCTTTTTAATGAGGTGGCCAAACCTTCTTGTAATAACTGTGAAGAGAAATGCCCCCTCCTCCAGGAGCAGAGTCACAGTGTCTAAGCGAGCCTGTTCCTCTGGAAAACTCTCTGAAGGAATCTTTCTATACAGAGCAATTGTAACAGAGAGCTGATAGAAATTATCTTCTTGTGGTAGGCATTTACATTTTCTGGGGCACTTCAGCATAAATGTGACTGCACAGCAGTGGGCTAAGAGTTTGATCTTAAGGAAGAACAAAGTGGAAGATAAGTTCATTCATCTAAAATGTAGGGAGCAGTGTCAGTCGAAATACTGCATTGTAGGAGACAGAAGTGAGCCTTCAGACAAATGGTGTCTCACCTGAGGTCTCTGCACACCAGCTGGAGCTTTGCAGAAGGCCATGGTAGGTTGAAGCAGAACACAGAATGCTGACACCTTGACAAAATGTTCATAAAAAGCACCATCACACTGAAACCTGTCTCACAAGATGCTTTCAGAAAAATTTACAAATTTCCCTTTGCTGAATATAAAGTTGTGTATAGGCTGAGAATGAGAAAAATGTATGTTCATCTCATTTTCTGAGCTCAAAGGCAGAATAGTGACATAAGATTCAGTCATTTCATTTGGAGGAGGTTCCTACAAATCCCCCACTGACTTGTCTGAGTCATTTTTTCTATTATCATTCTTGTTAAACAGTTGAGATATTTGAACAGAATTTTCCTTTCTGATTCAACACCAGGTATTGATAATGTTACATATGGGTTAAAATCCAGTTTCAGAACAACTTAAAACTATGGTATAATGTTTTACACCAAACTGCAGAGCAATGATAAAGTTAATACAATATCCAAACTGAACTCAGAGATTTTTGTTCCTGACTTTTGATAAAACTTTCAAGGAAAGAATATTTTTATTCCAGAAGCATTTAGTAATGCTAAGATACTTGTTCTGTTTTAGTTAATTAAACTTAAGGAACATGGAAGTGGATAAAAGTTCATTAAATAGGTACAGGCTGATGGTGAATTGGAATACTAATTGAGCTTTTATGTGCAACAAAAGAGATACAAATGGAAATGCACTGTTATTCTAGTGAATGCCTCACATAAAAGGCCCCAATGGAGCAGAGAATGCATGAAGAAAATTGGATTGTAAAATCTCTGAGATAAAGATCAGTTCTATGAAACACGATGCCCCATTGCTTGCTTTTATATTTTGAGAAGATTCTTTTAATAATGCCAACAAATGATGCAGTGACTGCTGTAGGTGCGTTTGAAAGGTTCACAGTCAGATTCAGAAATGAGGCAGTGAGATTCAGGGCCTAAAGTACAGAAGGGGATGTGATGGGACCTTCATTTATTTAATGGAATGTTTGAGTATCCCTGGCTTAAACAGCATGAAAACCTTAGACTAGAAAGAGTCCCATATTCTGATATTGTTCTTTAAACTCTTGAAGTGTAGAGGCTATTTGGCTTGGAAAACCTTTCCCCAATTCAGTTTGTAGCATAACCCTGGAAATACATGTGAACTATTCAAGCTTAGAGGAGAAGAAATGGGGCTGGGTTGAAATGAATATACAAAAAATTGTTTCTGAAGCCTGGAGAACACAGATGAACCATGCTCCTCTACCTGGTTTTCCCCCTCCAGTACCCATAACTGGCCATGTGTTGGAGGAGATGCCTCACATCTCCAAACCAGCTTCTGAGATGCTCCTTGCAACGGCATCTGCGTTTTCACTATCAGTAGCAGTGGTGCTAACACACTTTCCTGAAACACCAAAAAGAAAGTGTGGCTACAACACTTCCCACACTTTTTGGAACCCAGGTTATCTAAGAGCACTGACAGCCAGTAAAGAAAACTGTGCATGGCAATAGCAAATACTAAGAAACTACACTGAGAAGGGCTGAATTTCAGGGTATTTTTCTTTGCCTGAAGTAAATATTCATTTTAGGCCAAATAATGACTTTAAAATGTACTTTATTTTAATTATGTGTTGTGCCAGAGCTGTTCATATATTAACCTCCATATAGAATTCTCCAAATATTGTTATGTGGTCACACCAGATGCAATTTGAGCTGCTCCCAGAGTTCACAACAAGATATTGAATCTGGACTTATGTCCTCTGTGTCCAGACAGCAGAGTCTCTATGCATGTATATTACCATTAAAAAGTCTATCTATCTATTTGAGTTTTTCAGCTGTTTTGTAAGATAATTTTGACTGTACAGAGACATCTCCAGACAGCCTAATTCCATCTACATCCCTGTGTCTTCAGTGGTGTCTGGCCAGGAGCAATCATTAGGCACAGGGACTCTAGTGGCATTTCAGATGTTAGGGGAATGTTTATAAAAGTAGGGAGTGCACTGTCCTGGAGCGGATTCCCCAGGGAAAGGCAGAGAGTGCTCATTGTTGAAGGTTTGAGGCAGCTGGCAGGAACACCATCAGTATACATGATCTTTGATCTGCTTTCCAGCCATATGTGATGATCCTTATAAAGTCATGGTGGTTTCCGTCAAAATAGCTTCAGAGTACCTCACAACACAGAAAAAAATAAATTCAGATCTAAACATGAATCCTGTCAAGTCCAGTTTAGAGTACGTGTAGATTTGGTATTCCTGTTATAAAAATATAATAGACCTAAAAATACTATGCCTAATTATTTAGGGAGTTTTATAAATTAGTCTCAGACTTTAATGACATATAGGAAGAATCATTAAAAATTCAACTGGTGTTGAGCCATGCATTCAAAAATAAAAAACAATTATTTTGTGGTCTTTGTTTCAACCATGCACCAACATGACAGGAATATAGGGAGACTGCCACAATCTCGGGTAAGGCAAGACACACGAGATCACACCTGCCACATGTGAATGGAAAATCTGATCCAGGGTGTGCAGGGCACTTAACCATGAGTTTCTCACTGAAACCAAGATTGCTCCCAGTCTTCAGTATGTGCTAGTCACAGATGGTGGGCTCAAGAGCAATCCAAACAAAATGCAGATATTTTCAGGTCTTAGTAATTTGTTTATCTACAAAAATAAACTCATGTGTTTGGTTTTTGCCTTGTCCTCTCCAGTAATTCCAGTTTAACACGGTGCCTTGATCTTTCCATCTCCTCTAGGTAGTGATACCCACTTGAGTGAAATTAATTTACCTGTAATGACAATCTACACAAAGGAGAAAGGGGAGAAGGAAATTATGTATGAGAACACTCTGGCACTGTTAATTTCCACTACTTGGTAAAAGCCAAATACTACAGACACAGCCTCATTTGAGCTGTGAAGGTTATTTGATTTCTTCATGTTCTACTGATGATTTACCATCTGTTGTCCTGAGAACAATGCTAAAAGGAGTATTCACACTACTAAAATGCCCCCTGGTAGGACATGTGCTTCTCCAGTATTGCTCTTTCCCTCCATACCCTTTCCCTCACACCATCTTTAAGTTCACATTCTTCCATTCACTTTGATAATCGTGATGTCTTTTTAATATTTATTTTCACCTCGACAGTGTTCATATAACCGCTGGCTGGGATCTTATCAGCTCCTTGGGGAAAGTATTCCTGTAACTGCCTCTTGAGGAGATCTCCCTTCTCTTCTCTGAAGAAGCCAGTCACCATTAGAGACAGAACACAGGATTAGGTGGACCACTGCTTTGATCCAGCAGGCAAATCCCTCTTGAAGCAATTGAAGCTGGCTTTGGGCAGTGATTAAACGAGGCAGTGCTAGAGGAAATCCAAAGTGTTGCAGGAAGCCTTATTTGATATAGAATGGCTTTCCTTCTGAATCAGCAATGCCCAAGCAAATTCACATTATTTTCCTGCTTCAAAAGCTGTGCAACTGTAAGAGCAGACTCTCATATCCTTGTCATTACAGACATGTCACTTCACTGTATTGCTGCGTCCAAGATAAGACTTTCAGCGTATTTGTGGTTTAATGCCCGAAATGTGGTGTGCTACTGCAAAGCATGATGCTCTCTTTGCCACTCTCACCCTTTTCCCCTGGTTATTTGCTGTTTTCTCCAGCTGCCTCTAAATGGAAAGTTTTCATTATCACCCCAGATCATCTGAGGTCTGAAAAAGACACACCTATGACTCTGGAGTAGAAACTGTCTCTCCATTTCCAAGCCTCTCACATGGCACTGATTGCAGAGTCATTACTTCTTCACATTTGCAGAGAGGTTTCTGCAGCACCATCCTGTCCCTTACCTGCTGTTATTGCTTCTCCAGGTACTCAGGCTTAGCTCAGCTTCCCGCAGATCTCTCTGCTCAGCTAGTCCAAAGGAGTTTGGGGAAGATCCTTCAAAGTGTGGCTTTTTTATAAGGCAAGGCCATGCAAAAACAGCAGTGCCCAAGGAAATGACAGAATAAATGATTAAAAGCTACAGCTATCAGTCCAAGGGTTTTGACTTATAAATAAAGTCTTTTAATGGCTTCAGTGGAGGCAGGATCAAGTTCTTAAAGTGCATAAATGGATACACACTCAAAGCAAGTGTAATAATCCCTTATTTTTGTTGAGGTAGAAATAAGGCAAAAAGAAGGGAAAAAAGATAGGGTTTCAGCAGTCATTTTTATAGAAACTGTAGAGGATGGGAGGGTTGATGAGAGTAATTAATTCACATTTCACCCAGATTAGCAAAACAATGGATTGTTTCTCTTCATTTACACATCCTTTGCCCTGAGTTTCTGGGGAAGCTTTGCAAATAACCTTCTGTAGTTCCATCCTGAGACAGGCTCTGCACAGGGAGCTGTCCACAGTTTTTAGGAAGTGTGGGGGTTTCCTGCACTGCTGCAGACAGCAGTGCAGCAAAATTCAGTTTGAAAAGGCTCAAGAGGTTTGCAGTTAATTACTGAGTTTCAGGATTTTCAGATAAATCCAGCTGCTGAAGTGATCTATGCCAATCTCCCCCCCTCACATTTTTGCCCTTCTTTTGACCATGTGGTGACACTGTCTCTGTTGAGGATTTTGGAAAGAAGTCAAGAAACTAATGAATGCACCAGGCTGCTCCTTTAGAGGACTTTGCATCTGATATGGGAGTTATAGTTATTAACTTCTCTGGCAACCCATCATTTAATTTACCTGCTACTGACCCCTTTTGCGCATCCAGAGGATAATCCAGTCCACAAGAGCCCTGCTATAGCTGGTCTGCAGGAGATCATTGTCCTATTCCTAATTTATCTAATGTAATCACCTCACTGCCTTCCTATAAGAGCTTTATCCCATCAAGAAGCTTTGGAATAATGCAGAGACATTAGAGATTAGAATTTATTGATCCTGAAGTTCATAAATTTAATGAAAATCATGATTCTCCAAAGGAACTTAATCTTCATTTGTTCTTTCAGTGGAGGTGTCAAGATTTAGTTTATGATTCATTAACCCATTGCCCACTGCAACTTTGTCCATATTCAGCTTTTCAGGAAAAGGAAAGACACCTTGTGTGCACTTACATACAGTGCTTTCTCTCAGCTGCTTTTGTTGGAGACACCAACTGAGAGTCCCTGGTTTTAAAGTGAGAATGGAATGTGATTTCTCTTGCTGACTTCAGTGGGATCTGGCCCAGGATCTTTCATGAGAACATCCATGCCACTCACATAGACACACTTCCATTTGAAAATGTTACTAAAGGAGAATACATGTCTGAAGATCATTTGTCCAGTGTTATTCATTGGTAATAGCTTTTACATACACATGTAAGCAATCTGGAGACACCAAGAAATAATTTCTTCATCTCCACACAATTGCTGTCTATTGTTTTATTTTTATGCAGTGCGCCCTAAAGGTTTTTTGTCCTATAACTGGAGAAGTCTGACTTACAATCTCAGACTGAGTCAGATCATGGCTGGACTCAGACCTGTCATATCATCTCTCTCTGCAGTGGCTTCCCTGTTGATATATCAGATTTCTTTTCAAAACATGTTAAAATTTCATTATAGAATCATTTAGGTTGGAAGAGACCTTTAAGATCATCAAGTCCAACTGTTAACCCAGCACTGACCAGTCCACCACCAAGCCAGGTCCCTAAATGCTGCATCTACACATTTTTAAAATACCTTTAGGGATGGTGACTCCACCACTTTCTTGGACAGCATGTTCCAATGCTTGACAATCCTTCCCTAGAGGATTTTTTCCTAATATCCAATCTAAACCTCCCCTGGTGCAACTTGAGGCCATTTCCTCTAGTACTATTGCTTGTTGCCTGAGAGAAGAGACTGACTCCCACTTGGCTACAACCTCCTTTCAGAGAGTTGTAGAGGACTTTCCTGAGCCTCCTTTTCTCCAGGCTAAATACCCTCAGCTCCCTCAGTTGCTCCTCATATGACTTATCCATACCCTTCCCCAGCTTTCTTGTAGGGAGGGGCCCAAAACTTGATAACAATTCTGTCTAACAGCAAGGACTTGGTCTTATTGCTATTACTTTCTTCTACACCCTGTGTAGAAAGAGAATTGGACTGAGTTATTGCCAAAAGTTCAGCACCTCTAGTGGCTATACTCATCCCTAGCCCTGGTATGAGCCCTTTCAGCGAAGAGAGGGTTTTCAGCTAAGCAGCTGAACTGAGAAGGGGTAAGTGATACTGCTCAGATACTGCACAGTTATGCTATAGGGAACTTACAGGGAAATAAAGTTACCCATGTTCAATTCTTCTGCACTACTAATAATATGTTCCCAAAATAACTCTGTGTATTTCTGTCCCACCATGCATTTAATTAGAAGACTGCATTTCACAAACCTTTCCTGTTTTAGATGCCTGTTACTTTTTCCACTTGATAAAACCTTGTGATGAAGTCCATAGTCTTTTCGATGCATTGAGAAAAATCCATAATCAAGGGGGAAAAAAAACCTATACAAGAGGTGTGGAGAAGAATTGTAAAATCTCTGACTTTCCTTCCAGAAGTGCTATACTTGACGCTGGGATTTTTTTAAATAAAAAGACAATCCATAGAGGCAAAGTGGCTATGTGATGGCTGTTCACATCTGCTCAGGAGCTCACAGAAGTCAATGGAATCCTACACATTGATTTCAAGAAATCTGAATGCCCACCTTTGATCTCCATTTAGCCCTTCTCAGCTCACAAGGATTTTTCCCAGCATTGATGTAAATAATGCAATGCAAAGTTTGTCTTTGACCTTCTTTTGTCCTGCACTTATTTTGGTACCTGTTGGAGGTTGAGGGGTGTGGAATTTTTCACCATTCCTGGTGCTAGGTTACTAATGGCTGGATACTTAAGGACTATTGACCTTTTTTGTGTAAGAGACAAAGANCCCACCTGCCCTGCCCGTCCCGCTCCAGCACTCTCCGGCCTCTCGGTCCCTCGCCAT